>JAEAOA010000205.1:2102500-2542500 GCA_016746295.1 Potamilus streckersoni | reverse complement strand
CTGAATAACGTCGTTTCATGTGAAAACCATCACCAAAATAAAACGTCTTTATTTACCTTCACTCTCTCCTGATCTTGGGCTTTTACTTTCTGGTGAAGCACTCCTGGTCTCGGGCCGGGAAGAAATGTGCCCAAATATTTGAGACAACATTGTTTTCAGTTTTGTATTTAAGTCTTAACACGCTAGCCTGTTATTTTAATTATGTAATCCAGTGGATATGCTACGGAAAATAAATAAAGCCTAAATTTTTATTGTTTAAGGGCAAGAGCATTTTTGAATGACAATGAAATCTACAGAGCTCAACTTCTATTATATACTTTGCTTAACAATCCCATCCATGTTACTGCCGTATATACGCTAGACAGTGGCAAATGATTCAGGAGTTATTTTGACAGCATTCATGTAAAATTTACGAAAATCAAGACTAAGCATCGACCCCACACATACCTGCATGGTACCCGTATGAAATTATTTTCCTCAAAATAAAGTGGCATATCAATAATGAATAACAAAAAGCTTCAAGCCTTGATGCTAAAAAGCGTTACATGTACTCTAAGTGTCGACCCAACATTCGAGAAAGAACAATAGTGGTATTATCCCACCAAGAATATTGGAACATTGTGTTACCTGAAAGACCAGATCAAGCTACTGATAATTTTGTCCCGCTGAATAACAGCCCACGTGTTAGGTAGAGAAAGTATACTGAGAATTTTATTCATACCGATAATGCATTCTAAACTAGAAAACAATAGGGGTCATGTTAGAACCAATTCTACACAAGCAAGCAGGGGCGTACCTAAGATATAGCATGGGGACCCGCGAATTATTTTTTAACACTAGATTAGGCAGGGGCCAATTTTTAAGTTTTGCACAGGTGTCCACATATCATAGCTATGCATGCATGTCACTCCTTTTAGCCACTGGCAAATCCAGATTGTTTTTGTTGGGGGGTGGGGGCGGGGTGGGGTAACCAAATAGGCCAGGAGCCTATGAGACTGAATCCCTTGCAGGAAAACGGTAAAAAGCCAATCCTGCGTTTTAAGAGATTTATAGCACGATTTTTAAACATTTTACTGTAACAAAAACATATTCTAGAAAACATTCTGTTTTTTTGCTCACATTTTTATAGGATTTTTTGGGGGGTGGCGCTTCCGTACCCTGGGTTCAACCATGATTGTTACATCAATTTGATAAGAGTTAAATTATGTACGTGCGTGTGTGTACATGCATGTGTGATATAGACAGCTATCATATGCAGGTTGATGATTTACCATATAAAATACAAATTTTAATTTTCAGAAAACACCGAGGAGTTTGTGACACACACACACACACACACACACAAGTTTCGTAGTGTCCTTATTGTTCAGATAGGATGGTTTGTACACACATACACACACACACACAAGTTTCGTAGTGTCGTTATTGTTCAGATAGGATGGTTTGTACCTACGCATCTCTGAGATACACCTGAATTATAATTCATAACGTCACGTCATTTCATAATGCTAATACGGAGAGGTTCTTTGAATACTTCTTTCAAGCGTGCAGAGGAGTTACTAAAATGGAATGTGGGCTATATTTTGTGCATCTGGGTCACATGTTACAAAAGGGATGTGATTATTTTAATCATAGCTTCTTTTTTATTCAATAAATAATGTTTATTATTTTATAAGATGCATCTAGAGTTATGCTCTTGCATCATTTTCATTTTAAGTGCCTTTTAATTTCAGAAGGTGATGTGTTCGTTTTCTTTTTCTCGTTTATAGCGTCTCTTCATTTAGCCAGATACACTGTATATTAACACATTGGCCAAACGGTAGTTATTTTAACATGTATAAGATGTTAGTTGATTGGTAAGAGATACTGCTGAGAGTCAGCAATACAAGTCGATTTCGACCCTGTAATTTTCCAATGTGAATCTGATGGCGAATGTTGAAATAGTACTTGTTAGCAATCCAAAGAGATTTGTTTGGGGATAGGAATGAATATGCACCAACTGGCGGGAGGGAGGGGGAAATGTGTGCTAAAGCATATCACTTGTCTTTTGTGTCCTCTGTTATTAAGGTCGTGGTCACCTACATCTAAGATACGATCCCCGTTTGTGACGATCAACGATCTAAAAAGACTCCATATGCCATCATTATGTTTTTTTCTAACCGCCATTGCATATAAGTTTCTTGTATATTAAAATACAACTCATCTAGCAAAATATATACAATTTAGATTACGTACATTGGGGTCAAGGTGTTATGTTCAAGCTAGTCAAATTATTCTGTTAATTACGCCTCTTTTGAAGTATGCTAAGCTCGATATTTTTCTAGCTATTAATATTTCTTTTGCACGAAATCAAAATTGTAAGAAACCTTAGACGTATGGTTGCAATTGTGCAGTAGAATTTAAATGACTGTTCGGACTCCACTAAAGTAATTTTAAGACAGTGATATGCTCAACAGAGCTAGCATTTCATTAATCTTTTAAGAACTATGATAAAACGTGAATTTGACATCTCAAGGAGCTGCGAGTCACTTTCATTCATTTAATGAAAATAAACTCTTGGTCTATTTACGAAGCGTACTTTTGCACTATGTCATGCCAATTTAAAGAACATTTTTCCTTGCTGAAATTCTTCTTAAAAGTCCTGATCCTAAATGAAAAGCAAATTAAACCACCAGGTTCGGAAATAAAAGAGCGCTTAACAGTTTACACAAGGAAAGCTGAGAACACTTGAATTCGAGAGAAGTGTTTTACAAATATCATTATAGTTCCAAGCTTACAACTAAGACATATGTCATAAGCAGTTATTTGGCCCGGTCGATCTTTACGAATTAAAATGTAAAGAATGTTTTCCCGTTAAGTCGCCATTTTGTCAACGTTCTTTAGAATTCCCTTCAAATAATACTTTTCTTTAGATTCTCAGTCGCCGCTTTAGTTTCGCTCCCTCTTTTTGTATGATCTATCCCTGCTTATTCCCGTGTGATGGGATTCTCGGTCACCAAGTCGGGAGAGCGTCTAGCTCGTAATCAAAGTTCGTTCGATACCCGCCCATTCCAGTCTGGGTCTGCGTCCAAATCGTGTCCTTTGGGAAGGTACCTAGATCCCAGTTACTCAACATGGTCAGTTATATATGTACCAGGCATGATATTGCCAATAGAGTTTAAATAACCGTGAAAAAGAAAACCAACCAACTTTAATCCTCAGTTCCCTCACGTGTGAAAGATCTTTACATAGTAAAGTGAAAGTTACACAAATTTGTTTTCAAAGCCGTATTTACGAGTTCATGACGGAAAGCGTACACACCCCCCACCCCTAAACTTTCTCTTTTACGTCATTATCTCTAGAGAACCTAATAGTTAAAGCTACTTTTATAAAATCCAACGATAATTGTAAATGAAGGTCTTTATTAATGACTTCATATACGTGTTGTGTTTTCATCAAAGTGTTCAAAAGGAATATTTCGTATGTCGCACGATGACTGGCTAAAACGGAATTAATTTCGTGAATACGCCATATTTAAATTACCAGGACATTGTTTATACTGCATAATTTGTTTATTATAGCCAACGTTATTTGGTCAAATCTCAAGTGGCTATCCAATTTACTTCCACTATACTTGGTAGGCTATCAGATCTTACAAATGAATCAGCATAATCACGATACCACTAAGAGGAATGAATTTAACGGTTGTATTCATCACGCGTCTTAGGCTTACGGATAGTTCAAGATCAGTATAAATGGCCACCACACCCTAAATCGAATATGAATGGCCACCACACTCCAAATCGAATATGAATGGCCACCACACCATAAATCGAATATGAATGGCCAACACACCCTGAATAGAAATTTTACTGCTGTTTTCGTTGTACATAGCTGGTACATTCGCTGTTTTGGGGTTTTTAAAGTTTACTTGCTTGATGTCTCTGATGTACAACTAATGTTTTTGTACCAAAACCGTATTTCGTCTTTGAGTCACAGACACAATGCCCTTTGATATTTGACCACCAAACTGACATAGTTCTTCCTTACCCCCCACCCCCAAGATCAAACCATCCATAAAGTCTGGTCCTAATTATGCGATGTAGAACTAATGTTAATGTGCTAAAACCATTTATATTCTTTCAGTGACAGGGATCTAGATCTCTCTTACCTTTTGGCACAAAAACCAGAGTTCTTCTTTACCAAGTACAAGTCAAGAGCAAAGTTTTGTGACTGTACGGTAGGAAACTCAAGTTAATGTGCAGAAAACCATTTTCTTCTTTTATTCAGTAATCTTTACCTTTTGACCCCTAATAGGCTTATTTATTCCTTACCCCAAATGCAGTTCATCCAAAGTTTAGTCCATGTCTTTCATATAATGTTATTGTGCAGAAACCACTTTTTACAAGTTAAGTGACCTTGATCTTTGTAACCTGCAATTGATTACATTCTTTAACCAATTGCTCACCATGTCTCAATCTTACAAATGCTAGAAAGGTAGAGAACTTGAGACACGAAATAGGGAATATACAGGTGGGGATCTTTCTCATTTTCAAGCCAGTGACCTTAACCTTTGATCTTTCAACCTCAAAATTAGTTGTCTTCTACCTCACTCCAAGTGCAAGCAATATACAAAGTTTATTCCATTTATGTGATAAAGATCAAAAGTTTTGTACAAAATTTTCGTTTTACATTCAGTCAGTGATCTTAGTGTACAACTCATTGATCCCATGATCAATAGTTTTAATTACAACAAATGCAAGCCATATGCAGTTTGGTCAAAGGCTGTAATATATAACTTAAATTATTGGCTAGGAACTATGGCAATTCTTTCAGTCACAGTGACTTTGACCCCAAATTTGATAGGCTTATTCCTTACCCCGAATGCAAACCTTAAAGTCATTCAAGTTCAGATCTGTGATGTAGAGGTAATGCTATTGTGCAGAAATTTTTTATTCCTCTTTAAGCCAGACACCTTTAACTTTGTACCATTCTACTGATAGGCTCTCCTTTTAACCTCAAATGCAGGATATGTTGAGACTGATAATGATAGACAACTCAAGTTATCATGTGGAAATGAACTGGGGAATAGATTGATGGATGAAGATAATTAATTTTAACATCATGACATGCTATGCCTAAAGATAAAGATACCTGCATAAAATTTTTGGAATTGCCAAGAATTCTAACAAGTCATCCATATGTGAATACAAATATGCATACCAAATTTGTCTACATCAAGTGGTGTTTGAACAATCATTTGGTAGATGAATGATGTACGGAATAGGCAAATTAAGATGTTCCTGCTGCAAGCATTGGGAGCACAACATGCACTGGAGTAGAGACGGGTATAAAAACAATTTTAAATAATGCCAGTCCATAGACACTGAGAATCCAAGCAGTTAACAACCACTCCAACCCTAATGCCTTTGGGGTATAACAAGTGTTTCTTTATACTGAACAAGCCATAGCAAATGTTCAAAGAGCATTTTGTATACTGGACATCAAAATGTTTCAAGTTTTAATACAACCATTATAGTTGTTTAAGGTGCAGTTGTGCTAACCTGCTAATGCCATTGTGCTAACCCACTGATGTAATTGTGCTAACAGGTTGTTGCCATTATGCTAAGAGGCTGATACCATTGTGCTAACAGGCTGATGCCACTGACCTAACAGTTTGACACCACTGTCCTAACAGACTGATACCAGATGCCACTGACCTAACAGTTTGACACCACTGTCCTAACAGACTGATACCATTGTGCTAACAGGTTGATGCCACTGTGCTAACAGGCTGATGACATTGTGCTAACAGGCTGATGCCATTGGCCTAACAGGTTGATGCCATTGTGCTAACAGGTTGATGCCATTATGCTAACAGACTGATGCCATTGGCCTAACAGGTTGATGCCACTGTGCTAACAGGCTGATACCATCATGCTAACAAGCTGATGCCAATGGCTTAGCAGGTTTATGCCACTGTGCTAACAGGCTGATACCATTGTGCCAACAAGCTGATGCCATTGGCCTAACAGGCTGATGCCAAGACTTCACAAAATCTCATCTAATCTTCAGAAGACTTAAATATTTATATCTCTATCTCTCACTCCCCAACCTAATCATGTTCATGTTTTAATAAAACAAATGAATACCCATGAAGTCAAATATATATAGATATTTTATTTCATAAACCAATAATGAGTAACACAGTAACTTTAAATGAGAAATGGATTTCCCAAAACCAATTTTTGCATATTAAAAACATCAAAGAATTTAAATATACGTCACCTTATAATCTGCAGAATCTAATATTAATAAAGGCTTCAAATCTCATGTACAGAACTTCAAAGAAAACTACTAGTGTAAATCTGATAGACAACAATTACAAATGCCATTTTTTCTTCTGCCTCCCAATCTACAACCCCTAACTCCCCGAAACATATGCTGGTAACCCAAAACAAATCCTACATATCTTTAGATATGTCAAAGTTGGTGATGAAAGTACACTATTGTTTTGTATATTTCTGGCCCATTTCCAAAGACTCTAGACAAGAGTCAAAAATACCCCTTTATGTATAATTACACAACTTGACCAGTAAAACATCCAGTCTGGTGCAGTTTAGGATAATGGACCACTGAAGGTCCGACAGATATAGGGTACCACAACACTACAAAGAGTAATACTCTGAAGGTCAAAATATAAAGTATGCTATTATAATTTTTCATCAAAGAGATTTGAAGTCATTCATGAAATCCCACAAACCATACACTGTATGAAAAAGGTCCTCCACTACAACAAGTTATCACCTGAGGACAAATATAACATTTAAATGAAATTTATAATTGGTACTTAAGTTATATCACACACACACACACACACACTTCCATCCACCAAGTAAAATGATGAATGACAAGGAGTGAAAATAATTTACAATATGGTAATCACAAAGACACCGAACTAAAATACGAACAATTCCCATCAGATACAAATAGACTTTGGTTTATCATTTATACATTTGTTTACAGTATGATATCAAACTTTCCACTTAGAGAAAACCTTTTATGGATATCATTGGTTCTTTATAGTGGAAGATCTTCCCATCCAAAAAGAAACTGACCCAATGCCTGGAGCTTTTCAAAAGATTTGACATTCCTACATAAGATTCATCAAAGATAGAGAAAATAAACTGAATATTTACAAATCTTGTTTACTATACAAACAGAAATAACCAAACATTTCATAAAGAAAGACTTCTGTCTTACATATAAGCTCAGTATAATCATAAAAAAATTAATTCTGTCTTCAATGTGAGCTCAGTCAACAACACACATATTAAAAACTCAATGACATTACGATTTAGAAATTCATATCTACTAGATAAAAACCTATCATCTCTATTAATTAGATATTATTACTTTCACAACAGAATTTTATTATTACTTTCAGAAAACTATCATTTGTACTCATTTGTTGATAAGAACAAGTCACAGAATACAATATATTTTATTCACATGGGAATATGAACCATTCACATGCAGAAATACAACATATTGTACTCACATGGTAATGTGAACAGGTCACACTCAGAATACAACATATTGTACTCACATGGTAATGTGAACAGGTCACACTCAGAATACATGTTGTACTTTCATGGTGATATGAACCAGTCACACTCAGAATACAACATGTTGTACTTGCATGGTAATGTGAACAGGTCACACTCAGAATACAACATATTGTACTCACATGGTAATGTGAACAGGTCACACTCAGAATACAACATGTTGTACTTTCATGGTGATATGAACCAGTCACACTCAGAATACAACATGTGGTAATCACATGGTAATGTGAACAGGTCACACTCAGAATACAACATATTTTACTTGCATGGTAATGTGAACAGGTCATACTCAGAATACAACATGTACTTGCATGATAATGTGAACAGGTTATACTCAGAATACAACATATTGTACTCACATGGTAATGTGAACAGGTCACACTCAGAATATAACATATTGTACTCGCATGGTAATGTGAACAGGTCACACTCAGAATACAACATATTGTACTCACATGGTAATGTAAACAGGTCACACTCAGAATACAATATCTTGTACTCACATGGTGAAAAAAATTAAATGCAACAAAAGCTGACAACTGTATAATATTGGCATGAAATACATATTTTTAATAATGACTAGTCTTTAATATTGGTTCTGCATAATTCACTTCTTTTGTCTTACCAAATCATAAATATTCATATCTTCTGAAAATTGGATACTGTTAATGAATATTTTCTATTGTACATATGTAAACTAACAAAGCATCATTGAACAATTTGTCATAACTCTATTATCAGACACTGGAAAGTAAAGCATTCAAACATATCATATCCACAACAGTAAGAACAAATTACACAAAACGTTACTATAGTTTTGTGATTTTATGTGTCAATGCTGAACACCAAAATGTTTGTTTTGTCAATGCTGAACACCAAAAAAATCTATTTTTATGCATAATATGGCAAAGACTTCCAGAAACAAAACTGAAAATTGATTCAAACTGAAGCCGGAAATAAAACGGTGAAGACTAACACAAACTGAAGACAGAAACAAAATTGTGAAAAACATACACAAACTGAAGTGAGAAACAAAACTCATGGCATCATCATCTTTGGTACAGTGTTTATTTTCCTGAATACTTGTAACCCTTATAACAGGATATAAGTATCATTACACAACTGCATTAAAAAAGCTAAAATTAATTCTTCCTAAAGTTAAATGATTCAGAAGGAAACAGGCATGCTACTCAAAATATCTTAACTTTTAAGTACCTTGTACAAACTATAATCAGACAATACACCTTGATGTTAACATCTTAGATATCTTTTATCCCACTCATACTAGAAATAATGACTAAAAGAAAAAGCAGAACAAAACAAATAAAACACAATGACTAATAGGAATCTGACAATAGGACATTATGTTGGCAATTATCTTTATTTAATAGTCAAATGAAATTGGCAATTAACCTAATTTAATAGACAAATAAAATTGTAATTATCCTTAATTTATACAAATAAGTAAATTAATACTGAATAGGAATTTCACTCTATATTAAATTAAAAGACTGATCAGCTATTGTTTTTTGATCTAAATGGTGAAGATTCACCAAATTAAAGGAAATGCAGACATTATTCTTTCTAAAAAAAACGGCAAAACTTAAATAATATGAAAAGGACAAAATATTTTTTCTTAGTTTTTCACTTACACAATGCCCCCCCCAATTCAGAATCTTTTAGCATGCCAATGGTCAGATAATCCCTGAATAGTTAAATTTGTAATGATGCTATGCAAACCAATCAATATCCAAGATTCCCGACTTTATTACAAAGCTTACAGGCATCTCTTCATCATGTTACTCATGAAGTAACTGGTTCGAATGCATAGACATCTTTTGTGTCTCATACATGTATTCTCGCAATGATCCCATAACATATAAATGGATTTTTGAGCAAAAAGTGACCTAAATTCCAAAATTCAAAATGTTGCAAACCTTATAAGCATTCAGGTCTCCTACAGAAACTAGATATTGTACAAATAAAAAAATACCGTAACCACATGACAAACAGAAATTAATGTTCAATTAAAGAATATGCTGAAAGTAGTTCTTAATGCTATACTTGTTTAGTACAGAATTCCGAACATGCAATATCATTGACTGTTAAAAGCAGATGAAATGAAACTTTGCTAATGGAGGCATTATTAACTTTTGGAGAATAATTACATTTTAATTACCTTCAACCAAGGTATCTATAAATGTTCTTCAAGATATTTTCAACATTTTTAAAAAGACCTCTTAAAATCAACAAAATCAACTTCATGTGACATAAAGATCCTAATCTCCAAAATTCTTTTTATTAAAATATGTATCTAGTGTGTGAGACACTGTAAAATTCCTTGTATATATTACTCCCATTCACAGAGCAACTGTTAGCAAAAAGTTAATGAACAAAAGGTTTTTAAGATAATAGACTTAACACAACATATGCATGAAAACTCTTTGTATTATAAGCATAGATTTAATAATGATGATAATTTCTAAGAAGGAAAGGTGTTAGATCAAATCTCGAAAACAAGTTTGCATTATTATTTTCATTTAAGATAGATCAATTAAAATGTATGAGACACAAAATCCTTGGAGACCGCCCAGTGTCTGTGACCTTGAACTATTGCTGTCCAAGTAACAGTCTGGGCATTTAGCGACCTCATCCACCTCCAGCCATTGGTGGAGGACTTGGGGCACCTCCTAAAGATTAGAAAAGAAGTAGCATGGTAAATGTAAAGTAGGAAACTATTCAAAACTTCTCACAAATCTGAAAAAGAATCATTTGCAGTACATCTGGTTACTTCTCGCTTAAGAACTTGTATATCCACTTATAAAATTAGTCTTAAAGGTGAATTTTTTCTGCTTCAAACAGTAAGTAAAACGGTAACATAGATGCCAGGAGTAAAATGCTACTCAGGTGTTTTCCACATGTCAATCATACCAAATTACAATCAAAAGTCCCTCATTACAACTCCCTAAAGCAGATATTTAAATAAATTATATTTCTTTGTGAATATTTACCTGATTACAGAAATTTTAGGAATATAATTTTCCTACCTCCCGAATCCAGCCCTCCTTTTCCAGTCTTTTCCAGCTTAATCATATAGACAAAGGGGAGTAACTCTTGCCCATTACCTCTACATGCTAATTTGTGTTTTTGAGTGACCTATCAAAAAGACCTCACATGACAGGGAGGCTGGGGTGGTTTTAAGGTATGATTCAGTTAGTATTCTTCAGAAAATCTTTTTACTTAAAAATATCACTTCTTTTAATATGTTTCCTGATTAAAGTATTGATACAAGAAAAGGTGATAAGCAGATATGACGAATACCTTGCCTATATCCCCGGGCATCCTTAGAGGAAAAAAGGTTGTATTCCCTATATCAAAGATAACCAGCTCTCATAATGTGGAAGAAAAATGATGATGTGATCTGAGTCATCATATCTACCTATTAAATTCTTGTCATCAAACGGTGAATCCAGAAAAAGAATGGACTATGCTCATAAGGATACTGTTTACTTTAACTGGGTCTGGTGGTCATCTGGACAACAGCCACAAGACCCACCAGATTCAAATTTTGTCTCTGCAAAGCTAAATCTTGAAGATAAAGTCCTGAGAAAGTTGATTCGGCATGCCAGCCAATGGTTTCTATAATGCAAGTCTCATTGAAATGCTATGTCCGAACACAAACCTCACAAAATCACTCTAATTTCACAAGCTGAAATCCTTTTAAGGTGATCTTTTCAGATTTCATAGGAGCCATATAAACCACTTCAACCATGATGACAGAGATGACATCGTCTTTCCTGACATTCACTCATAAAATTATTTTCTTGTTCATCTTTATGGGGAGAGAGGAATTTGTATGATGATTTATTTTGCTTTGTCTCAGAGATGGAGCATAAAATGTCTTTAGGTACCCCAATGATGACAACCTAATCTTGGATTATGGAACCACCTAATCTGGACTGATGACAGTCTGAATCCAATGAAAGGACATGTAACCTGCTCACACTAACTGCTGAAACTAAAGCTATCAGGAAACACATTTTTGTATGATTTATCACAACTGAGTCATGTCCAATAACAGGCTCCATATTGAAACTGGTTGAAGAATTTTGTCTATTTGGGTTAAAATTGTCTATTAGGTCAAACAGATCTTTATGATGACCAATAACCCGTATGTCATGATGCCTAAAAGTGTCAGATATCATAGAGTGGTATCCTTTTATGGTAATTATGGCTAGCTTTCCTCCTCGTATCGCCAAACAAGAAAGTCTGGCCCTTGCTTTAACTCTATATCTTAAACTAGCTATCAGAAAAGAGTAAAAACCAATAAGTTTTGTAAAATTCAACAAATAATTGATTACTTAAAATACAAAGTGAAAGTTTTTAAAAAAATCTTACAGTACTGTCTATTTAGTACCAAACAGTCCTAAAAGTTCTATCACAAGTCCAAAAGTATATCCGAATGAATTCCAATCTTGAATGTACCAATGTGTTAGTAGTCTCAAATGTGCTAATGTACCAATTACTGATGCATTATGACAAAATCCAAACTGCCCTTCAATGAATTCACAATATTTCCAAATAGTCCAGAAAACATGTAATGAGTAATCCTGAAGTAAGTAACATTTATATAAAAGCTAAGACACAATTACAGAGCCAGGATGAGAGTCATTTCCCTATCAAATTCACACACAACTTGCTACTAGAATATTCTTAAAGATACTGAACTCAACTTCTTTCAACAAGTTTACCTCCAAGAATATTCATCTTAAAATATATCTAAAATCACAAATATTAGTAAGCAAAAACTTAAAGCCAGTGACACCAAAGATATTTGTCGCCATTTTAGTTGGCAGATTTTTGAGCAAGCAAAATTATATTACTAATGTTATCAAGGTACTTCTTTGTAGGAGAAACACTGATTTTGTCTGGATGAAATGATAATAATTTGAAGAATAAAATGGGTTCTGAGGAGATTCCATTCATTAAAAAAATACTCCAATGGTCCAAAGGTTGTTCCAATGGTGTAGAGGATGTCAGACTGGTTTTAGAAGACACTCCACTGGTACAAAGGAGATGCCACTGGTCCAAAGGACATTCATTAATCCAGCTGACTAAACATTCAGCTGAATCAAATAATTTTATGATAAAACTTTTGGTATTCATGCTCAAAAAAATATACCACAAACATAACTGCATACACAAGACAAGAAAGAATGTGTGTGTGTGTGTGTGTAAATGATTTGGAATTTAAGAGCTTTAACAAAATTTTTGTCATATCACAACCATGTCTGCAGTGTGGCAGTTTATAGTGATGTCTAGCACATGCTGCAGACAAGTAGCATGATGTCTCACCTAGCCACACTATCCTGACACCAGACTGAGCATTCCTAATACCAAATTCTTATTGTTGAGCATCTGGCAAGGCAGCTGTTAGTACCTTTTTATAAGTCTTTGGTATGACTCTGACAGGGTTCAAACCTGCAACCTCCCACATCTGAGGTGGACAATAACCAGTAAGCCACCTTAGCATTACAAGACAAAATGAAATTTAATCATCTTTGGAATTCACTAAAAACCAAATGTAAACCTGTGGAAAACAAGAGTTATGGCAAATCACTTAACATATGTTAATTTCAAACAAGGGAGTACTATTATACATTTTTATTATGTGGATCTGGGGATCAGGGGTAGAAATAATACCGTACATTCTCCTAGGGCCTTCAAGCCAAATATAATAGGCCCAAAATGAAAAGAGTTATATTACATAACCAAGAACGCATCTCCCACTCCCACGTCCTTCTGCATGTAATACAAATTTCAAAAAGTCACAGAATGCTATAGTATAATCTGATACCATAGCAAAGTTGTTAGTGCAAGAAAGGTAGTTCACTGTTATTTACTTTTGCAAGGTTAACAGTACTCTACAAGATGAATATACCTATCATGGTCATGTATATTGCAATTTCAAACTTATTCAAATGCAAAATCTTTAAGTTGATGTCTATGACAGCAATGACGGATCTGTGCAAGAAAGGTCTGGCTCTAGTTTATAAAAAAAGCAAAGAAAACCAAAGATTAAAAATTTGGAATTGACATTTTTTAAAAGATTGCTTTTCAAATTCCTAACTGAGGTTTTGAGATCAGATTCTTTTTGCATCATGTGGTTAACATCACAACTATATATTTCTGCTAAAATGGTGAAAACATGGAGACAAAATTACAGTTTACTAGAGATACAAATAGACTAAGGATGTAATAAAAATACATATCTTTGTGCAAAAGTATAGGATCATTATTTTTTGTATCAAATGTTTTATAAGCACATGTACCTCCTCCTCCAAATCCTCCCATCCTTCGTCTTGGTGGCTTGGGTGGTCTATAATGGAAGAACAAGAACATGTATTCTATTGCTCTGATGCATATAATTATAATTCATCCACAGTTCTCATGTGTTTAAACATATAAATATAATTGATCCACAGTTTTTGATGTGTTTACACATAAAAATATAATTTATCCACAGTTCTGGATGTGTTTACACATATAATTTATCCACAGCTTTTGATGTATTTACACTTATAAATTCATTTACAAATCTAATTATAATTCATCCAAAGCTTTTGATGTGTTTCTGCATATGAGAAATTTAACATTAGCATGTTTCTTTTTTACCATGTTGAATATCAGATGCACATTATTTCTATTTGGGATCAACCAGACATAAAAAAGTCATCTAGTGAAAGTACTATGTCAGTATAAGCAGACATCTAGAAGTTAAATAATATTTTCCAGACAGCAATTGTTAAGTCACATTGGCACCATTTTCCTTTATGACAAACTTGACATAAAAATGAGGTATTCTGGTAAGAACCCAATGTTGACATGATAACACAGCACAAGATCATAAGAAGTGTTTTGGTAAGAAACCCATTCAGAAAGAGAAGCAACAATACTGGATGTGTACCAATTAACATAATGATGGTTCTTTCTGTGAAAGATGTCATTTACTAAATATGACTACTAAACATAGGGAATTTTTTTTAATTTCTACCATGTGATAGTTAATGCATGCAGTGGCTGATAGTGAAAATTAATGGGGGAAGGGCAATTCAGAACTGTAATTTTCAGGTATTTGTGAGGACGATAATGATGTTAGAAATGATGGCAGTGACAAGGAATTATCATCTTTATCCAGATTGTCAGAAATTAATCAGATAACAAAGACTGTAGTAAGGATAATAGAGCTATGTGCCCAAGTCATCAAATTAAAAAAATGCATTGATCTTATTTTAGATAAAGAGAAAAAAAGGAAGACATTTTCCCTCTCATTATTTTCATCTGGAATTAGATAACAGAATTATGGGGATCATCCATAAAAGATATTCACAAAGATGGGGGAGGGGAGTTGGTCTAAATTCAGACAAGGGGGAGGGGGTGTAAACTATCTTGTGGACATCCGCAAGCTAGTATTTTTTGTTATTATATTCTATGTTGAACAGCTGCTTTGGGCCTACTGCATGAAATCCAGCATGTTTTTGATGGTGTAATTTATGGGTCATCCTTAAGTATAGAAATTTGTTAATTTTAATTTGTACAATTTGTGGCACAGTGTATGTATGTATGTATGTATGTATGTATGTATGTATGTATGTATGTATGTATGTATGTGTGTATATGTATATATATATATATATATATATATATATATATATATATATATATATATATATATATATATATATATATATATATATATGTATGTATGTATGAATGGGTTGGCATTAATGCACAGGTTTGGCTCTCAGTGCCTGGGGTTGATTATGTGGAGCTCACATTTCAGTCTTGTTAGATGGAGACATCTGCAGCACAGGGTGGGGGCCACATGCTGACAAAAAGCGTACAAGGAGAGAGGGGTGGGTTAGGAAAACAAGTATTATCTGTAGATGTACTTTATGGACAACCTGATGGCTGAAATTAACAATTATTAAACAAAATGTATGGAAGGTCTGACAATGTTTGAAAGCAAAAAGGTAGCATGAGGTGTCCATAATGAAAACATGCAACCAGTGTGATGTTCATCTCTGTGTAAAGCCTAACTGCTTTGATAAATATCATCAACAGGTATTTCAAAACTAGTAAAACATAATGACCAATTAAACATTTGTAAATAATTATTCATACAAATTTGGCATTAAGTTTTTATACAATAGTCATATTGTAGTGTTAGAAAAAGCTTTCTGTATTCTAGTAGAAGCTAGTAAGACTGGTATCATTTGGATACATCTGCATCAGGCTCTGGTAGCCAGCCCCCGAACCAGTTTCAATAATGGTTCTAGCAACTTGGCAAAGCAATGGGTCAATAAATCAGTACTAGTAGTTCAAGAGTTAATATGCATGAAATGTGCTCATTATCAAATTCTCAAAGCACTTTACAATAATATAAGCTGAATTTCAAGTTTGATCAAATTTGGATCAGATACATCTAGAAAGTTGAAATAAGCCCAACCAATCAGATTCAGGTTGAAATAAGCTCAACCAATCAAATCAAGGTTATCCTTATTATTATGTTTAAATCTGGCTTTATGATTAACTTGTCCAAGATCTTCATGGTTCAAGATTAAAATCAACATCTTTTGCTATGTGTTCCATCTTTTATCAAAATTTTATTAAAACAACTTTCATATCAGTGTCCAACTGTTTCTACCTATTCGTCCTTAATAAGGGTTGATTGTAAATACCTTCTAATATGAAAGAAAACATACAGACTATAGTTTGCTGGTAAAAGCAAATGCATCAGGACTCAATAAAAAAATACCCTGTCCATGTTTTTTGTTGTTTTTTTTTTTAAAAAAACTTCACCTGTTCTATTCTGCAAATTAAAAAAAAATTATATTGCAATATTTTCTTACCCTTGTCCTGATCTGTAGTCTGAAGTGTGATTTTTACCATGCTTTGTTGTACCAGGCTGCAAAGGAATTGACAGAAAGAAGATACACA
Organism: Potamilus streckersoni; assembly: GCA_016746295.1. Taxonomy (NCBI): domain Eukaryota; kingdom Metazoa; phylum Mollusca; class Bivalvia; order Unionida; family Unionidae; genus Potamilus; species Potamilus streckersoni. The sequence continues at coordinate 2,525,893 of JAEAOA010000205.1, read as the reverse complement.
GCTTGTTTCAAAGAGGGAAAGCAATGGCTGGTTAACTATCAAAGTCAATCTTACTTTGATAATAATATCAATTATAACACATGGTGTATTCTGTTTGTGATATTTTATCAATTTTAACATGGAGTGTATACATCTTGTGATAAATTTGAAAACTAAATTGTTAAAATAAGTAGGACAAGATTCATATTTTCTGAAATTCAACTTAAAATATTCACTGATATGCATTAATTTTGAAGGAAATTGCTTCCAACAGCATTTAGTAGTATGTGTTTCTAAAGCATTAAAAAAGTCAAATAAAGAATTTAGTCCATTTATGAAATTTTCACAACTGCTTTTGTTTCGGTTTTAAGAGATGCTAGCCTGCTGACAAATTTCTCAACTTACTAAGACAATAGATATACACTATACCATGATATGAAGTTAAATTTAGTCAATAGGTATACAATGCACCACATCATGGTCTACCAAGACAACATGTATAGAATGCACCACATCATGGTCTACCAAGACAACAGGCATGCAATGCACACCATGAATGCCTATCAAGATAACAGGAATACAATGCACAACATCATGAATGTCTACCAAGATGAGGCATGCAATGCACCACATCATGAAGACCTATCAAGACAACAGGTATGCAATGCACCATATCATGGTCTACCAAGATGAGGTATACAATGCATCACATAATGAAGGTTTACCAAGACAACATGTATGCAATGCACCACATCATGAATGTCTACCAAGATGAGGTATGCAATGCATCACATAATGAAGGTTTACCAAGACAACATGTATGCAATGCACCACATCATGAATGTCTACCAAGACAACAGGTATGCAATGAACCACATCATGAATGTCTACCAAGATGAGGTATGCAATGCATCACATAATGAAGGTTTACCAAGACAACATGTATGCAATGCACCACATCATGAATGTCTACCAAGACAACAGGTATGCAATGAACCACATCATGAATGTCTACCAAGATGAGGTATGCAATGCATCACATAATGAAGGTTTACCAAGACAACAGGTATGCAATGCACCACATCATGAATGTCTACCAAGACAACAGGTATGCAATGAACCACATCAAGGTCTACCAAGATGAGGTTATGCAATACACCACATCATGAATGTCTACCAAGATGAGGTATGCAATGCACCATGTCATGAAGGTCTACCCAGACAACAGGTATGCAATGAACCACATTATCAAGGTCTACCAAAATGAGGCATGCAATGCACCACATAATGAAGGTCTACCAAGACAACATGTACACAATGTACCACATCATGGTCTACCAAGATGAGGTATACAATGCAATACATCATGGTCTATCAAGACAACAATGCATAACATTATGAAGGTCTACCAAGGCAACAGCTATGCAATGCACCACATCATCAAGGTCTACCAAGATGAGGTATGCAATGAACCACATCATGAATGTCTACCAAGGCAACATGTATGCAATGCACCACATCATGTATGTCTACCAAGGAAACAGGTATGCAATGCACCACATCATCAAGGTCTTTCAAGATGAGGTATGCAATGCACCATATTATAAGGGTCTATGAAGACAACAGGAAACAGGTTTCTGATATGCTCAATCACATGTATTTGGATGCAAATAATTTTTGGGGGGATGCAGAAAATCACATATACAGGAGTCATCTGTATGCATGCAATATGTGTGTGGCAAAATCTGAAGACTTGCAAGTCCTGCTTTCAGCCACCTGCTTTGTGGAAAATATGTGCCGATCAATTAGCTGTGCTAATATTCACAATGACATAATTCAGTGGCTGAAAGACCACCTGATAAGAGTACATAAAAAAACATTATGCAATAGCTGGGCAGCAAGTTCAAAGATTCTGACTGGCAGTTGGGATGGGAAAATGTACTGATATTTACAGTGATTAAATGCAGCAGCAGAAAGACCCAGAGATGTACATGTGATTTATAACAGTACATCAAATAAACAACTTCAGCTTTTATTATTGTGTTCATTTCTGACTGTAGAGGAATAAGCAGTGCATATTACCTTGGAATCTAGACATGTGGAGTTAAATAGCAAACTGAGAAAGAATGTAATGAGATTCAGAAGAGTGCTAAAGTTGCTAGGACTGATAGTTTAGATGGGAGAGTAGCCAAGAGTAAGAAAGTGTGTGATGCCTAGCTTAGTGTCTGGAATAAGATCTTCCTTGGATTCAGCCTCAATCTGATGGACAAACAAGAGCTATGTCTGTGTTATAAAGACTGTAGAAATTAAACTCAATGCCAACCAAATAGCACTTCTAACTTGCAAAGTTTTTTAGGAGGGGACTGCATTTTTTGGCCGGTGGGACTCCTATTTATACCAAACTAGGAGTCCTCGACTCTTAGTTTTAAAATCCTAGCAAGACCTCTGGGTAAATAATGCACATTATTATAAAAGTCTACCAAGACAACAGGTATGCAATGAACCATATTATAAAAGTCTACCAAGACAACAGGTACGCAATGCACAATATTATAAAAGTCTAAGACAATATGTATACATTGTACCACATTCTAAAGGTCTTATAAGACAATAGGTATACACTGTACCACATTATGGAGGCCTACTAAGACAATATACACTGTGCCACATAATAAAGATCTTATAAGACAAGAAGTATACACTGTACCACATTATGAAGGTCTGCTAAAACAATAGGTATACACTATCACATTATAAAGGTCAACTAGGTCACTGTGCCACATTATAAAGCTCTTAAAAGACAACAGGTATACACTGTACAAAAATTATGACAATAGGTATATACTGTATCACATAAAGGTTAAAAATGGCAAAAGTATAGGGTGAACCACATTATGAAGGTCTATTAAAACAACAGGTAAACAGTGTACCACATTATAAAGGTCTACTAAGACAATAGGTAAACACTGTACCACATTATAAAGGTCTACTAAGACAATAGGTAAACACTGTACCACATTATGATGGTCTACTGAGACAATAGGTATACACTGTATCACATTATGATGGTCTACTGAGACAATAGGTATACACTGTACCACATTATGATGGTCTACTGAAACAATAGGTATACACTGTACCACATTATAATGCAGAGATCATCCTGGGCTTCGCCAATGTCACAAATTGTGATATTTACCATTATTGGCATTAAAATATATCAGTTTTCGATTTTTTTGGCAACAGCCTTTTTGGCTGCTTAATTTGTACATACAATAAATGATTTGGATTGGAGAAATTCGAAGGGACCAGGAAAAGAAGACACACTTGCAAGTTGCATACATGATACACTAAACCTAAACAAATCCTTTGTTCCTATTGACAAACTTATCTTTGCAGTGCATTATTACATCATAATCCTCTTATGCTGATGTCTGGCCTGAGTACTCTTTTCTGTGATACCCCAATCATGCTACTGGACTATACCTACAATGGACTATATATCTACAAGGACCAACCTTCCAAGAAGCAAGAAGCAGCAAGACGGGAACAAAAAGAGCTCAATTAATTGAATGATGGCTAATCCTTCTATTGTTTATTTCAAGGATACTAATAATATAGTTTGGTTGAATCTTTTGAGAAAACCATTGAAGTACAAATTGCTGTGTATGAATACAAAGCAAACAGGAAAAAAATTCTCAATCAGAATTATATACTGTCAAAAGTGCAACTTTATTATGGGTAATCGTCTTATCCTAAGTGTAAGTTTACAAAGATTTAGTGTAAATTCATCAGACAACAGTCACTGAACCAGATGTTATACCTAACAGTCCAACATGATCTACATGTAGTGATGGTAGTAATGCTTCAAGTACATCACCACATCATGATCAATGGGTCAAAAGTTCCAGAAAATTTCTTGACAGCTGGGAACTTGAGAGTGATTGAGCCTGAGATATGATGCAAAATTAAAGATGTTCTGTGATATATTTATCAAGGCACAAGGCATCAATTCATTTACAGCTGGCTGTGATTTTGTTAATATTATCCATTCATCTTTTACTTTTGTGCCAAATCCCGTGTTACGACTCCAGAGACTTAAACTATGCAACCAGAAATAGTAAAGCAGACAAGTTTTACGTAAATGAAAATGCTTTATTCCTCAAAATACAGGAGTAAAATAATTAAATTCACTTACAGCATGGGGAATGAATTCCTATTTATTAAAAGTCCTTTCAATTCCAATAGTTCTAAAAAATAAGAATACATTCCAATGAAGAAAGCCTCTCCTGTGCTTAAGTTTCAAATGAACAGAAAGATTTCCAAAGAGTTCAAATAGTCACTGAATAATTTTATTTAATACCACACAGTTTTTCTAGCGTGCCAAGCAAAAAATAAATCTTTTCACAAACCAAGCTGGGAAATTGAATTCGAAAACAAGCAAATAGAAGACCAACCATCAGAAAGTTTTTGCAGCATATTTAAGCATCATCTTCACTAAATAGTAACTGATTTTTGGGGTCCAATATACATGAAATTCTTAAAGAACATGCCGTTTCTCCCTGTAGAGTATGTTATTCCCCCTCCCCCCACATGCCCCATTGATAGTCTGGTCATCTGTGCTGAAACTGCACAATAAATGAAGGCTAGATTCAAGCATCTTCAACATACTTTAAAGAAATTGCCTGTTCTAAAATGAGTAAAATCACTAGCAATTGATTGACAAATAAACAATGCCAATTTTTGTTATAACTAACAATGCCTAAAATTAGGTGAATTTCTGTTAACAGTTCAAATGTGGCCTCAAGCTACCATACATGTGATAACAATTTACCACATTTTATATCCCACCTTATTTCCTTATTGTTAACTCATATATTCATACAACATTGCTTACTAAACAACACATTTATTCTAAATTAGTTTTAGATTTTGGGGGGCACATATGCTCCATGATGTTTCTTCACTAATGCTTATATATATATATATATATATATATATATATATATATATATATATATATATATATATATATATATATATATATGGTACACTGATGCCATGTATTAACTCATATAAGTTTCAATGGTGGGAATGGAGATCCTAGTTTGCTTATCAAGATAAAATCTACAGCATTCATTCAGTTATCATTCTTGGGATTTAGGAAGCAATTCACAAAGCAAAGCATGTAAATCACAGGAAAAATAACTTTCTGAACTGCTAGTTGACGGAGATACAAGTTGTGAAGCTAGCCATAAAGGGGGGAGGGCAATTGATTCCTAAATGCATGAAATCGATGGTCACATTATATGTCACTTATCTAACATTGCAAAATATGATCATAGGCTTTTGGTTTTTAAAATGTCATTAACTAGGTTCCTTACAAAACATTAATGATTTATTTTGTAATATTATCGCTGTATTCTTCTGAAGTACTTATTGTCAATACAGTGATAACTATCTAATCTTTTTCAATTTTTATTGCCTATTACATTAATAGACTTGAAAGGAAAAATATTCACTACTTGTTCTGGCAACATTTTTTTTTTAAATTGGCGACAAAATATTGAGGTTGGTGATTTTTTTTTGTGACAACTTTTGAAAGTCGGGACCATCACTGATAAAAGTCAAAAATGGCAAAAGTATAGGGCGAACCACATTATGAAGTTCTATTAAAACAACTGGTAAATACTGTACCACATTATAAAGGTCTACTAATACAATTAGGTATACAATGTACCACATTATAAAGGTCTACCATGGGCAATATGTATACACTGTACCACACTATAAAGGTCTACTAAGACAATAGGTATACATTGTACCACATTACAAAGCTCTTAAAAGACAATACATATACAATGAACCACATTATAAAGGTCTACTAAGGCTATAGGTATACACTGTCCAACATTATGAAGGGGTACTAAGATAATGGGTCTACACTGTACCACATTATAAAGGTCTACTAAGACAATAGGTAAAAACTGTCCAACATTATAAATGTCTACTAAGACAATAGGTTGATAATATTGGAACTGTGAGCAATGGACCAGTCTGATTAAAATTATGTCTCCACCTTCTGTATACACTCCACCAGGTACCCACATTATGAAGGTCTGTGGAGATCATATAAATTCTAGATACTGGTAATAATTTCCTGAGAAATCAACTTTGATGAAATTGCCATTCTTGTTCATGACTTATATTGTATGGCATTCAGTATAAATATTTCCTTGTCACATTCATACATTTTGTACATGCATATCATTGAAAAGCATAAGAAGCAAAATCTACTTACTGAAATCAAGGTCTGGAAACTGAAGAAGAAGAAAAACAATCTTATGGAATAATGGCTCATATAGTAAGTTTGAATATCTGCATAGTTCTTTTTACCAGTCCTTTATGCAGACATTTGTTTGTCACCTGACTGGAGGTTACTGGCCAATGGATCTCTATGACCTAACCCTTGAAAAAGGTATACATCAAATTAAACTTATGAAATCATTATTTTCCTTTTTGATGACAGTAGTCTTTGATATTCAGACCCAAAATTTGTTGTTTCTTTTAATTACCTCTAAGTGCAATCTATCCACATCAAATGATCATGGAACTTACTCTTGAACAAAAGCTATTCTGTAAAACTATTTTTCTTTGTGCCACAATGACCTGGATCTTTAACTCTTAACATAAAAAATAAATAGGCCCCTTTTACACCTTAAGTGCATGATCTTCACAATCTTTTGAGTAAGATAGGTGGTCTAGAACTCAAGTTATCATGTCAACACCATTTGACTTTTTTCATCACTGTGACCTTCATCTATGACCCTAAATCAATATGCATTTTACTTACCCCAAGTGCAAGCCATCTGCAATGTTTGGTCCAAGTATGTGACATACATGTAGAACTAATTATTATCATGCAAAAACTATTTTATTCTTTTAGTGAAAGCAAGATAGCAAAATATTCGCAGTAAATTATGTTTCTTCTATAACATGTCAAATCATCGGAGACACAACTCCATAGGAAGCAGTTGTTCTCTCTTGATACCAAGTCAGCCAGGTCACTGAGATGCCATTAATGTCCGACTTGAATATTACCTGACATCTGGAGTACCCATAAAGGTATTCTCTTACCATGAGGAAAAGCTCTGAAGATTCCTTATCATCACCACAACTGAACTTCTTGTCATTATCAGAACAGTGCCTTGATGAGTATGTTCCATATACGTGGAAATCATTGAGAAGGATTTCATTTCCAAAAGGTTAATATCAAAAGCCTTTTCTTAAAGAGTCCACATTCCACTTATCATCATAGGTCAGTAGTAAACATGTCCAACCCACACTGAGTACACTAAGGCACCTAACAATGTCTTCTTTAAATGCCTTCTCTGAAGCAAGGGCTATACTTTTGATGTATTTGGGAGAAAGACAGTTTTCATCTGTCTAGATGGACAAAATGTAAAGCCTTTTCTACACTTATTATCCACCACACAATGAGGGAAGTAAGGTTATTCATACTGTGAACCAAAAACCAAACTTACTGAATACTTTTGTGGTGTGTTGTGCAAGAATATCACTGTCAATGTAAATTTTACCTACCTGTGCCACCACAAAATTATGTCTAATTTTTAAGCTGAGTGATATACCAACAAGGATGCTCACACTGTGGTGTGGTTAGGAGGGTTTCTAAGCAATGTGATTGGGTAAGTATTCTAAGAGAAACATAATTTACTTACAAATTTGACTTCCCCTTCAAAAATATGTTCTCCCAGTCACTTTAATGTCAGGAGTCATCATCTTGGCCGCCATTAACAGACCCAACAGATTCAATTTTAAAGCTTTATTTTGCATGCCAACCAAATGGCTTCTGTTATGTCTTGAAGTGAAACATCATGTTCCAATCTTGTAGAGACTGCTCTAGTTTCATGAGTCTCTAGTCTCAAGGTTACTGATGATCTTTTTGAGTACAGAGTGTGTAAACCCACTTGTGCCACAAAGGTTTTGCTTGACAGGTTATACCCTGCTTTTTGGCTTTGACATGGAGAAAAGATGGGTTACATATGATACAACTTGAAACTGTGTGACCTATGGCAGTGAACAGGGTCTTGCATGGCCACTGCTCTCAATGTGCCTATGGAAGAGAAGGAATGTACAATAACTCTCAGACTGCTAACTCATGGGAACCAATTTTTGGCCACAAATCCAGGATGTGTTAAGAAGACCATCAAACCATCTTATTTGAAATTAAGATAGTTTGGGTCAACAGAAAGGGAATGTAACTAGCTCAAGTGAATGCTATCAGGAAACATGTTTTGCATGATAATGGTTCATGTGAAGTGTGCACTAAAGGCTTGAATTTATCTGAATGGAGCAAGTTAAAACCCAGGACTGATTGCATTTTGGAAACAGGGTGAAGGATTTTTGGTCAATTCGAATCAAAATTGGCAAAGAGGTTTGAAAAGATCATTATCATGACAGAAATTACATCTACCTTGAGAATGAAATGCATTAGATACCATGTAACTATAGCCGTTTATGGTAATTGTGAGACAACTAAATGATCCTACTGTATTCACAGATACAGTTTGTTGTGGTGCTATTCTGCATCTTCAGATTGGTAGAAAATAGATCTTGACATCACCCATGAAACCAATAAAAAATTCTACAGCATTCACTGATGCAGTATATTCTGGTGCAGTTTCTGCATGATAGATTATGTGGGCACCTCAACACACACTAATCATGAACTGGATCCACAGTGTAGTGTAAAGTGCTCATTGACTGAATCTGCAGTGTAGTGAAAAGTGTTCATTTACTGGATCCAAGGTGTAGTGAAAAGTGTTCATTTACTGGATCCAAGGTGTAGTGAAAAGTGTTCATTTACTGGATCCAAGGTGTAGTGAAAAGTGTTCATTTACTGGATCCAAGGTATAGTGAAAAGTGTTCATTTACTGGATCCAAGGTGTAGTGAAAAGTGTTCATTTACTGGATCCAAGGTGTAGTGAAAAATGTTCATTTACTGGATCCAAGGTGTAGTGAATAGTGTTCATTTACTGAATCCAAGGTGTAGTGAAAAGTGATCATTTTTTGCAGCAATTGAGTTGCTGTTTAAACTGCTGTACCAAGAACTTTTTGAACCCAAGTGCTTTCCAAGGGTGGGGGTGGATTCAGAGGTAGCAAGGAAATTATCCTGAAACGTGGCAATTCTCTCAGTAAAGTCCTGTAACATATATGGAGTTCCAATGAACAAAGTAAGCACTATTCTCAATAGAACATCCCTTTTAATAAAATGAAACAATGCAAGCCCTAAATCAGTGCTCACATGATAAGTGGAAAATTCATTCAAACACCAGAAATTACATCCACCATTTCGAGTTGGATGAATACATGTTAAAGCCCTGCACTGTGACCCAGACCTTGGACTTTTTGAGACCAAAATCAACATGCTTCTACTTCAATACAAGTGCAAGCAATCTACAAATTATGGTAACTACAGATGGCAGATAAATTGATCCGAAACAAAATTGGTAACAGAAAATTGGATCAAGAGCATACAATTCTACATTCAGAAGTGTATAACTAAAACACCTACCAATGAGTTTAGTTAATCCTCAAGTAAAGCTAATTAGTTATTGTCAATGTTATTGCACTAGTTCGTTATGCACTTCTTTCACATATATTAACCTGGATTCGATGTTATTGCACTAGTTCGTTATGCACTTCTTTCACATATATTAACCTGGATTCAATGTTATTGCACTAGTTCGTTATGCACTTCTTTCACATATATTAACCTGGATTCAATGTTATTGCACTAGTTCGTTATGCACTTCTTTCACATATATTAACCTGGATTCGATGTTATTGCACTAGTTCGTTATGCACTTCTTTCACATATATTAACCTGGATTCAATGTTATTGTACTAGTTCGTTATGCACTTCTTTCACATATATTAACCTGGATTCGATGTTATTGCACTAGTTCGTTATGCACTTCTTTCACATATATTAACCTGGATTCGATGTTATTGCACTAGTTCGTTATGCACTTCTTTCACATATATTAACCTGGATTCGATGTTATTGCACTAGTTCGTTATGCACTTCTTTCACATATATTAACCTGGATTCGATGTTATTGCACTAGTTCGTTATGCACTTCTTTCACATATATTAACCTGGATTCGATGTTATTGCACTAGTTCGTTATGCACTTCTTTCACATATATTAACCTGGATTCAATGTTATTGTACTAGTTCGTTATACACTTCTTTCACATATATTAACCTGGATTCGATGCATTTTTAAACTTACTGTACAAAAAATAATTGGTAAGTTACTACACTACTTATTATGCATATAATTAATGATAAGCTTATTAGTTTAACATTTCATTCATAACTAACATCAATTTATATACCAATTACAACACAAACAGTTTAACTTACAATAAAACAATAAAATTGATTATTGCCCAAAATATATCTGGTATTATGGAAACTCTCCATAATGTCTGAGAATCCTTCACTTGGCCTGAAAGGGAAAATAAAACACATAAAAATGGCTATAACGTATCATCTACAGCAATCTTTTCTCTACTTTTCTCTGTCTCTCAGACACAGATATTATTATTGACCAATCAGACATTAAATATTTTGCCATCACTGTACAAAATGGTGAACATTAACATTAGCTTTACTTCTTTCTAATAACCTATTATGCTAATATGCCGAGTAATCAAATGAAAGTAGCAATGGGCAGAATAAAAAAAACAATGGGAGACAGGAATCAAAAGACTAAGAATGGGAGACATAGGACATTACTCACACTTCAGTTCTTTTCTTAAGCAAAATTCCTGCTAAATGATGCATGAAACCCAAATTTATCATCCTTGCCTATCAGATGTTTTTTGCACTTGACAAGTTTTTTTAAAGATATCAATTACTATATCCAATTCCAGATCAAATAAATAAACTATAGCAGTATCCAGATTGGAGATTCCTTAAATAAACATAATATGAGATTGCACTATAAAAATTTATTGTAGATACATGTTACAGCCAGTTATGTTTTACCATAAAATAGTATCAAACTTCTGTACTCTTTATAGTATAATACATATACTGCAATTATATAAGGGATCAACAATTTAATGTTCTGAGGTTGGGGCCTGATACATTTTTTTATTTCTAGTTGGAAAAAATATATTGATCCAATTCAACACAAGCCTCACTGGGCAATGGCTAATGTGACATTTTCTATGGTTGTGTCCAATTTTGGCAAAAATATGCTTAACTTAAAAGGTAATATGTATAATTTATTAGCAGCTAACTGAAATAGTTTAAATATAATAATAACACACACAGATAAAGCCAGTGTGAAAGTTCATGTGCCTAATATTGGGCAAGCCTGGTAAAAGAGACTGTGTAACCAACCATATCTGTCAACTTGTATGGGTTGCCCATAATTTGTATGGATTTTTTCATTTTAATCAATGTATGGTCATAAGATCATTTTATATTTTTTTTCTTATAAAAATTTTTCTTTTTAATTTTTACAAGTCTTAAAATAAATTCCATGAGTCTTGACATCATTTTTTTTTAATTAAGCACAATCCAGAATCTGTTTAAGCTATGTGCAAGCAAGTTGGGGATATTTCTAATATGCTTTGGAAAATTAACAATAGACCCAAACATAAAAACAAATCTCTTTTTGCACCATACCTGTGTTAATGTAATATTGTCTTGCATATAATTATTGGTTCATATGTTCAGTAAAACCCCAAATCTTGCATATCTGGCATTATTCTAATTTTAGCTTTTTAAGGTGAGTGAAGGCACAACAAAATATTTAAATTGCATTTTATTATTTTATTCTCACAAATATGCACTCTACACATTTTTTGGAAGAGCAACAATTAACCATTTTATATGATTTTTTTTTGACAATTACAGCTGATGTGCATAGACTGAAATTAAATTTCAAAATGGTCAACCTATTACGGGGATAATAACAACTCCAGACATAATATCTGTGAACAACTCCAGACATAATATCTTAAACTTCATGGGGAAAAAAAAAAAATTATAATGATACCATGATGCATCCAAAGAAGTTAGTATTACACCTTGAAAATGCATTTTTCCGAATACCTTGCACCTATATATATATATATATATATATATATATATATTTTACTAGTTGTTTTGGGACTTAATGCCATTTTTCAGCATAGATATGCTATATATCGTGGCCAGTATTAACAGTAGAGGAAGAAACCGGGAAATATGTGGAAAGAACCACCGACCACCGACCCACGAGAAGCTACTGGCAAGCTTTCTCACATATCCACATTCGCTGAAACTTAGGCTCGAACCTACACAGACAGAGGTGAAATGGCAGTGATTTGTAACGGAAAGACCACTTGGCCACTTTCATTTTTGTATCCATATCTGGATCATGAAGTGCTTAAATATGAGTCTGAGGATTATTACATGCTTCTTGATGAGTGTGTGCCTGTATTAACTGACAATGGACAGAAAAGGAGATTTTGTAGCTACTGGCTGCATATTATCAGCCAGAGAATTAGTACCAGTGGATACTGCTTCCCAAATCTGAATGTAGTCATTCAGCAACTGCTTACCCTGCTTCACAGCAATGCAGACAGAGAAAGATTGGATTCTGTGATGAATACTGTACACTTCGCCTCCTGTTAGGAAAGCTAAAATAACTTCAATTTTTTGGGACATAAAATGGCTGTAAATTATGACTTTTAAGATGCCCTCTCGCAGTAGCCAGTAAAAATGCATCAATATATAAATTGTAATTTGCTTTTAAAACACTTTATTGGTGAAGAGTGTTTTCTAATGTATTTCTTGTTTTTATAAATGGAGATTTTAACGGCCATATTAGCGTATTTTCTTGATATCAGTTTGAAACAGTAAATGAACTGGCAATGGCAGACATTGCTACATATACGTTATACCACATCATTAAATTGTCTGTATTCATAAATAATTGGGCATATAGATTCAGGAAACAAAATATAATGAAAACAAAGTTTAAATATTGTCATAGTAGATTTAGCCTAAATCTTTAATACTGTAGGTCAAAAACACCTGACAATCTCTTGTGGAATTTGAAGCAATGTGGCATGGTTAATATTGTTTCCTGACCTACCATAATTAATTTTTACAAAATTACAAAAGAGATATATAGTAGTGAAGCAAATACTATTTAACTGATTTATATAGTTAATACCAGTAGGTGGACAAATAATTCAACCATAAATATGCAGTCAAATTAATGAATTTCTTGTAACAAAGCAAGAAAGTGAATAGTTTGATTTAGAAAAACCCACTTTCTAAAATTAGACACACTCACTTAATGCAATACGTGTTCTTGGATGTTTCATTTTTTTGGGGGGGAAAAAGGTTCAGTTTAGTTCTATTTACTTTAGTGCTTCTGTGTGTTGTCTATGAATAGTTACAGTAATGTTTTATTGGGAACAAGGAAATCAACACGAAGAGTACATTTTAAATTATCTTGTGCATTTATTCCTATGTACATGAATTATGGGTCGTTTCAAAGAATGCTAGAAATCTTAGTTGAGTGCAATTTTACATAAAACTTGCACAAAATTAACAAAATAATTAAGTTGTAGTTTATTAAGCATTTTTACCAACTCGAAGTTACAAGACTATAATCTTGTTACTGATTTCAGTTAAAATTAATTACAATGCATAGCTTCTGCTGTGCCTTTTAAATCATATCGCCATTTTGCTTGTATCTCAATCAAAACACATATACTACAAGTATTAATAGAATGGGTATGAATATAATTTGTAGAAATGTACAAAATGGTTTAATAATAAGAATGTAACATATTTTACACTGTTAAAAGCATACTGAGAAATGGAGCACATAAATAAGATAATGCAGCTATGAATATATATATATATATATATATATATATATATATATATATATATATATATATATATATATTCACATTTCTTGCTTTGGTCTCACTTTTCACAGTTGAGCTTCCACTTCTCCCTATTTAGCTCCCACTTTTCCCTGTTCTGATCAAAAGAAGTCACTTCTTCCTACAATTTAAATCTAGCTTGACCCCTGCACGTGGTGCACATGTTGCATATAATAATAATAGGTGTGTTCACCACACTCAAAATCAAAAGAATACAACAAAATAAAGTCTCAGAGATGTAAATAATTATGTAAATGTGTAAAAAAAATTTCATGTATGGCAGTTGTTGTTTAATAACTGATTTAATATAAAATAAGAATACATTTTTACATACAAGGTTTTCTTGGTCTTTTTAAGTTTTCATTGGTCTAATTTAGAGGTTTTCAAATGCAGGTATGGACTACTGCAAAAGTGAGTTAGTAATTATCATTATCTCTAAGAGGTAAAAACTGGTGATGCAAAGGTAAAATAATGAGCTGGATTGACTCAACATTGACAACAGTTATAAAAACTGGAGATGAAATGGTAAAAAGTAACTGCTTAATTATTCCAATCCTGCTACCCACTGTCTTCAGAGTACAATGTACGCTGTAAATTTTATTTTCTGGCTCACATATTCTGGCATTTTCTTACTGGAGTGATGAGTTTCAAAAGGTCTAAGTACACACTTAAACACAAAGGTTCAGCTTCGCTCGCTTCTTGATCGTACAATAATGTATTATCATCTACATCATCTTCATTATTAGCCTCAAGGAATTCCCACAGGAACCATTATGAAAGTTAGTTTCTAAAAATATGATTTTTTAAAAATCACAACTAGTTTTCACATTAACTTTTATTAAAGCATACTGAACTCGTCTTACTCCTAGTCCTACAACGTAATATGTTACTTCTGGTTGCTAATAGCACTAAAACAAAAACCAACATGTAGGACTTTTTACTCCCACCCCAACACAATGACGAAGCAAGACATGAACAGTTAAACTATTCCCTTTTCACCGTCATGACAATTCCAGTGACCTTCCATTATTAATTCATAAAGACAGAGAGTTTTGTAAAGTACGATTAAAGCGGGTTTTGAAATAAAATATCAAAACTAAAATATATAATGTGACACTAATACTGCTTTGACTCACCGTCCGAAATGTAAACCATCTTTGCTGACGATGACTTCCGGTTTCTTTAAGATGACGATCACCAGTTATTATGTACTTTTGAGAGAGTGGCGTAAGTAAGGAGAAGTTGTTTGTATTAAAAACATGCACAGTGAAGAGATTTTTGGAATACTTTTATATAATTTTGATGTAATGTGGCTGACATTTCTTTGGATATTGTAATTTTGAAAATTGTAAATGATCTTTGCACAATCAACTAAAATGACTGCTCCCTTGTGCTATAAAAATCAACTAGAATTTGGCTTAAGTACACTATCCTTGGCAGCTATTAAAATAGGGAAAATACATTTTGCAAGACTAGACAATACCAACTTCTAAAAGTGCACTGGACTAATTACCAAATATATGAAATGTAAAAAAAAAGATATAGGCTCTTGTTTTATACAATTTTCTCTGAAGTTCATGAAGTGCAGATGAACGAGTGGAGCTAGCACAGTTTTGAAAGATGCACATCTGGGATAACGCTCACAAGTTATTTTTTACTTTTGAGAGAGTGGTGTATGAAGTTGAACTTGTTTGCATTTCAAACATTCACAGTGGATATAATATTGGCATACCTCTATGCTATTTTGATATAATGTGGCTGATATTTCTTCGGATAGTGTAATATTGGAAATATCTTAACACACTACTAATTAAAATGACTGCTCATTTGTGCTCGGTAAAAAAAAAAAAAAACAACTCTGAATTTTTCCTAAGTACACTTTCCTTGGCAGATATTAAAATAGGGAAAATGAATTTTACCAGATTAGACAATACCAACTTCTAAAAGTGCAATTAATGAATTACCAAATATGTAAAATGTAAAAAAAAATTAAAAAAAAATAAAAAATAAAAAGTGACCGGCTCTTATTTGTTTCTTAAAATTTACCTATGAAGTTCAGGAAATGAAAATGAGCAAGTGAAGCTAGCACTTTTTTTGAAAGATGCACATCTGGAGTAAGTTCAAGCTGTATACAAGCTGTGAACCTCCGCATTGTCAGAGCCAGCGCAACGTTTGGCAGATTGTATGCGAATAACTGGAACAGAATAGGCATCAGCATCACGACCAAACAAAAGGTCTACAGGGCAGTTGTACTCCCAACATTACTCTACTCATGCGAAATGTGGACGGTGGTGTATCAACGCCATGCCAAGAAGCTGAACTACTTTCACACCACAAGCCTCATGAAAATAATCAACATCAAATGGCAGGACAAAGTCCTAGACACCGAGGTACTCGCCCAAGCAGGTCTACCCAGCATTCACGCCATCCTGATGCAGTCCCAGCTACGCTGGGCGGGACATGTTGTACGCATGCCAGACCACCGGCTGCCTAAAAGACTCTTCTATGGCGAGCTTCAGCAAGGACAGCGATCCCACAGACGTCAGAAGAAACGCTTCAAAGACAATTTGAAAGCTCTATTGAAAGCGTTCAACATAAACCCTGACTCATGGGAGCAAACAGTTAGCGATCGAGTCACTTGGCGCTCCTATCTGCACAAAGGCTCCAAGCTGTGCGAATCTAGCAGGATAGCAGCTGAAGAGATGAAGAGGCAAGTCAGAAAAGCACGTGCCAGCAACCATCCTTGAGACGTCCCACTCATCCCGTGTCCCTTTTGCAATCGAACCTTCGGTGCAAGGATTGACCTTATCAGCCACCTGCGCACACACAGAACAGAACCAGCCCCTCCAACTCACTGATGACTAGAGTGGTCTTCGTCAACTCGACGGACGCAAAACAAACATATATACTATATATCCCATATTACACCCATCAATCACACAAAAAAAGGAAATTAAAAGTTCTTTTAACAATACCTAAGATATACAAGTCTTTTTTAAATAGCCAGTATAACTAATTGTACCTCCATGCCTTGTCTTCTCCGGCGAACTATGACCAGATGTGCTTGCTGCGGTTGATTTTTCATACTGTTTCATTTGCAAGGGGACGTCTTCACACAATACCTCTGCATTAAGCACCACAACTGCAGCAACAGTTTGCTCGTATTTATACGCAGGCCGAATCATGTGACCCAAAACCTAAGATGCTAGTCGGTGCTACAAAACCCGCTAACATTTAAAAGCAAACATAAACTATAACAAAACGAAAATAGCCGGTACAAAACGAAAATTACTGTCCATAAAATTTCTCTTTACACAATAAACAGTGTATCTGAGCCCCCATTTGACAAGGAAGACTCGTCTTCATGGATGAATCGGTGCGTGATTAACAGTATTATTCCTATGATGTACGAGTACTGGACGCACGTGAAAGAATCGTACTACAAGTTCAGGATACACGCAGATATTTTTTGCCCGCTGAGGCATTTATTGCGATCGAAAGTCAACTTTTAAAATCAGATAGTCCAGTATATGGAATTGGAGATGGGTATGTTTTGTTAATAATGGTATTATAGCGTAGTTTAACAGTGCTATATACATGATTCACGGAATCATGTCTCGAAAACATCGAAGTTGCTACAGTTGTTAGGTTAGCACAATACAGCGATGATTATTCGTGGTCCGTCGGTGATGTTTGCCAAATATGCCACTGTTCACTCCAAGAACTGGAATATAATTATGAACGCCGCTAGAACTGTACTCGCATCGATGAATGAATATTTCAGCCAGGTATTATCAGCATGTCGATCTATGTCAAGTGGTGATGAATCATTTTCATGTGCAATACCACTGTTATACATCTTTGGATTCTGCAGTAACATCAGAAATTTTATTTTCTGTGCAATACACCTGGCAGTACCAGTTCGAAAAGCCACCGACAACGACGCAATCTAGTTTCCAGCTGTGGTTGATAATAGTAAAGTAAGACTGACAAAACTTTCGTTCTAGATGCCAACAATTTCACTATAGCTGACTGAACAACAGCGCCTGTTCTTTTTGTGGATAGTGATGGTAAATCAATGCTGCCTTAATTGACGATGACCACAGACATTGTTCAAAATGATGTTGCTCGGTTATTCACACGACAGATATCACAGCAAGGAATTATAGCACCATATCGTGTATTCTTAGTGCTTCATGATAACACCCGAGAAGATTCACAAGAGCGAAATCAAATGGTGTCTGAAGTTTCTTTGAGAATAACTGGACATCAAGAACCATCCGAAGAAGTGTTATTGAATTTTGATAACAATCATGTTACACTTGCGTATCATCGTTCGATGACATTTATGGAGCGTGATCAGAATCTTAATTATTGCTTTGCAGATATCTCAGCTCAATTTCACAGCATTATATCCTATCTATTTATATCCGATCTATTATTTCTCACTGGAACACTTCGAATATTTCAGACAATCGTTCTTTGACATACATTTTCGATCTCATGTGAACTTGATCCTATTCCGACGTCACTGCTGCTAAAGTGCATGGATCCAGTATCGCATTCACTAATTGATGTTATTAATATGTCACTCTTATCTGGGGAATTCCAATCATTTTACAAAACTGCCATTGTAAAGCCTCTGCTAGAGAAACCAACTCTCGACCATAATGATCTAAAAAAAACTACCGCCCAGTTTTTAATATCCCATTCATGCAAAAAAATCTTAGAAAAATCCCAACTTGTATCTCATCTGAATTGAAAGTCTTTTTAGCGATGTACAGTTTGCATATCGCCCTCGCTACAGTACTGAATGTGCCCTTCTGAAAGTAGTAAATGACCTTCTCTTTGCTTTGGATGTCGGAAAGACTACAGTCCTCACTCTCCTTGACTTGTTTGCAGCATTTGACAATATAGACCATGACATATTACTTCACCGTCTCCAGCATGTATCTGACATTCATGATACGGCCTAACTATGGTTCAAGTTCTACTTGGTCAACAGGACAAAAAATTGTGTCTGCGAATGGAAAACACTCCAGCCCAGTTGATCTATACTGTGGTGTTCCGATGGGGTCTGTTCTTGGACTTGTTCTTTTCATTCTATACACTCAACCACTCTCAAGTGTCATAGATCATCATCCAGTGTCTCACCACTTGTATGCTGATGACATCCAAATATACAAATCTAGCCATCCAGCTGAAGTTGAAGCTACCATCCAAGGTGTAGAGAGGTGCATTTCTGATCTGAAATCATGGATGACATGTAACAAGTTGCAGATGAATGACGATAAAACTGAAGCCATTCTGAATACAACACAAAGAATTTCTCTTTCACATCCTTTACCTCACACAATAAATACAGCAACACCAATATTAAATTCAAGCTGTCTGAACGAAACTTCGGTGTCACTCTTGGCAGCACTCTCTCATTGCATCAACATGTCATGAACATATGCCAGGCTGCATTTCTTGAGCTGAGACTCATCAGCTCCATTCGCAAGTATCTGTCAGTTGTTGCCACTAAATCATGTGTGTGTTCCTTCGTACTTTGACACAATAATCAACCTAACTGCAATAAAGTTAGATGGACTTAGACATTGAGGACTTTGGTGGGAGAGAGTTGCGACCGGGGCGGGAAAGCTAGTTGCGGATCTGCCTATTACCTGCGATTACATTATGCTTCACTGGGTCTTTTTGGGGGGTCTCTGACCTATAGTGGTCAGGAAAAGGCCTAGCTCCAAGGCCAAGTGCCTTCTTAAAGGGACTGTAGTCTACGCCCGGGACTGCAAGCAGTCGTGTAAGCCTTAGGGCAGTAAGCGACTTAAAATCCATTGCCGTTGCCGTTACTATCAACATGCATGGCTATTGAATTACATGAGCACATACATAACTATTATTAAAAGCAACACACGCACATGCGCATGTGTAGCTATCATCGATGATGGAGAGGGGTTGTGGTGGCGCTCAACAATTTCGTATTTTGCATAATTTAAAAAAAAAAGAATTTCCTGGCTTTCCTCACTGATTGTCCTTGCTATTTTAAAAAACGACCTTGTATATCTTATGTATTGCTGAAAGAACCTTTCATTCTTTTTTTTTGGTGTATGATTGATGCGTATAATATGGGTTTTAGAGTGTACAGCTTGGCATTACGCCAGATGTGTACCTTTTAAAAAACTGCTAGCACCACATTGTCATTTTCACTTCCTGAACTTCAGAGGTAAAGTGTAAAAAGGAGCCCATAAATTTTGTTTTATATTTTGTGGATTTGGTAATTCATTCATTACACTTTAAGAAGCTGGTATCGGCTAGTCTGGCCACCACCACATTATAAATTGTGTAAATAATAATGACCACTGAAATAATAGCACGACTAGAACATATTATCGCTAATACAGCACTGCCAACAACCACTATGATAACAGCGACATCAACACAGCCGGAATTTGATATTAGTTTTCTATACCGATACAAGCACTCTCAAGATCATCTGGATCCCATGGAAGCTTACAAATCGCGTTGACAGAACTGTGAGTTTACAAAAGTTGGTCAAATATGAGAACAAAATTGTTTCATGATTACCAACCAACAATTCACTGGTATTCGCACCTAGGAATAAGGATGGTGAAATATCTGACTGGATGTAGTTGGAATACCAACAGGAAGCTATCAAATCAAACAGATCAATAATGGGCTTTAATGCAAAATAAAATTATTAATGGTAAAAGAATCAAAGATTGCAAAACGGTTTACAAACCAACAATCAGTCCGGCAATTGGGATATCAACATCAGATTTTGCCGTTGACATATGTGACGTCGATCAGAACTATGTTGGGATGGCCAATAGCAGCATCACCAACACCTGGAATACCACCACAACCACAAAAATCTAATTATCAGACAGACAAACAGATGTTATAAATGTTCCAAAGTCTAGAATCAGTTACCATAGCTCTTGTAACTGCACAAGCTGGGAATAAATCAGGAATTTATTTTTCAATAGAATCAACTTTCTGATCCCAAAAAGCTTGACAGTTACAAGTAGATTA
Organism: Potamilus streckersoni; assembly: GCA_016746295.1. Lineage (NCBI taxonomy): Eukaryota > Metazoa > Mollusca > Bivalvia > Unionida > Unionidae > Potamilus > Potamilus streckersoni. The sequence goes on along the minus strand of JAEAOA010000205.1, from coordinate 2,504,869 downwards.
ACCACAAACTTGTCTCCAGCTAAGTCATTGCCTAGCAACAAATGATTCCCTCAACAGGTAAAGTATGCACTATACCAATGGTCACAGGTCCTGAAACTAAGTCTGATGACAAATTAACAAAATGGAGAAGAACATTAACAAAGCCGCACTCTACTCCCTAAATGAGAACACTCTCATTAGAACAGGTCTTCTCAGAAGAGGGCAAAATACCTGAAACTAATAGACTGAGAAGCTCCTGTATCACTCAAAATTTTAATAAGGATAAGATTGGCCAAATCACTAAAGAGTGATATAGAATCCTTTGACACAAATAGTTCAAAATTCTCCAAAAGACAATCAGACTGAGTTTTTTTTAAACCCTTTAAATGTATTGTTTTTAATGCATGACCTTGACCTCTCAGAAATAGAGCATATGGGATAGGTCTATCTTGATTCTGATGCCTATATTTTAATTTGAAGCAATCAGAAAAGATGTGTCCTTTTTCCTTACAGTAGGTACACATAAGAACAGACAAGGATTTTGAATCAAGTCTCTCAGTCTTGATTTTTAGAATTTGTGCTAGATTGAGTTTTGAGTTTTACACGAGAGTCATATTTGATTGAAACACCCTTCTATCAGTAGACTGCTGAGTGAAAGATTTTCTTACAGTGGAAAATTTATGAGTTAAGAAATACTCATCAATAGCTATAGCAGCTTTTTCCAAAGTTTCAAACTTATGCTTTTTGAGATGATTCTTAATGACACTATGAACACAGTTCTTGAACTCTACAAGTACATGTGTAATGTTAAAAATGTTCAATTTTCTTGGCTAAGCACCATCTCTTGAATAACTGTTCTTTTTCTCTAGCAAATTCAACATTAGTTTGCCTAGCATCTTTCCCTATAGTTTCTAAACTTTTGGCGATAAGCTTCAGAAACTAATGCATAACCTTTAAAATGCATTCCTTTACCAAATCATTAATTTGAACCTTTTTTACAGACAGAGATCTCTGGCCTTGCCATAAAGTATGTTCTGCAATAATTGAACATGCTCTCTTGGCCATTTTGAATTCTCAGCAACTTTTTCAATTTCAAAAAGAATAAAATATTTATCATTTTGACTGTACCAGAACTTATGATCCACCTATGACCTAGATCTACATTTTGATTATAAGAGAACCCATGATGTACCACAGACCTAGTTCTACATTTTGACTGTACCAAAACCCATGATGCACCACAGCTCTTAATTAACATTTGGAGTGTACCAGAACCCATCATGCACCATAGACCTAGATCTACATTTTGACTACTTAAAACATCATGCTTACATGACCAAGATCTACATTTTCACTGTATCAGAATTAATGATGCACAACAGACCTTGATCTACATTTTCACTGTACCAGAACCCTTTTTGTACCACAGACCTTGATCTACATTTTCACTGTACCAGAACCCTTTTTGTACCACAGACCTAGATCTACATTTTCACTGTACCAGAACCCTTTTTGTACCACAGACCTAGATCTACATTTTCACTGTACCAGAACCCTATTTGTACCACAGATCTAGATCTACATTTTCACTGTACCAGAACCCTTTTTGTACCACAGACCTTGATCTACATTTTCACTGTACCAGAACCCTTTTTGTACCACAGACCTTGATCTACATTTTCACTGTACCAGAACCCTTTTTGTACCACAGACCTTGATCTACATTTTCACTGTACCAGAACCCTTTTTGTACCACAGACCTTGATCTACATTTTCACTGTACCAGAACCCTTTTTTGTACCACAGACCTAGATCTTCATTTTGACTACCACAACCCATAATGCTCCACAGGCATAGATCTACATTTTCACTGTACCAGAACCCATCATGCACCACAGCTCTTTATCTACATTTTGACTGTACCAGAATATATGATGCATCCATAACATAGATCTACATTTTGACTGTACCAGAACCCATCATGCACTACAGTTCTTGATCTACGTTTTGACTACCACAATATATAATGCACCCATGACCTAGATCTATATTTTGACTGTGTCAGAATCTAACATGCACCATAAAGATCAACATTTTAACTGCACCAGAATCCATTACACACAATAGACCTTGATCTACATTTTGACTCTACTAGAACCCATGATGGACCACAGGCCTAAATCTATATTTTGACTGTACCATAACCCTGCATGCACCCATGATCTAGATCAACATTTTGAAAGTACTTCATGTACCAGAACCAATGATGCACCACATACCTAGATCAACATTGTAACTGTACCAGAATTAATGAGGCACCACAGACCTAGATCAACATTTTAACTGTACCAGAATTAATGAGGCACCACAGACGTAGATCTACATTTTGACTACCAGAATCCATTATGCATCACAGACCCTAAATCTATGATGCACTGTAGCCATATATTCATTAAAACTGTACCTGAATCAATGTTATACTACTATGAATCTAGATCTACATTTAAACTGTACCTGAATCCATGTTATACTACTATAGCCCTTGATCTGCATTTAAACTGTACCTGAATCCATGTTATACTACTATAGCCCTAGATCTACATTTAAACTGTACCCAAATCCATGTTATACTACTATAACCCTAGATCTACATTTAAACTGTACCTGAATCCATGTTATACTACTATAGCCCTAGATCTACATTTAAACTGTACCTGAATCCATGTTATACTACTATGAACCTAGATCTACATTTAAACTGTACCTGAATCCATGTTATACTATTATAGCCCTAGGTCTACATTTAAACTATACCTAAATCCATGTTATACTACTATAGCCCTAGATTTACATTTGAACTGTACCTGAATCCATGTTATACTACTATAATCCTAGATTTACATTTAAATTACCTGAATCCATGTTATACTACTTTAGCGCAAGATCTACATTTAAACTAGAAGAGAAAAAAAAGTTAAACAAGTCATAAAAAATAAAATTATTTATAAACTAATTTTAACAGTTATTTACATTGTCAAAACAGTCCATGAATGGGATGCAGTTAGACATAGACAGACAGAAAGACATATAAATGCATGTAATGCTATTTGCATGTATAATTTTGATAGGATCAAGAACAAAATATTGATTCTAAGCAAAGGTTTAATATAAAAAGGTTTCATACCAATTTTTATCATACAGATTTTACAAAAAGTTTGATTCAAAATGACATGTTTTATATGGAAAATCTGTACATCTTGTCAATAGTACAAGGTAAACACAAACATCATTCAAAATGTAAGCGCTAACATAAATGCATAAATACCTATTTTTTGCAAAGAAAACACTATATATGCATCCTGAATGCAGAGCACTATATGTAGCAAAATCTTATACAGTTCTGAATCATCTATACACATGCACAATTTATGCATATACAAACTATACATGTACAAGCAATAAATTTTACTCAGAATTACAAGCAGAGTAGTCTGATCTACTCTGATAGCCAGTGTGTGTGTATATATGTATGTATGTATGTATGTATGTATGTATGTATGTATGTATGTATGTATGTATGTATGTATGTATGTATGTATGTATGTATGTATGTATGTATGTATGTATGTATGTATGCATGCATGCATGCATGCATGCATGTATGTATGTACACACATATAATCTGATGATCAATGTATCCATATATCTACTGATAAATCTCTTTATCTATTGATTCATAATATGATGACCAATAGATCAATAGATCTACTGATACATACTGTACTGGCTCATGTATCAATAGACCTGATGAAACATTATATGGTGGTCGGTGATTCAGCAGATATGCTTGATACACAATGTGATGTCTTAGCAAATATTATATAATTTTGTGACAGATTTAAATCAATGCTGTTTACACATAGATATAGGTTATCCTTAAGGAAATATAAAAAGGAGAGTTGTAAATAATGAGAGACATTAATGCTAAATAAATGTCATTAAAATAATTTTCAAATATAGATTTATTTTCCTGGAGAATAACATGAGAAAAAAGGAAAGTGAATCTTTTGGTGTAATAAATTGCTCTGAGGTATATATTGGGTTGGGTTTTTTGTAATAAATTGCTCTGAGGTATATATTGGGTTGGATTTTTTTACCCATATTTCCAATCTGGTAAACTAGCAAAAATACAATCACAGGATACAAATTCAAATATAAACATGTTTTGGAGCATAATATTGAGGGATTATTATATCAAGGAATGGAATATGATATCAAGAAAAGGAGTAAGAGATCAAGGAATGTATTCTAATATTAAGGATTGGAATATGATATTATAATTGAGTGCAGAGGTAGTGTGCTTATGATATTCTCTGCTTGATTTGGATCTATATAAAGTCCACACAAGTAGAAAAAGTGGCAAATGAAAGGCAGATAGTTTGATCTTTTTACATTACAGATCTTAACCTTTATTTTCAGAACCATAAAAATGAAAACTAAAACTACTATGGATGCAAAGTGCCTCACTTGCTATAATTTATTTGGCAGGCCAAAAGCAACAGAACTTGTGTTGGGCAACCAAAGTTGGAAGAATGGGCAATCATGGAAAATATAACTCTATCAAATAATGATATTCTGTTAGAAATATATGTCATTTAATGTTTCATCTATATAAAAGTGCATAATACTTCTCACTGAAATCCAACATTCCTTTATAAAACATACTGTTGAAACTACAAGGAGACAATCAGGGTCCATAACTCCTCCAAATGATAATGTGAAATGCTGGAAATTGTTGTTGCTGTTTTTTGAGTTTAATGTCATTTTCAGCACATGAAAGGCTATAAATGGCAGAAAATGCTGGAAATAAAAATAACTAAACACCTGTCAGTATAAAGCTGCATGTCAAATTAGACTGCTTAAAAAATGACACAGAAGCCAAAGATAAGAGGAAATGTTAATAAGGGACAAAGCTAATGTAAAAAGATGTTATCGAACACGTTTTATTATGTATCAAGCACAATATCAAATATAGTTGAAATGCAAGTCAGAATGACAGGCCATCAGGGAATACAACTATAGAAATGCTGTCATGAAATGCTTCTGGATCATCGATACAAAGACTCATATCTTGGTTTGGCTGAAATGAAGCAAACCTTAGTAAAGTTGTCAGGCACAAACCAAGGTCAGATGGACAGACAATCAGCAGGCATACCTACTATAAATGATGTGGAATGCTAGAAATGTTACTCATGCAAGGTCACATTGATATACAGCTGCATATTAATTGAGTTGACATCCAAGAAATGCAGGTATGGAAATGAAAGCCAGGAAGATGGAAAACCATGATGGCATAATTCCTGTATTTGATGTCCTGGAAATCTCAGAAATCAATTATTTAAGGTCTTGTCATAAGTATTGAGCTCCATTCTACATTTAAATGAAGTCCCATAATCCTTGTGTAAATTTAACTGTCAAAATGAATGTTTTGGGGAAAGGCAGTCCGGGGCCATAAACTGCTATCTTATGGAAGCATAATTCTTGCTAGAGGACAGACAGATGGCTGGACAACATGATTAATTCAACAAGCAGGACCTTAATTATTCTAATAATATCCTTTGATGATTCCCTTTGACAATGTTAATGTATTTGAACTAACATAAAATCTAAACAAATATAGCACTTTCTATTAAAAATGCACAAGGAAATATTAATGGTGTAAAAATTAATACAAATTATACACAATTTTTCTTGTTAACATGAAACATATTTGCAATGCTCCAACTGAAAAAAATGACATATTTGTATACAACATTCCCCCGCCATATATATTTCCTCTCAAAATTGGCAACCCCCTCTAGTGTGGCCTTCTCATTGCAAACAAGTACAATAAAGCTGATGAGGTACTTTTAGAGACCAACAAGTTTTGCTGTTTTATACTGCTCAATAAAAACAATATTTAATATGTAGCTGATAGGCCTTTTTGGGACTCCTGTTTGAATGATCTTAGTGGGACTCTTGTCTGATTGACCTTTTTGGGACTCCTGACTGACCTGATTGGGAATCCTGTCCAATTGTCTTCACTGGGGCTCCTGACTGTTTGAACTTATGGAACTCCTGACTGATTGATCTTATTGGGACTCCTGACTGATTGATCTTATTGGGACTCCTGACTGATTGACCTTATTGGGACACCAGTCTAGGGTAGTATAATGCTAGTGAATTTTCACTAGATTACTGTTTGGATTTTGTCATGCATGAGAGTTTATTAATTTTAAAATGCCATCTTTTCAGTGTAATCAGGGTGCCATCTTGGGTGGCAGGGGACATTTGAATGTTCACTACTTTTAAAATGCCATCTTTTCAATATAAACAGAATGCCATTTTGGGAGGCATGGAGCAATTTAATAAAAGCATGGGATGTTTTGAGTACAATGTTTGGACATATACAACCTGACATAGTATTGAAGACATCCTAGCCATAAAAAAAATAACTGGAAATGATTTTCTTCATATTCTTAGTTATCTTGCTTTCTTCTTTTTCAAATCATGTTATCTGAGAACCAATTTGAGTTTGATTGGTACAAGTACTAAAGTACTATAGCTATGAGTTGGGTACATCTTGATTGGTACAAGTACTAAAGTACTATAGCTACGAGTTAGGTACATATTGATTGGTACAAGTACTAAAGTACTATAGCTATGAGTTGGGTATATCTTAGCCTTGAGTCTAAATTTGGTACTTGGGTATACAATAAAAAGGAGCAAAATATTTTTTTCATTCTTAAATCTGCTAATGGTAATGAATGGAACTTTGCTAAAGGCAATCTCTAGAGATTTTATTCTCATTTCAATTAAAATTGATAATGGCAACTGATTGGATTTTTAAAATTTCTTGTTAATTATCTATACGTAAAGTTAATATAAAACTGTTTAGAAAAATACAAAAGAAGAAGAATGATTCCACCAACTATGTGTGACCCAATAAAAGCTGTACTGATGTTTACTTTAATGTTCAACTTTTCAAACCTACAGCAAAGTCTGCTTAGAGTTCTACCTTTGAAAAATGTCAACTCATGTTCCTACATTAAAATGACCATGTAGAAAGACAGGGAACATCAATGGAATATTAACTGTTTCTTATTTATACAACAAATACTATGTGCTTTTTATCAATGCAGCATATTATGTATTTGAACTTTCAAAATGGAAGTAAAGAATGGGTAATTGAGTGGGGATTTGCGTAGTATTGTCCCTAATTTACATACAGTGTTTTGGTTGCTGTAATCTTAAGTACTCAAGGTTGAATCCAGTCTGTCACTTCAGATACTCTGGGTTTCATCAAGTCAGCTACTTCCGGTACTCAGGGTTTCATCAAGTCAGCTACTTCCGGTACTCAGGGTTTCATCAAGTCAGCCACTACAGGTACTCAGGGTTTCGTCAAGTCAGCCACTTCAGGTACTCAGGGTTTAGTCAAGTCAGCCACTTCTGGTACTCTGAATCAAGTCTGCCATGTCAAGTAGTCATGTTCCCAATTTGATACCAACTGCATCCCTGAATTAGATATGCTGTGTCTTGTATCAAAACGGATTTGATACAGTTTTAACGGTATTGGAAGCACACATTCTTTTTTTTACCTAATGTATATGATCATTATATAACAAACTGATTAGAAAAAAATCAAGTTAGTCTTGCCTTTTTATGACCAAAAGTCACAAACTATAATCTGACGCTACATCCAGTTTTTGTACCCCACTACCTATTTCAATAACTAAAACCTTTAATGTGATAAAAAGTGCACAAAACTCAGTCAACTGAATATTTGATTTATAATTTCTAACCTGACTGTGACCAGAATGGCACTAATACTGGCATCCCCTTGCAACTTTCATGCTTAACAGACTTTCCATACTAACATGGCGCCATATTCTGTACACTTTGGGCTAGTTTACTTCCATCAGACAACATAATGACATAATTTATCCTATTTGGTAACTGCCAGATAATTCTGTAAATTACATGTACCATAATGTTGAGTTTGGAATTATGTCCCTTTGTACACATGAACAAATTAATTAAACCACTCATTAAATTCATGTGAAAGGCAAATTTGTTGTTTTCATTCTTTTCCTTTGCTTGATTTAACATTGTAAATATTAGAAGCAGACAACATATTTATGTACATCTATAGTTGTGCATACACCTCTTTGTTGAAAATGGACTTGTCCATGAACTGGAAATGAGTCTCATGCATGTCTGTATATTATACTGAACTTCTTTAAACAGAAGATAGTTATATTCCAGAACTTTAGATATGCACAAGTGATGAACTTATCATTTGTCAGTCTGATTCAAAGTGTTTACTGGGTTTTCCCTATAAAGTAACTTTACTAAAGAAGTCTTCTAGGTCAATGCCTGATCTTGTTTGATTGGTAAGTTTCCGCAACATTCCAGTCAGGAGAAAGAGACTCATTTCTAACATCACCATCAACATCTACATTGCTATCTGTAACAAAAACTTTATGACATGAATCAGAACTATCAGCATATGGGAAACGATATATTCCATATGTTTTCTGAACTAAATAGTTAAATAAGTAGATTAATTTGAATAGCATCTCATGTGTGATTTGCACTCTGTTTATAATTAGGTGATCAATCCAGACTGGTTTTCTCTCCTTATACAAATATGCAAAACTTCCAAAGCAACTGTTGAGAAATCAATCACAATGATGGTCTACTTTACCTGAGTGTTATGGTACTTTATACCCTCTCCTCTTTCCTCTCCTGATTACTTTGAGCTTGCAAATGGCCAAAACAACTACTATAAAAAGAAATCTGCTAATTGACAAAATAATCTCATCCCTGCATAACCTGTGTTTACACCTTGAACCACAAAAGACAACCTAAAGTTTCCATGCTGGCATTTATACATTTTAATGCAGTAATTTAGAACAGTGTTCAATATCAATTAGGCAAATCAATCTGAGAAAATATACCACTTTTAATAAGCATTATATAGACATGACATATCCCTAGAGTCACCCCACTTATGTAAAGACCTAAAATACCCATAATCCATCACTAATGGAAAGATTCCAACATAAAATAACCATGATTCATCACTCCTATTGAAAATACCCATGATCCATAATTTATGGAAAGAGCTCCTAAAGAAAGTAACAATAATCCATCACTTATATAAAGAAAATACCTATGATCAATCACTAATGTAAAGACCCATATAGAAACTACATAGAAAATACAACTGATCTATCACTATGTAAAGATCTCTATGGCAAATACTCATGATCCATCACTTATGTAAAGACCTTTATAGAAAATACTTTTGGTCCGTCATACTAAAATTTTAGACTATCTTATTGCATGACCAAGCAAAAATATTTATTGCTGAAAATTCTGAGCATGAGACAGCTCTATGTAACTTGTTTGATATAGATACTAAGTTTGGTTGAAATACTTGTTTGACACGGATACTAAGTTTGGTTGAAATACTTGTTTGACAAGGATACTAAATTTGGTTGAAATAAATGTTTGACATGGATACTAAGTTTGGTTAAAATGTTTGTTTGACATGGATACTAAGTTTGGTTGAAATATTTGTTTGACATGTGTACTAAGCTTTGTTAAAATACTTCAATGGTTTCAATACAGAAACAAAGGCCTTGGTTTGATAATTTGATGCACTTTTTATGCACCCAATTCTACCTGGGATCACTTACATTGTTGTGGCAATTATAAGGATCATGTAAAATGTACATTTTAAAACTGTAAGCAAGAGGACATCTTAAAGACTGCATTACATGTCATATGATATCTTAAAGACTACATTATGTGTCATATGATATCTTAAAGACTGCATCACATGTCATATGACATCTTAAAGACTGCATTATGTGTCATATGATATCTTAAAGACTGCATTATGTGTCATATGATATCTTAAAGACTGCATTATGTGTCATATGACATCTTAAAGACTGCATTATGTGTCATATGATATCTTAAAGACTGCATTATGTGTCATATGATATCTTAAAGACTGCATCACATGTCATATGACATCTTAAAGACTGCATTATGTGTCATATGATATCTTAAAGACTGCAGTACATGTTATATGACATCTTAAAGACTGCATTATGTGTCATATGATATCTTAAAGACTGCATCACATGTCATATGACATCTTAAAGACTGCATTATGTGTCATATGATATCTTAAAGACTGCAGTACATGTTATATGACATCTTAAAGACTGCATTATGTGTCATATGACATCTTAAAGACTGCATTATGTGTCATATATCTTAAAGACTGCATTACATCTCATATGACATATTAAAGAATGCATCACATATTATCTTAAAGACTGCATCAAATGTCATATGTGATTTTAAAGACTGCATCACATGTCATATGACATCTTAAAAACTGTATTACGTGTCATATGACATCTTACAGACAGCATCACGTCATATGACATTTTGAAAACTGCATTACATGTCACATGTCATCTTAAAGACTGCATCACGTCATATGATATCCCCACATTACATGCTATTTGATATCTTGAAGACTGCATCACATAAAATAAAATGAAGAGAAATTTTATGTAAATTGATCCAGTAATTTATCTTCAGAAATGTATCACAAGCAAAGGATTACATAAAAATATTGTCAATTTATCAGATAATATTCATTAAATTTGCTTTAGTGACTCTAATATATTATTTGAATCATGGCAATGTAATGCTATACTAAAAACTTGTAGAAAAACTTGTACAAAGATCCAAGCAACATATAATCTATGGAAAGCCATAAAACACACATCATTAAAACTGTATTGATTGGTTTTGCACATAAATAATATAGTGATGTGTTACACATAAGCACATTAAAACTGTAAAGTGAACAGTGTTACAGATAATGAAACTAAAAAAGAGAAGACAGTGCTTAAAAACACTAAGCTAATGTGTACGAAATGATAAAATTGAATAACTAAATACATAACTCTCTATTCTCCCCTAAAGCAAATCCAGCATTTGTAAACTGTGACAGATGAAATTTAATCATATACAATTATAAACCTTATAAAGGTATATTTAAACTCATGCAGAAGCTGGCCTTGACATGCTGTGTGCTCTCTTCTGCAAGGTCAAATTAAAATCATGCAGAGGCTGGCCTTGACATGCTGTGTGCCCTCTTCTGCAAGGTCAAATTAAAATCATGCAGAAGCTGGCCTTGACATGCTGTGTGCCCTCTTCTGCAAGGTCAAATTAAAATCATGCAGAGGCTGGCCTTGACATGGAGTGTGCCCTCTTCTGCAAGGTCAAATTAAAATCATGCAGAGGCTGGCCTTGACATGGAGTGTGCCCTCTTCTGCAAGGTCAAATTAAAATCATGCAGAGGCTGGCCTTGACATGGAGTGTGCCCTCTTCTGCAATACAATAATAATTAATACTGATAGGTTTTCTACACAAGACAAAGTATAGAGTGTTTTGATTGGATGATCTGCCCTTGATAATCAGCTGGCATTAGGAAGTTTATTAGCATCTGCATATTGTTCTACAGGGAACATTTTACGTGGTAAGTAGACATTCCTGGTAACAGTGTGTGAATTTATTCTCTGCTCTGCTGCTTGAGGATTCATAGATCCAACCTGTAATTGGAAAAATAAAATGAATTTTAATAAACAATCCTCATATAGTGCTATTTTGGCTGCCTAATATTTTCATAACAGAACACTGACAATATCAAACACCTCAATAATTTCTACTGAAGAAAAGAAAATATTTTAAAAGTGAGTTTCAGAGACATGCAATTAATTACAAAAATTAAATTATCCAAGTTGTTATTTTCCTTTACTGTAAAACAAACTGAAAAGACAATTTTTCTAAAGGACATTATGAGATAATTTATAAAAAATCTGGAGATTGACTTGATAAACTGTTGAAACTTTAGTCGTGATTTCATAAACATGAGATGTTTGAATGCCCAAAATATGAAATCACTAAATCACAAAGCAATGGATTATTTTTTCTTCATAATTTTCTGCTCTCATAAATGACAATCGTTACGATGATGATAATACTTCTATCAATATATAATGTCATATGTAAAAATATACTAAATGACAATGAATCCAGCTCATGGCAAAATATATACTTTAATTTATGAAATAACCGAGGGGTATATTTCAATTAACAAATATAACCTGAATGATAGACATGAAATCATTAAGAATTTTGAAGAAAAAAAAACACTTAACAGCAGTTAGTATTTGAACTACACTGTGCAGCAATGACTCAATCCAGTATTCTATTATCAACTTGAATGTGAATTGTGTTATTGATATAGTTGTCAAGTGTCCCAGCTACCAAAAACCATGTTATCAAGCACTCATGCAAGCTGAAAGAAAATAGCATTTTACTGTTACCCTCACCAACATGCCCAAGACAAGATACTGTCATCAGCAATCTTACTGGCAAGCAATTTATGTACAGAGTTCTAGATTGTTAAAACAAAATCTCTCTTAAGTACATGTCTAAATGAAAAAACAAAATGTTAAATTTAAAAAATCACCACAAACCACCAAAAACAGTTCCTACAGTAGACATGTATTTATAGGGTTTACACAACAAGTCAGCACAATCCTGGCTATATAATGCTGCTAGAAAATTACATAGTAAACTAAACAAAAACAGTCATTAGACTAATTGTATATACTGTTCTACAATATTAATTAATTTTTTGCACATGAATTGCAACCATATGGAATATAAATAAAAAAATAACAACCTTAGTTTACCTTATGAAACTGCTCACCTGGTTGATACTGACCAGAAGAAAAATATTATAGCAGATGGTCAGGTCATTTGGTTGCATGACCCTTAGAATTATTACTTCAACCTGGTCAAGAAGTTTGTTTTCTTTCTTTAGAAGTTTTAAAGCTTTTAAAAGGTCTTAGTGCCTGTATACTGTATCTATTGGGCCCAAAAAAGATCATTTATTGTTATTATTATTATTATTATTATTATTATTATTATTATTATTATTATTATTATTATTATTATTATTATTATTATGCAGGTTGTTGTGCCTGATGCAGATTAGCATAATTTGCACAAACCTCAATAGCTTTTGCACCAAGATTCCCTCTATCAAACTGAATGAATTCCTCTAAGGTGTTTTGAGAAGCTAAGTTTGGCATCTTATTCATTTTTAATAATGTCAGCCATGTTTGATGGTGGATCACATTATTTGTAAAAAAAAAAACTTAAAGTCAGTAATGTTAGATGCTTTCAGTCATATTTGCTCAAATTCTGTTGAGCAGCATGTCAGAATACTACATGACACTGATAGTTTAAATCTATCCTGGGGATTCTAACAAGAATTAAACAAATAACAAAAGATAGCAAAAGTAAAGGGAATCCAAATGAAATATGACAAAAACCACAGTCATATTGTGAGTTCATTTTGCCCTAATACCAATGGTATACTATAAGCATCTAAATCTTAGGACTTACTATCTAAATTTTCAAAACATTTGCAACATGTAGCAGGAATCCCTAATTTAAGTTCACTCTTTAATAATGGTAACAGTTACATTCAATACATATAAGATGTTAAATATTAACACACAAATTATTGTAATAACCTTGAGAAGCTATTATTAAAACCAATTACCATAAAACAATTGTTGAAGAATCTATTCTAATTTACCATAATATCATCTTTAAGCTGATTTGATATGTTGTCTGATCTATGAAAACATATAAATATTATATTGTATTATAACACATCAGTAATGTTATGGTATTTGGATATAGAAAATATGTAAATAATATCATTCAATAAAGTTAATATTTCTGAATAAATGCTGCAAATAAGAATATTAATGTGTGTGTGTATGTGAAAATATGTAAAAAATTTCATTCAATAAAGTTAATATTTCTGAATAAATGCTGCAAATAAGAATATTAATGTGTGTGTGTGTGTATGTGTATGGTTGTTTGTGCATGTGTGTGTGTGTGTTAACAACCATAAAATAAAAGTTGTGACTTGCATTGTTCATTAGCAATGTTTGCTCTGTTTGTTTTCCTTTTCAAGGCAGCTTACTTTCTATTGAGGCTTACTTTCTATTGAGGTTTACTTTCTATTGAGGCTTACTTTCTATTGAGGCTTATTTTCTATTGAGGTTTACTTTCTATTGAGGTTTATTTTTTACTGTGGCTTATTTTCAAGGGAAGCTTATTTTTTACTGTGGCTTATTTTCAAGAGCAGTTTACTTTCTACTGTGGCTTATTTTCAAGGGCAGCTTACTTTTTACTGTGGCTTACATTATAATGAACCATATTTTCAGAGGACGAATACTTCAACTGAGGCATATTTTCAAGTACAAATATTGGCAGACCAGAGAATCAAAACATTTCTGTCTTACCTCAAGTGCAAGTCATTGAGAGAATTGGTCAAGTAACCAATCTAATTAAAATAATGATAAACTTATCACTAATCAATCTAATGAACACTGATAAGAGATCAATTTCTGGTGACCTCTTTATTCACTAATCAATTTATAGCTTTCACACGGCTGAAAGTGAAAAAATGCAGTTGATGCATCCTAACTAATGATAACTCTAACCAGAAATGGAAGGGGTTGGTTTTGATAGGCTACTAACTATATGTGGACCAGGTCTCTATAAAATGAAATCAGTGCCTGTCAGATCTCCATTATGTTGGAGATTTTGATATTACTCAGATTAGTCAATGATCATATTGTACAAGAAACATTTTTGATTTTACAAAATCCATTTTGCCTTGAATCAAAAATACTTGTAGTGAAGACATATATGTCAAAAACTAAATGTGTATGAAGAGATCATTTTTAATTTATAGTCAGTGAACTAGACCATTGAGCTTATGACAATCAATTCAACAGATTTCTTCCTTATTCCATTTGCAAATCCTTCACAAAATTTTTTCCAGTCTATCATGGAAGATTGATATATAAGTATGGTCTGTGACACACTATCTAGTTATGATAGAAAAGTCGAGTTACATTTTCCCTTGGTATGACCCTCACATTGAAACTGATGTGACTGGAAAAAACATTATATATCATATACAAATGTCTCAAGTTAAATATTTTCACTTGTTCAAAGTTATACAAGGATACATGTCACAAAATTACATCCTCTTTTAACCTGACCTTGACCCTGAGATTGATTAACTGTGACATGTAACACAACGAGCATGCAATGAACCATTTAGTCTTAATATTAATTAGGTAAAATTAATGTAAAAGCAATGATTGGATTGATAGAAAATGCCATAACATTTAGAACACCTAATTTAAGATATGAGCATATAAAAAAATGAACATTAAACATGTTAATTCTGTATTAATTGATACATAATTTTAAAATGACAGAACATATTAATTCAGTGTGAACTGCTACATAATTTTACAAACACATTTTAACATAATTTTGAAAATCAGTTTTACTTCAACAAAGACATAAGTTTTGCTATGACTTATTTTTGAGAACAAAACCATGTATGAATGTGGTGGCTTATTTTAATGTTAGAACTGGATAGCAAAATACTTGGAATTGGACAGCTTATTTTCAAGAGCAAAAGAATCTAAAAATTAGATCAATTATTTACAGTACAGCTTACTTATGATAGCAAAACACTATAGGTATTGGATGGGTTATTTACAGGATGGCTTACTTAAGACAGCAAAACAGTCTGAGAATTGGATTTATTATTTAAGGGATTGGCTTTATTTTAATAGTTTAGGGTACAAGCCACAATGCAAGAAAACAACATTTGGACAACAGTATATTATCATAGAAAGCTGATATGTTATGAATGGCCTATAGCATCACAATGTTTTTGTATAATAATGTATTCATACTGATACTTCTATTAATAATTTTGATATTTTGTATGTGTTCAAACTGTGATACTTCTATTATTATTTATGATAGTATTATCAAATTAAGAGCACTTTGTAAGGAAAGATTGTTGTCTGAAAGACATACAGTTCTGTAATGTAAATTTTATGCACAAAGGAACATTTTTCATGCTGTGACTCATAGATAAAACTATGTCCCAAACATGACTGACTTACAAAGTGGCAATATGAATAACTGTTCCAAACCTGAGGGGCTTACAATGTGGCAATATGTATAACTATCCTAAACCTGACTGGCTTACAATGTGGCACTATTAATAACTGTCCCAAACCTGACTGGCTTACAATGTGGCAATATGTATAACTGTCCCAAACCAGACTGGCTTATAATGTGGCAATATGTATAACTGGAACAAATCTGACTGGCAAACAATGTTGCAATATGTATAACTGCCAAACCTGAATAACTGACAATGTGGCATTATCTAAAACTCACAGACCTTGGGTCACAGTGATCTTAATAATTGCCAGTTTTCTGCTAATGAATACCATATTTCATTAAAGTGCTAAATGTAAATTTAATTATTTTATATTTCTAGATATCTTTAAACACAATGATAGTAACAACTTTTAAATAACATGATGCAAATATATGATATGAGGTTTAATCTACGATCATCACCCTGTGTGAATCTAAGTGCTCATTCACCTATTACTTCATGTATAGTTGGAAAACAGGGTGTAATAAGTACATGTGGTGGAGATAATTTTAAAAATTGGATTAAGAAACTCGGATAAATAAGGACCTATTTTACATCTATATAGATCTATAATTGCTTGCACATAATTGCAAACATTAAATTATATATTTTAGTCAGCAGTGTTTTATTTCTCTCTTTTAACAAAAAAAATCCATTCTAGATAATAATTCATCAAATATCTAATTCTTAAATGTTAGTCTTAAAGTAACTGTAAAGTTTTTGTCTTTCAGTGATACTGTGTAAGTACACACAAAAACTTAGTCTTAGGAACTCCCAGTCTTATAAGAAGTGTCAAAACTTTATGTTTTCATGGCACTCTGACTGTAAATACACATCAAACTCATTACATATCAAAGAGAAAAATACTTCTTCAAATTAAAGTCACTAAAGTAAAGGAGAGTCACATGAATATTTTGGTTTGTACTGCATAATTTCATTCATTATATTATAAAAATATCTCTATTTTTTAAGGCAGCTTTATAAGCAATTTTGATGAGTCATGAATTACACTAAAGGTATAATATGGTAGTTTTATATTGAAAACCAAAGCATATTGTGAACCAATTATTGACCCTAATAACAAAGTCCATATTAAAAATAACTGAACTCTTTCACTGAAATATGCAGTCATGCAGTTATATTGTTCTTGTATGATAATATTGTAGAAGTACTCTAAACTAGCCATCAGTATCCACACATTTTGATGAAACTTTCATAAACCAGCCCCTTTGTAACCACATATTTAGGTGACACTTCCCTAAACTAGCCCCTCTGTAACCACATATTTAGGTGACACTTCCCTAAACTAGCCCCTCTGTAACCACATATTTAGGTGACACTTCCCTAAACTAGCCCCTCTGTAACCACATATTTAGCTGACTCTTCCCTACACTAGCCCCTCTGTAACCACATATTTAGGTGACACTTCCCTAAACTAGCTCTCTCTAACCACATATTTAGGTGACACTTCCCTAAACTAGCTCTCTCTAACCACATATTTTAGTAAAACTTCCCTAAACCAGCTCCTTTATAACCAGATAATTAAGTCCAAATAACACAGATAATTAGGTCCCAATTGACATAGATAATTAGGTCCAAATAACACAGATAATTAGGTCCCAATGACACAGATAATTATGTCCCAATAACACAGATAATTAGGTCCCATTAATACAAATAATTAGGTCCCAATGACATAGATAATTAGGTCCCAATAACACAGATAATTAGGTCCCAATAACAGATAATTAGGTCCCAATGACATAGATAATTAGGCCCCAATTACAGTTTTAAGGTACAAGTGCACTCTAAAACTCATATCCAGGCTACAGCCGATTTCATGACAACAAATAATGGAGAAAAAGCCTTGTTTAACCTTAATGTTGTTGACAGAAATTAATTACATATAGAAACAAATTAATAAGTTGAGTATTTATCTCTTTTCACTATGACTTTAATTAGAAAAGACTACATATAGTATTGTTGTCTAATTCAAGTTTTTGGACTAACATACCAATTTCAGATTGATGTTGTTTTTAAATTTGTACAGTGGTTCATTTTCAAATTAAAAAAGCCATGGTTATGTGTAATTGGTTTAACTTAAATAGTCCTATGAGTAGCTTGGTGTATATGTTTGCTTGGTAAACATTGTCATGCTCTGTTGGTCAAAGTATGAATTCTCATTCTTTTTCAAAACCTGACATTCAAAATATTTCTGCATAGAAGTTCCTATCTAATATCCAATTTGTGTTGTGGTGGGAGGTCATCTTGCTTTAGGTGATAAAAACAAGCCTGGTATTTAATGACCCCACTCCTAAAAATACTTACTCTTGTCCAGTCTTTCTATATTTCAATATGAATTTTTCTTGTCCTGTCTTTCACTATTCCAACAAGAATTATTTTGGAAGACTAATTAACCTTTTACTTTGAATACTATTAAACTTCTCTTTCCTGCCTACCTCAAAATGGCACCCATATTCTAGGTCAAAATAGTGTCTGGTTGAGGAGAATTTCAACTCCATATTCAATTATACGACATATCTTGACACTCTTTTAAGCAAAATTAGAAAATAGTCCCATACTTGATACCTTTTTCTTTCTAGCTGGCATCTGTGCAGGAAGCAGGAAAAAACCCAAAGTGACTTAATACAATCAGCTGGCTGTGAATAAGCTTGTCTATGCATATTTTGTTTCAAAGCTATTTTTCTACATTTTACAAAATGGGGAAAATGGAACCAAAAAATACTAGTAATTTATTTTTCCATCATATAAGTTGTTTGATGCAATACATTCAAGAAAAAAATATCTATAATTAACTGCATCAGTATGTTTAACAAGTTCAAGAAAAGAAATCCATAATTAATCATGTATCTATGTCAAACAAGTAGATATAGTGTAACATAATACATATATGATTCTACAGCACCACCAAAATTTGGCAAATGTATCACAGGAAACCTGTATATAAAAGAAATATTAAATAAGTATAATAGTTTATAACATTTACCCATTTTGTGCCATCATACACAATTTTTCAATATTTTCCTATTTTGTGCCATCATAGAGCATTTTGTAATATTAATCCATTTTGTGCCATAATATGCAATTTTGAAATATTAACCCATTTTGTGCCATCATCCACAATTTTGTAATATTAATCCAATTTGTGCCATCATCCACAATTTTGTAATATTAACCCATTTTGTGCCATCATCCACAATTTTGTAATATTAACCCATTTTGTGCCATCATCCACAATTTTGTAATATTAACCCATTTTGTGCCATCATCCACAATTTTGTAATATTAATCCAATTTGTGCCATCATCCACAATTTTGTAATATTAACCCATTTTGTGCCATCATCCACAATTTTGTAATATTAACCCATTTTGTGCCATCATCCACAATTTTGTAATATTAACCCATTTTGTGCCATCATCCACAATTTTGTAATATTAACCCATTTTGTGCCATCATCCACAATTTTGTAATATTAACCCATTTTGTGCCATCATCCACAATTTTGTAATATTAATCCAATTTGTGCCATCATCCACAATTTTGTAATATTAACCCATTTTGTGCCATCATCCACAATTTTGTAATATTAACCCATTTTGTGCCATCATCCACAATTTTGTAATATTAACCCATTTTGTGCCATCATCCACAATTTTGTAATATTAATCCAATTTCTGCCATCATCCACAATTTTGTAATATTATCCCATTTTGTGCCATCATCCACAATTTTGTAATATTAACCCATTTTGTGCCATCATCCACAATTTTGTAATATTAACCCATTTTGTGCCATCATCCACAATTTTGTAATATTAATCCAATTTCTGCCATCATCCACAATTTTGTAATATTAACCCATTTTGTGCCATCATCCACAATTTTGTAATATTAATCCAATTTGTGCCATCATCCACAATTTTGTAATATTAACCCATTTTGTGCCATCATCCACAATTTTGTAATATTAACCCATTTTGTGCCATCATCCACAATTTTGTAATATTAACCCATTTTGTGCCATCATCCACAATTTTGTAATATTAATCCAATTTGTGCCATCATCCGCAATTTTGTAATATTAACCCATTTTGTGCCATCATAGGCCATCTTGTAATATTAACCCATTTTGTGCCAGTGTTAGTCATTTTGTAATATTATCCCATTATTAGCCATCATAGGTCATTTTGTAAAATTAACCCATTATGTGTCATTATAGGCCATTTTGTAATATCAAACCATTATGTGTCATTATAGGTCATTTTGTAAAATTAACCCATTATGTGCCATTATAGGCCATTTTGTAATATCAAACCATTGTGTCATTATAGGTCATTTTGTAAAATTGACCAATGATGTGCCATTATAGTCCATTTTGTAATATTAAACCATTATGTGTCATTAAAGGTCATTTTGTAAAATTAACCCATTATGTGCCATTATAGGCCATTTTGTAAAAAAAAGCACTATGCCATTATAGGCTATTTTGTAAAATTAAACACTGTGCCATCATAGGCCATTTTGAACATTAACCCATTATGTGCCATTCAAGGCTATCTTAGGACTTTCACTTTGGGTCTTAAAAATTAATAAAACTGATGCAAGCAAAGCTATAAATGATTTTCAAATTTACAGTTTATTATATAAATGGATCTATAACATGTATCATTCAAACTTTGTGTCAATTTCCTTGCAAGAATATACATTACATATATGTGACTTTATTTTATCTTTCAAACATTGCATCAATTCCCTTGTAAAAGTACTCTTTATATATGTGGTACTTTTTTTTTCTTCAAACATGTTATCAATTCCCTTGAAAGAATACACATATTTCAACTGATTAGAATTAATTCCTAGTGTATTACATTTTCTCACTTGTGGTAAATTGTGTGAGATGATACTCTCAATAGAAAATTACCTATGCTCAGAGAAAGCATGTACCACTTTTAATGTACAGTAACATATACAGTCATATGTATATCTCATCAAAACTTTGCTGCATTAACTTTGTTCCTTTAATCAGTGAAGGAAAAGAAGTCAAAAGACACAATGGCTTGGGCACAAGCAGGTTATGAATATCTACGATGTTCACTTTTTTTTAAAAAAAAAATGGAATTCACTTAAGGGAATATTTCTTAAATGTAAATTTCAAATTGAAGCCAATACAGATACCATCATAACACATTAACCTAGTCCAAATAATTTTGATTTGATTCTATACACAAATAATTATATTCTGTAAATGATAATTTTGATAAATGTTGACAAAATTCATTAGTCAAAAGGTGGCTGTAGTGAATGACTGTCTGACTGGAGTAGAATAACTTGTTTCAAATCTACAGATTAGACACTGACAAAATCCCAAGCATTATTTTTAAAGCAGTCATTCAATATTTTGAGTCGTGCAGATAATAAACCATGCTTCTTATGTGCATTATTCCTGTTTGTTGCCATTTTGACATGCATTCATGCAATCAAGCATTACAATTCCTAAAATGTGCAATGTGCAAAATCACAAACTAGCACTGACACGCATGCAAAAATTGCCTCCCCTTGCCAAAACCAATGATGTAGCAGGAATTTCATACTAATTTTTGTTTATTTTTCCACAGAATCATCAAAGTCAACAATAACTGGAAAGTCCATTTCTCGCTGATCTGCTGTGAGGGGAGGAAGATGAGTCTGTATCCCCTTTTTAGAAGCAGTCTTCAACCAGGTGCTTAACACCTATTTGATCATCAACAACAAACTCAATTTAGATAACAATAGTTGTAAAAATTGATAACACAATCAAAGTAAACAATATGCTTGCAACTTAGTATCATAAAAGATATTTTTAAAAATTGTGGACATAAGAATGCAATTAGAGAATAAAAATACTGCAGTTTCATCCACCTGATTAATAGTTTTGTTCATCGAAGTATCTGTAATTTAATGCACTGAATAATATCATGTCAACATTGGGCTCTTACATTAACTATTGAATGAGTAGGAAATACCAATTGTGTGGAACAAGACTGTATTGTACAAGTTGGAAATACCAATGGCATGGGATAAGACATACTGTTGTATGAGTAAGAAATACCAATGGCAAGGGACAAGACAAGATTTTGTACCGGTAGAAAATACCAATGGTGTAGGACAAGACATAATGTTTTATCATGTGGAACAACAGATACTGTTGGACAAGACATACTATTATATGAGTAGGAAATACAAATGGTGTGAGACAAGACATACGAGTAGCAAATACCTATGGTATGGAACAAAAAAACTCTTGTATGATAGGAAATACAAATTGTATGGGACAAGACATACTGTTATATGAGTAGGAAATACCTATGTTGTGGGACAAAACATACTATTGTATGAGTAGGACATGACAATGGTAGCGGACAAGACATGCTGTTTTGTTTAAGTAGCAAATACATATGGAGGGACACAAAACACTTGTATGAGTACAAATAATAATGGTGTCAGACAAGACATATTGTTCAGTAGGAATTACAAATTGTGTGGGACAAGATATACTGTTGTATGAGTAGGAAATACCAATGGCAAGGGACAAAACAAGATTTGGTACCAGTAGGAAATACCAATGGTGTGGGACAAGACATAATGTTGTGTCATGTGGAACAGCACATACTGTTGGACAAGACATACTATTATATGAGTAGGAAATACAAATGGTGTAAGACAAGACATACTGTTGTATGAGTAGCAAATACCTATGGTATGGAACAAAAAACTCTTTATGATTAGGAAATATAAATTGTGTGGGACAAGACATACTGTTGTATGAGTAGGAAATATTAATTGTGTGGGACAAAACATACTGTTGTATGAGCAGGAAATGCCAAAATGGTATGGAACAAGACATACTGTTTTGTTTAAGTAGCAAATACATATGGAGTGACACAAAAAAATACATATGGAGTGACACAAAACACTTGTATGAGTAACAAATAACAATAGTTTCAGACAAGACATATTGTTGTATGAGTAGGCATTACAAATTGTGCAGGACAAGACATACTGTTGTAGGATTAGGAAATACCAATTGTGTTGGACAAGACATACTGTTGTAGGAGTAGGAAATACCAATTGTGTGGGACAAGATATACTGTTGTATGAGTAGGAAATACCAATTGTATGGGACAAGACATACTGTTGTATGAGTAGGAAATACCAATTGTGGGGGACAAGACATACTGTTATATGAGTAGGAAATACTAATGGCATGGGACAAGACATACTGTTGTATGAGTAGGAAATACCAATTGTGTTGGACAAGACATACTGTTGTAGGAGTAGGAAATACCAATTGTGTGGGACAAGACATACTGTTGTATGAGCAGGAAATACCAATTGTGTGGGACAAGATATACTGTTGTACGAGTAGGAAATATCAATTGTGTGGGACAAGACATACTGTTGTGTTAGTAGGAAATACCAATTGTGTGGGACAAGACATACTGTTGTATGAGAAGGAAATACTAATGGTGTGGGTAATAGGATCATATGGACAAGACACACTAGTAACACTTTTCTCTCAGAAGGAATAAAATGTAGCAAACAATACAAACTTCAATTCTGCAATAGGATACAAAATTAACTTAAAAATTACAATAACAATAATGGACATACAAGTACTGACTGAAATGCCAATAAAAGTGTCTATAGGTACTGTTAATTCACTACTTTTTGGCCATTACCAAATTTCAGATCAATTCACTGCATTTTAGCCATTATCAATTTTCATGAATTTTAAGGTAGCTAGAAATCGTTAGTTTTAAGACCCAATGATCAATAGCTTATGCAATGTATAAATCTTTTGTATGCACAAATACAATATGCCCTAACAATAGGCCTTTATTACAACATGGTTCCTCTTATAAAACTGTTTATTACATCATGGTTCCTGTTATAAGGCCCTTCATTGCAAATGGTTCCTGTTAAAAGGCAATTTATTACAACACAGTTCTTATTCGAAGGTTCTTAATTACAAATATGGTTCCTGTTATAAAGACCTTCAGTTGAATACAGTTATTGTTACAAGGCCCCTAATTACAACATTGATCCTCTTAGAAAAGCCTTTCATTACAGTTTTTGTTATAAGGTCATTATTACAAGCTGGTCATAGGAGTACCTCATAACATTAGCTACAAACCTGGAAAATTGATATTGATGAAAATTATTCAACTCATTGAAATTATAGACTAATATATCTATAGCGTGCATAACAGTACTCATTGGCTTCAAGTCCTATAAATGTGTATACTCAATGACTTAAATGTCCATAAATCTGGATACTAATCAGCTTAAATGTCCATAGTGTGTAAACTCATTAGCTGAAATGTAAATGTGTATACTCATTAGCTGAAATGTAAATGTGTATACTCATTGGATGAAATGTAAATGTGTATACTCATTGGATGACATGTAAATGTGTATACTCATTAGCTGAAATGTAAATGTGTATACTCATTGGATGAAATGTAAATGTGTATACTCATTGGATGAAATGTCCATAAATAGCTTGAAATTCCATAGATATGCTTACTCACTTGCTTAAATGTCAGTAAATGTGCATACTTGGATAAATATAGTTATTGGCTCAAAAAATGTGCATGTTGTTTAGATGATAGATATATATTGTTTCCAAGAAGTTATCAAATATAACATGGCATGAAAAAAAGTAAATGTAGCATGAAGTATGGTAAATGTAGCATGAAGTATGATAAAATGCAAAATATGAAGTATGATAAATACAGTAAAACATTGATTATCTGGATGCCACTTATTGATGTTATTCTATCTTATGAAATTTTACTCATTACTATGTACATGTATCTGTAAATGAAACTAATTTGCAGATCACAATGCCAGCATTAAAACAAATGGCAGAAAAATTTTAAAATAAGAACAATCAAATATAATCACATTCAATTAAAATTTGAGTCGGATTATGAATAAATTATAATTTTAAAGCAGAAATATATGTAAATAAGAAAAAGAGAGAGTCTATTTTTACACCAAACATTTCAAAAAGTATTGCTGTGACAATATGCAATTTGTCATTGAGAAATTCCAAGTTAAACAAACACTAAAAAGGCTCATAATTGTCTAAACAAACACTAAAAAGGCTCATAATTGTCTAAACAAACACTAAAAAGGCTCATCATAATTGTCTAAACAAAAGCCCTCTGCAGTCTAAGCAGACATAACTGACTGCTGATTAACAAATGATGATAATTTAACAGACACAAAAAGTTAATCATCTACTGGCAAAGATGTGAGTAAAATCTATATTAGCTAACTTATCTTAAACAAAGCATTCTAAACCTGTCTATGAGATAAAACATGAAATGACCATGTTATCATTCCATCATGGAAAGCCTGATTGATAAGTATGAAGGTTTTATTAGAAGTACTGTAATAATATTTATATTATATATCTATCTTACTTTTAAACGTGTAAAATGTCTACAAAATATTCATATTTACTAAATACATGTAGTCTGGTTGATATATATATATATATATATATATATATATATATATATATATATATATATATATATATATATATATATATATATATATATATATATATAATCAAACACACAATAACTACAATAACTAGACCCATTTAATCTCAACAGATTCATTCATAATTTCATTTTTTGACCAAATTTGATTCTTCCAGTCAACTAACTATTTAAAAGAACTCATTGTTCCTATATGGCTCCGGATAATAATTGTCTTACTGTACTATTAAAATTATCTATGTTTTGTGGAATACGCTCAAGCAAGAAAAATGTGACAAAGTGGACATCTGAACCTCCCATAAATACCAAAAACATTTTTTTTTTCTCTGATGACCACATTGTTAAAAAGTGTGTTGATATTTTGGCTGACATGTCAAAAACTGGAATAAATTTCATTATCACAGAAAAAAATAACTGTGTTTATGGGAGATTTAATATATTGATCTACCTTTTTGTTTTGCTTTATGGTTGTTAATCTGAGACTCTAAAAAACCAAAAAGTTTCAATTTTACTGATAAACAATGGTCTTTGTTGTACAAAATTATGGGAAATTTAATTTACTAACATACACCTATAGGATAAAAAATAAAATGTGCATACACAGTTAATATTGGTAATGTAGACCAAATGGGAGACATGAAATTTATCAATGTAATTGGTTGTTTGGGTAACTAGAACATCTTTTTACACAATATGCTGTATATGGAGTTATTCTATTATTTACTGCAATTGAAAAGTCTGTATAACTTGATTAATATCACACAGATACTTGATGTCCTAATGAGTCCATAGGTTTTTTTTATTCCAAGCATTGTGATTTATAATGTTATATATTTTGTTAATTTTGTTATTGTTGGGGAGATACTGCTCTGATAAACTCATGCTTTCTATGGAATCTTTACAATCATATATTTCTAAATGTATTGGACAAAGTTTCAGAAAATAAACACATTTTTAAAAAAAACAAAAAAAAAAATTGACGAAAAATCCATAAGGGTAAAAGGAACCATACAGCTTTGAATATATTCCCTTCACCTCGTGTCATTTTTGTATGTACTTGCTTACATGTATAATATATTTTCAAAATCAACTTAATCATTTTGGTGAGACCAGGAGTTTCTAGCACATTTGTTGTGATATTTAGTTACAGGTCAATCTGAAGTATGTTCTTACAAGACTGTATATTAGTTACAGGCCAGATTGGAGTATGTTCTTACAAGACTGTATATTAGTTACAGGTGAGACTGGAGTATGTTCTTACAAGACTGTATATTAGTTACAGCTCAGACTGGAGTATGTATTACAAGACTGTATCTTAGTTACAGGTCAGATTGGAGTATGTTCTTACAAGACTATATTAGTTACAGGCCAGACTTGAGTATGTTTTTACAAGACTGTATATTAGTTACAGGTCAGACTTACAAGACTGTATGATTAATTACAGGCCAGCCTGGAGTATGTTTACATAGACTTACAAGACTCTATATTAGTTACATGCCAATCTGGAGTATGTTCTTACAAGATTTTAATTACAGGCCAGTTTGGAGTTTGTTTACATAGACTTGCAAGACTGTATGATTAGTTACAGGCCATCCTGGAGTAGAATCAAATGGACTTGTAAGACTTTATATTATTTACAGGCCAACCTGGAGTATGTTTTCATGGACATAAAAGATTGTATGATTAATTACAGGCCCGACTAAAGCATGTTCACATAGACTTACAAGACTGTATGATTAATTACAGGCCAAGATGAAGTATATTTACAGACTTACAAGACTATATAATTAATTACAGGCCAGCCTGGAGTATGTTTACATAGACTTACAAGACTCTATATTAGTTACATGCCAATCTGGAGTATGTTCTTTCAAGATTTTAATTACAGGCCAGTTTGGAGTTTGTTTACATAGTCTTGCAAGACTGTATGATTAATTATAAGCTGGTGTGATTAACTATAAGCCAATCTAGTGTATATTCACATGGATTTACAAGGCTGTATCACTAGTTACAGGCCAACCTGGAGTATGTTCACATGGACTTACAGGACTGTATGATTAGTCAAAGGCCAATCTGGAAAATGTTTACATAGACTTACAAGATTGTGTGATTAACTACAGGCCAATCTGGAGTTTGTTCTGACAAGACTGTATAATTAATTACAGGCCAGATTGGAGTTTGTTTACATACATTTGCAAGACTGTATGATTAATTACAGGCCAATCTGGAGTATATTAACATAGACTTACAATACTGTGATTAACTACAGGCCAATCTGGAGTTTGTTCTTACAAGACTGTATAATTAATTACAGGCCAATCTGGAGTATATTAACATAGACTTACAAGACTGTATGATTAGTTACAGGCCATCCTGGAGTAGAATCAAATGGACTTGTAAGACTTTATATTATTTACAGGCCAACCTGGAGTATGTTTTCATGGACATAAAAGATTGTATGATTAATTACAGGCCCGACTAAAGCATGTTTACATAGACTTACAAGAATGTATGATTAGTTTTAGGCCAATCTAGAGTATGTTTACATAGGCATCACCTAGAGTTACCAGACTGTATAATTAGTTACAGGCCAGACTGGAATATGTTCACTTAGAGTTACAATACTGTATAATTAGTTACAGGCCAAACTGGAATATGTTCACTTAGTTACAAGACTGTATGATTAGTTACAGGCTAGACTGGAATATGTTCACTTAGTTACAAGACTGTATGATTAGTTACAGGCTAGACTGGAATATGTTCACTTAGTTACAAGACTGTATGATTAGTTACAGGCTAGACTGGAATATGTTCACTTAGTTACAAGACTGTATGATTAGTTACAGGCTAGACTGGAATATGTTCACTTAGTTACAAGACTGTATGATTAGTTACAGGCTAGACTGGAATATGTTCACTTAGTTACAAGACTGTATGATTAGTTACAGGCTAAACTGGAATATGTTCACTTAGTTACAAGACTGTATGATTAGTTACAGGCTAGACTGGAATATGTTCACTTAGTTACAAGACTGTATGATTAGTTACAGGCTAGACTGGAATATGTTCACTTAGTTACAAGACTGTATGATTAGTTACAGGCTAGACTGGAATATGTTCACTTAGAAGTATAATACTAAGTTACAGGCCAATCAGGTATATATTTACACAGACTTACAAGACTGTGTGATTAACTATAAGCCAATCTCGAGTATGTTCATATGGATTTACAAGACAGTATGATTAGTTATAGACCATCCTGGAGTTTGTTTACATAGACTTACATTAGATTGTATGATTAACTACAGGCCAGTACAGGTCAAACTGAAGCATGTTCTCATAGACTTACTAAACTTTATGATTTGTTATATGCTAACCTGGAGAATGTTCACATGGACTTAAAAGACTGTATATTATTTACAGGCCAGCCTGGAGTATGTTTTTCATTGCCATACAAGACTATGATTAATTACAGGCCAATCTGGGGTATGTTTAAATAGGCTTACAAGACTGTATGATGAATTACAGGCCAGACTAAAGCATGTTCACATAGACTTACAAGACTGTATGATTCATTACAAGCCAATCTGGAGTATGTTTACATAGACTTACAAGACTGTATGTTAGTTACAGGCCAGAATGGAGTTGTTTACATAGACTTATAACTCTGTATGATTGATTACAAGACTGTATGATTAGTTACAGGTCAGTCTGGAGTATGATTACATAGACATATAAAAATGTATGATTAGTTATAAGCCAATCTGGAGTATGTTCACATGGACTTACAAGACTGTATGATTAGTTACTGGTCAATCTGGAGTATGTCTACAAAGATGTGCTAGAATGTAGGTTAGCTACAGGCCAACCTGGCATATGTTTACATGGACTTACAAGACTGTATCAAGAAGGCTAATTAATGCAGGAAAACAGAAAATATGCCCAAAGCAAAAGGACAAAGGTTAACTTTTATTTGCAGCTGAGTAAATATGTAGTTTTATGGTATTACTAGGCATACTATACAATACTCCCCTCACTATTAAGCCATTCATTATGGTCATAGAGCCCTTGTCATTAAATGTAGTCAAATTATATGTAGTAGTACTTTATTACCAGACAGTCTCTCTATAAGTTGGTATATGTTCTTTGGTCCCCATGAGGGAGTGGTGAATATGTTTTTTTAGGCTATCAAAATGAGACTGTTTAAGCTTATTGTTTAGCAATGTCTCTTTGAAGTTTCTTTGTTAAATGAAGAGAGTATTTTAAAATTTTTATTAGTCACTATTAAAAATTTTTATCAAGATGTTGACCTTCTGATAATTACCAATCAACTATCAGTAACCCATGCAAACCACTGACCAATCACATTGCCAGTCAGCTATGCAACCTGTCTTTGTCTTTGCCTCTTTACTTGTAATGTATATGAGTACAGGAACAGTCAAGCAGATAAAACTTGACACTTTGACACTTTAGAAGAACAGTCAATCGGGGAGAACTCATACATTTTTACACTTTAGGAGAACTGTCAGGAAGAACTCAGACACTTTGACACTTTAGGAGAACTGTCAATGAGAGAGAACACAGACAATTTATTACATGCTGTCGAAAATTTTCTTGTATTTGTCTCATTCCTGCCAAACTCTCACTATATACCTGATAGTACCTGTTAAGTACATGTGTAAACTCTGAAAAAAATTTACTGAATTGAAAAGCTGATGCCCTAATGAGTGGCAGAACATAGATAATAATTCAATTATGTTGCTTCCTCACAATTTATAAATAAATTTTTTTTAAGTTTCATTGTTTCAGAAATTAAATGTTGATTATTTGATAATAACAACTCTAGACCATATTGCAACTTAGATATAAAACAGGTGTTTCCTCATCTAAAATTATAAAATACATACATAGTCTGTAACATGAAAAGATTTATCTTTACCTGACCCCATCTATAATCCTCATCAAATTGTGCTATTTGCTTCTTTAAGAGAATCCAGTCTGAGGCTTGTCGGGTCAAACTCCGAGACAGAGTTTGGTGCTGCAAAACAAATATAAAAAAAAATTCTCAATTAAATAAAATTGTGCATATAGAGGTTTTGTAACTAAACAAGAGGTCCATGTGAGCAGGGGATCACTTACCTGCCAGATGTATTGCTAATGGATGAAAGCAAAAGTAGTTGACCAAGAATCTAGATCAAACAATATGGTTGGCTGAAATTTGTTCCTATGCTGTTGATTTTATATGTTATGAAAACAACTGTTTCAAGATTTCTCTAGTTTTTATGTCTTCATCCATATTTGATGGGATATTAGTAACATTTTTGAGATAAAAAGGCCTCAGTGTCATGATGCTTTCTGTCAACATTTGTCAAGTTCTGTTGAGCAGTTTCTTAAGATAATGTTGTGTGAACATTTTTTTATTTGTGGATTGGCATCATTTGTACAAATCTGAAAGCTGTTTGTATGATAATGTTATTCTATAAGGTTGATCTAATTCATTTAAATAGCTTTTCATGCTCTATGAGTTATATTTTGCTTCTGTAATTTATACTCTCTGATGGGAACAATGCAGACAAATCACACAGACTTCTGTGTAAAATGCCTTCTGGTCACAGGCAACTCAGACAGGCCATTGTATACAATGCCTTCTGGTCACAGGCAACTCAGACAGGCCACTGTACACAATGCCTTCTGGTCACAAGCAACTCAGACAGGCCACTGTATACAATGCCTTCTGGTCATGGGCAACTCAGACAGGCCACTGTATACAATGACTTCTGGTCACAGGCAACTCAGACAGGTCACTGTATACAATGACTTCTGGTCACAGGCAACTCAGACAGGCCACTGTATACAATGCCTTCTGGTCACAGGCAACTCAGACAGGCCACTGTATACAATGACTTCTGGTCACAGGCAACTCAGACAGGCCACTGTATACAATGACTTCTGGTCACAGGCAACTCAGACAGGCCACTGTATACAATGACTTCTGGTCACAGGCAACTCAGACAGGCCACTGTATAAAATGCTTTCTGGCCGCAAACAACTCAGACTGGCCACTGCATAAACTTTGATTAACTGTGGTACATGTATTATGATAAAAGAACAGATTCTCTTTTACATACTATTTAATTTTATATGGTGTTTGATCTGATGTTCGATATGGAAGTTCATTCCATATTTTATATGGTTCAGCTGATATTTGATATGAAATTCATTCCATATTTTACATGGTTCATCTGGTGTTTGATATGGAAGTACATTCCATATTTTACATAGCTGATCTGGTGTTCAATATGGAAGTTTATTCTATATTACACATAGCTCTGGTTTTCAATATGGAAGATCATTCCATATTTTACATTGTTTATCTGTTGTATGATATGGAAGTTCATTCCGTATTTTACATGGTTCATCTGGTGTTTGATATGGAAGTTCTTTCCATATTTTGCATAGCTCATCTGGTGTTTAATATGAAAGATCATTCCATATTTGAAATTGTTGATCTTTTGTTTGATATGTAAGTACATTCCACATTTCTCTAATGCACACAAGGACTGGAACTATTTATAGTATTTCTACACTCTCTAGTTTGCTTGTACTCCTTACTGATTTTGAAAACAATAGGCATCAAGGATATAAACATTGCACCAAACTATGACAAAGTTTGTGCATATTTTATGTCTTTGATGCCTATTGTTGCTAAAATCATTCAGGGAGTACAAACAAATGAAAGGGTGTGCAAGTATTATAGGTGCTTCCACTGATATCCAGAAGCTGTAGTGTCTCAGTGGTTCATGTGCTGGACTCATAACCAAAAGGGAGTGGGTTTGAAACCTAGCAAGGGATCAGCCAGGGTCAGCTATTGTACTGTGTCCTTGGGCACTGTACTTTACTCTAGCTGTCTTGACACTGATCAACTTTCTTGTGTAGTTGTACAGTATGACACAAAACCAATAACTGACATCTTTATACATTTATTTTCTTTGAAATCAAACTTTTATACATCCTATTTATTCTTTATTTCTAGCTAAAATATATTTGGAAGGCATAACAAGGAAGCATATATTAAGTATAAAACTGCATTTGACATTTGTGTTTGATTTTGCTGTGGTGGAAACCCCTCATTTAATATGGTGTATGAATGCTTCTCAATCTAACTGCCTCAATGAATCTCTATGCCATATCAATCTCATTCTTTCTAACAACTTAGAACAAACCACATACATGTATGTAGTTATTTAAATATATTTCTTACATCTGGGTGTACATGTTGTGTCTTGGTAAACTAAGTATAATCTTTTAAAAAATTCAGCTACCTGCATCTTTTCTTTCCCAAGTCTTTTCAAAAGCTCTTTTCTGTTGGCTTCACTTGTATCTAACCTCATCTGCAGAGGAAATAAATACCATAAATATAAAACTGCAGTGAACATTAAACTGTAATTAATTAAGCAAAGAAAATGCTGACCTAATACTGGAAATGCTGACCTAATACTGGAAATGCTGACCTAATACTGGAAATGCTGACCTAATACTGGAAATGCTGACCTAATACTGGAAATGCTGACCTAATACTGAATGAATAGTTGTGAAAGTTTTCAACCTGAACAGATATTTCAATAGTCACCATTTTATAAGCAATCTCAATGGATGTAAGAAAGAGGAGTCAACATAATGCAATCTATTAGGAAGAAATGCCCTGATTTATGTTTGGTCCCTACCTTTTATGTATTTTTAATATTGGCAGATATTTGCATGCTATATTATAGTTTAATAGTAACTTATGATAGGAAAAATTGACCATGCTTTATTTTTCTCTTTGTTGACACAGTGAAGCTTGCAAGTACATATTGCTTTTTATTAAGAGGGGTAAACTGACCACCAAATACTACTATTTTATCAATTAGCTTTTTGATAACATTTCTTGTTCCTAATGCACTAAAATTAAATATCTGCTGAAATGTAATGATGCTACAATAGTGTTCTTTACATTACATGACTAAAATTCAAATCCTGGCTAGATCATAGTGTCTCTACAATAATTCATATTCCTATAGGGTCCATTAATCATCGTCCTCCTTTAATGGCTATCAATGCTAATCTACTTCCCAGTTTCATGTCCCCATTAACTCTTAACTTTAAATACAATATCAATTGGTCATTGCTGACAAAAAACTGAATTATACTCAAACATCTGCATTTATTATGCAAGACAGAGACCCCATATTGTAATGTAGTCTGTAATAAGCATGGCTGTAGTAATAAGCTGCATATTGAACAGATAATTGGATTTTATACAAATATTTTCAAAACTTTGGATGACTCTGATAAATATTTTGTGAGAACATCCAAATCTGGTCACTGTATTATACAGGCTTAAATGACTGTGTCAAAGATGTTCAACAATGCATGAAATGTTCACCTTATGTGGCATGATAACAGTAAAACTCATCATGGCTTCTCTGTAGCTAAATGCACAAATAAGAACTAAATTTAAATATGTCTTTAGACAATGTAAGAAGGAAGAATTAAAACACAGAGCAGACAAGCTTGCAAATAAATCTGAAAAATTTTATACCAATCTGAATTCTAGAAGCAAGTCAAACAAAGCACTAATACAACTTCCAACAGGCTACATACACTTAGATGTTTCTAATTAAAAGCAAATCTTCATAAAAATTATGTACACTTAGACAATTCTAATTAAACTCTGGACTTCAAACCTGCATTCTGCAACAGGTAAGTATCTAAGATGCAGGCCTGAAGAATGAGAATAAGAATTTATTTCAAACTTAAATTTGGTCATGTTCAACTGTCCATGAATCTGTACAACTTCATATCTGTCTAACCATGTATCTGTTTATCTGTCTGTACATATATATATCAACCATGTGTCTGTCAATCTGTCTGTACAACTTAATATCTATCAGCCATGTGTCTGTCATTCCGTCCATTCTAAGAAGTTTGTTAGCAGCAATACAGAAAACCACTAACTGTTACAGTATAAATTTTCCCAGAATATCTGCATCCATAATAGATGACCTTATGAGAAATTTAGGTCATTTAAACAATTAAAAAATTTTGTACACGATTTAAAACTTTTTATTGGGACAAAAATTATTTTAGTACAATTAAGTAAAATTCATCCCATCAGGTACGCTCATCTGCCAGATCATCATATAATGACAGAATGACACATACCCTGTTCTACCATATATTTATGTAATGACAGATTAAAACATACCCTGATCTACCAGATTATATATAATGACAGTGCAATACATACCCTGATCTACCAGATTATATATAATGACAGGGCAATACATACCCTGTTCTACCATATATTTATGTAATGACAGATTAAAACATACCCTGATCTACCAGATTATATATAATGACAGTGCAATACATACCCTGATCTACCAGATTATATATAATGACAGGGCAATACATACCCTGTTCTACCAGATTATATATAATGACAGGGCAATACATACCCTGATCTACCAGATTATATATAATGACAGGGCAATACATACCCTGATCTACCAGATTATATATAATGACAGGGCAATACATACCCTGATCTACCAGATTATATATAATGACAGGGCAATACATACCCTGTTCTACCATATATTTATGTAATGACAGATTAAAACATACCCTGATCTACCAGATTATATATAATGACAGGGCAATACATACCCTGATCTACCAGATTATATATAATGACAGGGCAATACATACCCTGTTCTACCATATATTTATGTAATGACAGATTAAAACATACCCTGATCTACCAGATTATATATAATGACAGTGCAATACATATCCTGATCTACCAGATTATATATAATGACAGGGCAATACATACCCTGTTCTACCATATATTTATGTAATGACAGATTAAAACATACCCTGATCTACCAGATTATATATAATGACAGGGCAATACATACCCTGATCTACCAGATTATATATAATGACAGGGCAATACATACCCTGTTCTACCATATATTTATGTAATGACAGATTAAAACATACCCTGATCTACCAGATTATATATAATGACAGGGCAATACATACCCTGATCTACCAGATTATATATAATGACAGGGCAATACATACCCTGTTCTACCATATATTTATGTAATGACAGATTAAAACATACCCTGATCTACTAGATTATATATAATGACAGTGCAATATATACCCTGATCTACCAGATTATATATAATGACAGGGCAATACATACCCTGTTCTACCATATATTTATGTAATGACAGATTAAAACATACCCTGATCTACCAGATTATATATAATGACAGTGCAATACATATCCTGATCTACCAGATTATATATAATGACAGGGCAATACATACCCTGTTCTACCATATATTTATGTAATGACAGATTAAAACATACCCTGATCTACCAGATTATATATAATGACAGTGCAATGCATACCCTGATCTACCAGATTATATATAATGACAGGGCAATACATACCCTGTTCTACCATATATTTATGTAATGACAGATTAAAACATACCCTGATCTACCAGATTATATATAATGACAGTGCAATACATACCCTGATCTACCAGATTATATATAATGACAGGGCAATACATACCCTGATTTACCAGATTATATGTAATGACAGATTAAAACATACCCTGATCTACCAGATTATATGTAATGACAGGGCAATACATACCCTGATCTACCAGATTATATGTAATGATAGGGCAATAAATACCCTGATCTACTAGATTATATGTAATGACAGAGCAATACATACCCTGATCAACCAGATCAATAATTAATGTAAATATATATTAATATATATTGTGTGCTTGACCTTTGTCTGTAATTGAAGGCAGGAATTTGGGCATATCTGACTAATGTCATATTTATTAAAAGTATTTATTTAAATTAGAGTTCAAGACCTAGTCTTGATTATGACTTGAGAAGACTCTGGAAGCAAACTTGTTTAAAGTCTGCTGTAATTTCCCTTAAGATGATTGATATTTACTATAAAATGCTACTGCAACATTTGTCTTGTGGGGTGTATAATATGAAAGAGGTTTTGTCAACAAAGTCTTCATTACTATTTTAATAGAATCACTTTCAATTGTATTCAGATATAAATTAAGAGGAATTATTTTTTAAATAATTTATCCATTAGAATTATAAAGTGCTCATTGACTTATGAACTAAAACACTATTTTGGGATTAGTCTATATTCATTCAAACATATTCTGTATCATATAGTTTTGATACATTAGGACTGTTGGTATATCAACTTATTCAAGACTATTGGTACATCAACACATTCAATATTGGAATCCATTCCGAACATACTATATTTCTGGACTTGTGACAGAACACTTATAATTATTTGGGATTTAATTCACAATACTGTAAGTTTGTTTTAAATTTTCATGTTATATTCTAGGGAACTACATTCTTTGCTAAACTTTATAAAACTTGTTTCTTTCACTTTCTTTATGTTACTTAGTTTAAGACCATACAGTCACAAGAGTAAAGACAAAACAATACGTACCCTGATCTGCCATGTCATTATGTAAAGATAGACTTAGGTCAATGATGTTTGTAGAATAATGTATATTGTACACAGGTAAATATGTTACAACAATTATCTAGAAATAAAAGTAATCATTACTTACAATGATTGCATCTTTGTCAGCCATTGCAATTTTCGTTTTCTTAATCAGGTAAGCATTATCTTCCTTCAATCGTTTGATTTCTCTCTTCAATTCTGAATTTTCTTCCACTAAAACCTGAAGCAAAATAAACAAAGCGTGGAATATAAAAAAATTAGAAAACTTATTGGTACATCATGTAACACACACACGCACAAAGTATAAAGTTCTTCTATAGCAAGCCTGTGCTTAATGATTAACATGTAGCGGCAGGATATACAATAAATTGTCACACAGTTCTTCCATAGAAAACTCATGTTACTTAACGCATAGCCTTACCATTGGAGATCCATACTGTATTGTTCTTCAATAGGAAGCATGAGGTACATAATGTAGCAACCTTACTACTGGATACACAATTCTTACACTGAAAACCCATGGTACATAGAGTAATAGCTTCATTATTAGATTATTATAAATGTCAGTTCTTTAATAGCATGATGCAGTAGCTTTACTATTGGATATCCATATCACATTGTTCTTCCATTGAAAGTTCATGGTACATAATGAGGTAGTCTTACACTGGATATCTGTGTCAGATTGTTCTTCTATTGAAACCCCATGTAACATACTGTAGAAGCCTTTCTATTGGATATCCATGTCACATTGTTCATCTATTGAAAGCCATGTTACATACTGTAGAAGTCTTTCTATTGGATATCCATATCACATTGTTCTTCTATTCTAAATCCATGTTACATACTGTAGAAGCCTTACCATTGGATATCCATGTCACATTGTTTTTCCATAACCTGCCAGTAATGTAGTAGCATTACTATTTTGTATGAGAGCAGTGCAGTATGTATGAAAGTATGAGTTCCCTTGGCTTATTAATTTACAAGGTGAGTCCCCATGGCTTATTAATTTACAAGGTGAGTCCCCTTGGCTTATTAATTTACAAGGTGAGTTCCCTTGGTTTTTTAATTTACAAGGTGAGTCACCTTGGCTTATTAATTTACAAGGTGAGTTCCCTTGGCTTATTAATTTACAAAGTGAGTTCCCTTGGCTTATTAATTTACAAGGTGAGTTCTCTTGGCTTATTATTTTACAAGGTGCGTTATTTTGCCTCATTAATTTACAGGGGGAGTTCCTTTGGCTTAATAATTTACAAAGTGAATTCTCCTATCTTATTAACTTAGAGAGGTGAGTTCTTTTGATTTATTAATTTACAAAGTGAGTTCCGTTGGCTTACCTATTTACAAGGTGAGATTCCTAAGCTTATTAATTTACAAGGTGAGTTTTCTTGGCTTATTAATTTACGAGGTGAGTTCTCTTGGCTTCTAATTTACATTGTGAGTTTCCTTGGCCTTTTAATTTGCAAGGTTATTTATATTGGCTTATTAATTTACAAGGTGAGTTCCTGTGGCTTATTAATTTACAGGGTGTGTTTTCTTGGCTTTTTAACTTGCAAATTGAGTTCTTTGGCTTATTAATTCACAAGGTGAGTTTCCTTGGCTTATTATGGGAAAAATAATGTAAGCATGAGGGTGATTTACTGAAAGTATGCTGAACTTGATTTCTCTCATGAGTTGTAGTAGATCAGATGGACTTCATACCTGTCATAACCTGTAGCCTTTATAAACTGCAAACAGTCATGTTTAGTGCTCATGAGAAAATACACAACAAATAGTACTGTTTAGTGCATATGAGAAAATATGCAGCAAACAGTCCTGTTTAGTGCTCAAGTAAAAATGAACAAAACACAGTCCTGTATATTACTCATGAGAATACACAGCAACAATCCCAGCTCCCCACTTTCCCAAAAATTTGAATCCGCGACCTCCTGCATCCGAAGCGGATGCTCTAACCACTTAGGCGACATGAGCGGTCCCTCATTACGAAACCATATCTAAATCTGGTATGCTAACTTTTTTTTATTTTACAGTGTATTATATGCTTCAAAGAAAACATATTTTATTTTCTTTGATTCAGATTTGAAAAAATTGGCACAGTCTGGGAGGTTTCAGTCTATAGAATGACAATGTCTAGACAGTTTGTATCTATAAAATGGCACTGTCTGGGAGGTTGAAGTCTATAAAATGGCACTGTCTGGGAGGTTGGAGTCTATGAAAAAATTGACACTGTCTGGGAGGTTTGAGTCTATATAATGGCACTATCTGGGAGTAGTGAGTATAAAATATCACTGTCTCGAAGGTTTGAGTACGTAAAATATCACTGTATGGGAGGTTTGAGTTTATAAAATATCACTGTCTGGGAGGTTTGTCCATAAAATGGCCCTGTATGGGAGGTTCAAGTCAGAAGAGGATCAGACTCATAATCTAAAGGTAATTGGTTTGATACCCATCCACATCAGCCAGGGTCAGTTGGGGAAGGCATTAAGCCCAAACTTCTTTGACAAGATATAGCCTACAATGTGCTGAAAGTGGCCATTAAAATTAGTCTACTAACCAGAAACCAACCTATTTCTTAGGAATCAACAGAAAAAGTTTAATTTATCAAATGAAAAAACTATTATTCTTTTTAACTAATGTCAGCATCTATCGTTAACATCCACTACCCAAGACCATATTTGGAGCAAAAATATCATCCCCTACTCTAGGTTATATCTTGAGAGAAGATTTCATCCCCTATCCTGGACCATATTAAACAAGAAGACACCATCCCATACAGAAGACCATATTTTGTTGGAAGATTTCTTCCACTAGCCTAGACCATATTTTGTGGGAAGAATGTACAGAAAATAGCATAACATTAACCTCACCACTGACATATGCATATAAAACTGACACAAAAAGCTATTACCCAAATGGAAAACATGTATAAGAAAATCTTCTCCTCTCAAATTCATTCATTATTATGTATTTAGAAACAGCAGTGCAGAAACTAAAGTGACACTGAGAAGTAGCATTATTGTAATCAAATGAGGTCCCAATTACATACCTCATTTTTCTGTATATTTAATGGAAACAGCAGTGCAGAAACTAAACTGACACTGAGAAGTAGCATTATTGTAATCAAATGAGGTCCCAATTACATACCTCATTTTTCTGTATATTTAATGGAAACAGCAGTGCAGAAACTAAACTGACACTGAGAAGTAGCATTATTGTAATCAAATGAGGTCCCAATTACATACCTCATTTTTCTGTATATTTAATGGAAACAGCAGTGCAGAAACTAAACTGACACTGAGAAGTAACATTATTGTAATCAAATGATGTCCCAATTACATACCTCATTTTTCCGTATAACATCATTAACTCTCTGACTTGTCCCAAGAAAACTGTAGGAACTGGCCGGCATTCCTCTCTGAGAATCCAAACCCTCAAGCTCCGGAATTTTTTCTACATCACCATCATCTCGAGGTTTCTGTGAGGATGTGAGGTTTTTTCGTCTCTCATATGCATACATCTGTTGCAATTTCTTGACCAATTCCTGTGATTTTGTCAACTCTGCCTTCATTTCTTTCAATTTCTGATCAGCTGAAAAATGAATTACAAACTGTCTTAAATACATCTGCATCAAGGTTATATGATTATATTTAATACTTTCTTAGTGAGTGAAATGGTCAACATTGAATTTGCAGCATTCGCCATCATGGACAGTAACAGTCTGGCCATTTTGATCTATAAGGAGATTACGAATCGAGCCAGAAACATCAAAATAATGAAGGAACAAGAAGTAATGAAACAATTTAACCCTAACTGCATTTCGTTGATATTGTTTCTGTTCATATTTTCCTATTCCTACTGACTGTCAGTGTCACTTTCAATAATTCTCCTACATTTTTGCTGTATTGGCCCTGTTTGAGAATTGCTTGTTGCAAGAAGTTGACCCAGTTAGGGATCTTGTTCACAATTTGTGGTAGGTTCATGACAAACATATTGTGTACAGTGATGTTTGATCCATAGAATGGGTTACTGATGATCTGATTCTATTGAATATTACACGTTTGGGAACTCGATATACTACAGTCTGTTGCTGTGCAGTTTGAAATTTCTTTGCTGTGGGGGTGGAGATGACAGCATCATTACTTGGGTGGCCAGTATTGCTCAGGTAATTTGAGTATGTTGTTGTTTGTCACTTATGTTTCAATAGCTGTTTATAGACTATATATTTATGTAGGCCTGAAATTTGTATAATATCTGTTAGGGGGATGTTTTTGTCTCTTACTTCTGAATTAGGTATTTTTAGCTGCTCATGTTTGTTAGTTTCTTTCTTTATGTAAAATTTGCTTTTTCTTTAATTTTTTTCATGATGCATCCAAGTTTATTAATTCCAATGATTTGCTTCCTAAACCATTTTGGGTTTGTATTGGAGATTGGCATAGAGTTGGGTGACAAAAGTCTGCTGGTCTTAGCTCTGCATTAACCGTGTGTAGATAGCAAGTGGATCTCTCTCTTTGTTGTTTTTTTTTCATACATCTTAGGATTGATATCCCTGATGTTCTTGACATTGTCTCCTGTTGTAGTATTTGTTTGCCTTTCATTGAGTTCAAGATACTCCATGCCACTCACATCTTTCTTTAGTGTACCATACCCCCATTTCAGATTGTAATGTTCAGTCACTTTCCTCAGACCAAAATGCACAGAATTGTTAAACCACAATGTGTTAACAATGGCTTCTGATGTTTCCATCCCCATTAGTTTCTTGTTATACAACACATTTATTTCTTCGTCTGTGATCAGTGGACTCTGATTGGGTTTATTTCCTTTTCATTTAGATTTTAAATCTTTTTGCTTAGCAGGAAGAGCTGACCTTGTTAATGCAAAATTTGTGTCATTTACTCTCATGATTGAACTTGCATATTTCTTGATTTTAAGATGGCGATCAATGGAGTTGATTATGCTTCTTAAGCTGTTCGGTTCAAACTCATATCCATCTTTTTTCCTAACACCAAGAATAAAACCAGCCATGTGCTGATCCAATTCAGAAAGGTGTATTTCGTGTAAATTTCTGATTTCATTTTTTGTCTGCAAGAATGCTGTCACCAGCCTTACATCAAATATTGACTTTTTAATGTATTTGCATTCTGCTTACTTTCTATAAATTTCAGTAAATCATAAGTTTGATGGTGTACAAATCTGTCTTCCCTAACAAACCCACATTTAGACAAAGAATGATCATTTTAATTTATAAATGTTTCAGCCATGTCTCTATCATCATGTTGCTCCATGTCTGATGTCATTGTTTCCTTTTTTCTGCAGTGTTGCACTATGTTAGAATTTTGGAAGAGGAAGAGACTGGAAGCAGCTGTGTTGACAGAGATGAGAGCAGATGACACAGGGTGGAGCTCAATAATATTTATTTCCTGGATTGAGTTTGGTTGATATTTTTTGTATACCAATTTTATTTTTTATACAAATATTTTTCATGAAAATCATTTTCTTGTTATTTTCTTTTTTCTAAATGTAATATTCCAATGAAATAATATTTATGTTTAGAGAGCATAAAGCTATAAAAACATGATCCTTATGCGTATTTATACGCCATGGGCTAATCACAATTTGATATTATAATACTAATGGTATATCAAGTTGCTTTATACTAACACTTTAAATGCATGCTATTTTTTAATGTGTGTGTGTGTGTGTGTGTGTGTGTGTGTGTGTG
This sequence comes from Potamilus streckersoni, assembly GCA_016746295.1. Lineage (NCBI taxonomy): Eukaryota > Metazoa > Mollusca > Bivalvia > Unionida > Unionidae > Potamilus > Potamilus streckersoni. Next base: position 2,461,800 of record JAEAOA010000205.1, on the reverse strand, counting down.
TGTGTGTTATACCATGAGTTGTATTCATTTATCATTACAAGGAAAGAGGCTTGCCAAGTTTCCTTGTAATGAAAAGTTTATACGAGTGGCATATCATTGATATAGCACAATACTATACATATATTTTATTTATATCACATACAAATACATCTATTTGCATTTTGAACAGAGATTGATGAGAGGCAGCTGTGTATTGACTGGGTAAATAAACTCACATTACTGCCAAGTGTGTCCTCTACAAAATGTAGTTATGTTTTTGTTCCTATTCACAATTTTGTTCCTATCACCTTTTCATACCGAGAAGTTGTTTTCATGTTTGAGTTTTTATTTTTATTCAAACTGATTAAATCAATATTAAGTTACCATTATGATTTATACATGAAAGATGGTTTTAATGAAAAAAGTAGAGCACTACTGTAGGCCTACATATACACTAGATTCTTGAATAGTGAATGCTCATCAATGCATTGAAGTACAGGCACAAGAAAATTAGCTTGAAATAGACTCTAAATATAGATCTAAGTTATTATTCTGCTTTAATTCACATTGCTACCAACCATCTCTCTCTCTCTCTCTCTCTCTCTCTCTCTCTCTCTCTCTCTCTCTCTCTCTCTCTCCTCTCTCTCTCTCTCTCTCTCTCTCTCTCTCTCTCTCTCTCTCTCTCTCTCTCTCTCTCTCTCTCTCTCTCTCTCTCTTTTCCTTTGGTCAATTTGACTTAACATTTACCATCATTCTTCACAGGTCCAGAGACATTGTGGTATTACATAAGCAATATTCAAAATTCCTCTATTCTCGTATTGTCATGGGTTTTCAACATTAACTTGATACAATGGTCAAATGGTCAACAGAGAGAGAGAGAGAGAGAGAGAGAGAGAGAGAGAGAGAGAGAGAGAGATGGGGGGGCAACCTCAACCTACCTTTTGGATATTTTCATATTTAATTAATAATAATCAATTTTGAGAAACCTTAAAATATGTTTAAGAAACAACATCAACAAAGCCTAGATACATTAACACATGTGCCCTGTAACAATGACATTTACTTTACTGTGTCCACCAGCAATTGCACTTTGTATCAACACTTTAGACAGGTTCCAAGGGAAGTGTAAACATACCATTATGAAGAACAATAATGTAGGTTACTTGGTGCAATTTCAGTCTCAAGGTTTTTTTATCAAGCCCAATTTCTTTTTCTCTCTCACTCCAGATTTCTGTATATTTTATCTCTTGTGCATAAGAAGGGAGGGGAGGGGAGGGAAGAACAGAAAAAAAGAGATTGAGATTAAATTGTGTACCATGTTAAATAGATTGTTATTATTTTTTATTCTTATTTTCATATCTCACTAATGATTAATGAGTGGAGATTCATCATTGATCTATAGGAATAAACCCAACAGCACACAATTCCAAGAATGTTTATGTATACATATTATTGCACCATGGGTGGATCACAATTTGATATACCAATAGTATTGATATACCAATAGTATCGGAATATCAAATTGCTTTATAACAACATTTTACAAATCATGTTATTTTTTATTGTTTGTGGTATTATATATATATGGGACACTATATAGACCACTCCCAGAAAATATCATACTAGAAATCAAATGTCAACTTTTGCAGACCTGACAGACCAGAGAAGCAAGCAGAGGTAGATCTTGATAGGTTGTCCACTATGCAGTGATAGAGCAAGTCTAAATGTAGACCCTGGAAAGGTTGTGTATTATGTAGAGGTAGATCTCAGTCTATGGGTAAACCCTGATAGGTAGTGTATTATCAGTGGTAGAACTGGGTTTAAGTGTAGACCCTGATTGGTAGCATATTATGCAGTGCTAGAGTTAGTCTGATTGCTTGTGTGTTATGCCATAGTATATCCCCCTCTTAATGTAGACCATGATAGACCATTGTATTATGTAGTGGTAGCTCTGGGCCTAAGTATATACTCTAAGCCATTGTGTTATGTAATGGTAAAGTTTGGTCTTATTGAAGACCCTGATAGGTAAGTGTGTTATGCAATGGTAAAGCTGGTCTTAGTGAAGACTGATAGGTAAAAATTGTGTTATGTAATGGTAAAGCTTGGTCTTAGTGAAGACCCTGATAGGTAATTGTGTTATGCAATGGTAAAGCTTGGTCTTAGAGAAGACTGATAGGTAAGTGTGTTATGCAATGGTAAAGCTTGGTCTTACAGAATACCCAGATAGGTAAGAGAATTATGTAATGGTGGATATGATAAGTATGGTTAATGTACTGTGTAAATTATAGATTTATGTCTACACTGTTCACAATCAGGTGTGCATTATACTAGAAGAAAACCACAAGGTATAAACTCACCATCTTTGGCTTTTTTCTCAAACATTTTTATCAAATTCAAGGAGTTGGTCCTGGTTAGGTTGATATCTTCATGTAGCTTTCTATTTTGTTCACTCAGCATTTTTGTTTCATTCATCTTTTCATGCAGTGTCAACTCTGTTCTCAACTTTTGGTTCTGCATTTCAACGTTTCTCATCAACTGTTGCTTCAGCTCATATGTCAGCTCCTGTTGTTCTGGTGTCAATTGAACTTTCCTGAAAATTTTAAAGAGAATATATTGTGTGTGTATTTAATGGCCCATATTTGGCACTAGTAGGGCATGGCAGAATCTAGACAATTAAGAATGATAGGTGTGTTTAGTGGTCTATAGGTAGACACTATATGTAGTAGGGCATGGCTGACTCTAGACAAGATAGAATGATAGGTGTGTTTAGTGGCCCATATTTAAGTGTTACATGTAGAAGGGTATGGCTGACTCTAGACAAGATAGAATGATAGGTGTTTAGTGGCCCATATTTAGACATTACATGTAGTAGGGCATGGCAGACTCTAGACCAGATAGAATGATAGGTGTGTTTAGTGGCCCATATTAAAGGCATTACATGTGGTAGAGCATGGCTGAATTTAACAAGATAGAATAATAGGTGTGTTTAGTGGCCCATATTTAGGTGTTACATGTAGTAGGGCATGGCTGACTCTAGACAAGATAGAATGATAGGTGTGTTTAGTGGCCCAAATTTAGGCTTTTCATGTAGAAGGGCATGGCTGAATCTAGACAAGATAGAATGATAGGTGTGTTTAGTGGCCCATATTTAGGCTTTTCATGTAGTAGGGCATGGCTGAATCTATACAAGATAGAATGATAGGTGTGTTTAGTGGCCCTTATGTAAGCGTTAAATGTAGTAGGGCATAGCTGAATCTAGACAAGATAGAATGATAGGTGTGTTTAATAAACCTTATATATGCAATAGTAAGGCATAGCTGACTCTAGACAATAAAGAATGATAGGTGTGTTTAGTGGCCCATATTTAGGCATTACAAGTAGTAAGACATGGCTGAATCTAGACAAGATAGAATGATAGGTGTGTTTAGTGGCCCATATTTAGGCATTACATGTAGTAGGGCATGACTCTAGACAAGATAGAATGATAGGTGTGTTTAGTGGCCCATATTTAGGCATTACATGTAGTAGGGCATGGCTGAATCTAGACAAATAGGGCATGGCTGAATCTAGACAAAATAGAATGATAGTTATGTTTAATGAACCTTATGTGGGCACTAGTAGGGCATGGCTGACTCTAGACAAGATAGAATGATAAGTGTGTTCAATGGCCCATATGTAGGCACTAGTAAGGCATAGCTGACTCTTGACAAGATAGAATGATAGGTGTTTAGTGGCCCATATTTAGGCTTTACATGTAGTAGGGCATAGCTGAATCTAGACAAGATAGAATGATAGGTGTGTTCAATGGCCCATATGTAGGCACTAGTAGGACATAGCTGACTCTTGACAAGATAGAATGATAGGTGTGTTTAGTGGCCCATATTTAGGCTTTACATTTAGCAGGGCATAGCAGACTCATATTTAGGTGTTACACCTATCATTCTATCTTGTCTAGAGTCAGCCATGCCCTACTACATGTAACACCCAAATATGGGCTGAATCTAGACAAGATAGAACGATAGTTGTGTTTAGTGGCCCATATTTAGGCTTACATGTAGTAGGGCATAGCTGACAAGAAAGAATGATGGTATTCAGTGACCTTGACCATGCACTATTAACTCAAAATCCAATACATATGTGATTTTATCAGTGGTAGGAGATAAATAATGATTATACTGTTTTATAGCTAAACTCTACAGCTTTAAAAAAAATTTAAAAGCCTAATTTTTACACATTCTATCAACATTTTACAGAAACCAGCCAGAACCAATCTGCTGGGGAACAGACATGTTATACCAGTGCAATGATGTGTGGCTAAGTAAGAAGGTTAATATGTGTATAGAACAAGCTGATAATTGATTACCTTGTTCTTTCTGGAGAGTTTAAGATCAATGGTGGAATGGTTTATGAGGTGTTATAAGTAATAAAGGATCCAAGTTGGTTCATGATGGCTTTTAAGTCTTTGAATTAAAATTGGCTGACCTAGGCAATTGTGAGATGAAAAAAAAACAGAGACCACTCAAAACATGATTTTATCAGAAACACTTCAGTTAGTATTTTGATTTGTAGTGTTTATTTGTTATTGGATTTTTTATTGGATTTTTCAAAATCTTGCTAGAGGAATATTAAAGACAACTTATATATTTTTTTAATTCAGGTAAAATGCCAAGATGTGCTTTCACCCAGTGCTAAAATCCACTGGACTAGAAATAAGAGACTTACAAATACATCTAACATCCAGCTTCAAACTTCCTCCTCAGGGTGAAGAGAACAGTCAGCAACCTTAAAATCTCAGCCATAGGGTTGTTTTGACATGGCTCTGCTGACTGAGTCTGGTTATTTTGATACTGCCACTTTAAAATCTACCAGTCTTATGTACTAGTTTTGTCACATGTATGCTAATAGGCTCTGAATTAACCACTCTGATGTACTGGTTCTGTCACAAGTATGCTGATAGGTTATAAATCTACCAGACTGATGCACTGGTTCTGTCACATGTATGCTAATAGGCTCTGAATCAACCACTCTGATGTAATTGTTCTGTCACAAGTATGCTGATAGGTTATAAATCTAGCAGACTGATGCACTGGTTCTGTCACATGAATGCTAATAGGCTCTGAATCAACCACTCTGATGTAATTGTTCTGTCACATGTATGCTTATAGGCTCTGAATCAACTACTTTGATGTACTGGTTCTGTAACAAGTATTCTGATTGGTTATAAATCTACCAGACTGATGCACTGGTTCTGTCATATGTATGTTGATAGGTTATATATCTACCAGACTGATGTACTAGTTCTGTCACATGTATGCTAATAGGCTCTGAATCAACCACTCTGATGTACTGGTTGTGTCACAAGTATGCTTAAAGGCTTTGAATCAACCACTCTGATGTACTGTTTCTGTCACATGTATGCTGATAGGTTATATATCTACCAGACTGATATACTCAGGTTTTTTCCATGCCTTATGACATATTATTTGTGCATTAAGTTAAAGGAAGATATTTTAGAAAAACTAGAGTCCAGAAATCCAAGATAAGACCATTTATTTTCCATATAAATCCATTTCTTAATTTCAACTGCTGAGTACTAAAACAATGATTTTCTTGAGAAACTTCAATGTACATGTTAAAAGACCCATTTTCTTGTGTTTGAGTTAATATTTTTTAAAAAAATCCATTTCTGATTAGCATAATTGAAATTAAGGGTCAACTGATACATGAGAATCATGATAACGAACTTGGCCAAAAGAATGATGGGTGCTGTACAGATGATGGATGAAAGGCTACATGACACACAGATGATGGATAAAAGACTACATGCCACAGAGATGATGGATGAAAGGCTAGATGCCACAGCAATGATGGATGAAAGGCTAGATGCCACACAGATGAGGGATGAAAGGATACATGACACAGCAATGATGGATGAAAGGCTACATGCCACACAGATGATGGATGAAAGACTAGATGCCACACAGATGATGGATGAAAGGCTAGATGCCACACAGATGATGGATGAAAGGCTACATGCCACACAGATGATGGATGAAAGACTAGATGCCACACAGATGATGGATGAAAGGCTAGATGCCACACAGATGATGGATGAAAGGCTACATGCCACACAAATGATGGATGAAAGACTAGATGCCACACAGATGAAGGATGAAAGACTAGATGCCACACAGATGATGGATGAAAGACTAGATGCCACACAGATGATGGATGAAAAACTACATGCCACACAGATGATGGATGAAAGACTAGATGCCACACAGATGATTGATGAAAGGCTAGATGCCACAGCAATGATGGATGAAAGGCTAGATGCCACACAGATGATGGATGAAAGGATACATGACACAGCAATGATGGATGAAAGGCTACATGCCACACAGATGATGGATGAAAGGCTACATGCCACAGAGATGATGGATTAAAAACTACATGCCACACAGATGATGGATGAAAGGCTACATGCCACACAGATGATGGATGAAAAACTACATGCCACACAGATGATAGATGAAAGACTAGATGCCACAGAAATGATGGATAAAAGGCTACATGCCACAGCAATGATGGATGAAAGGTTATATGCCACACAGATGATGGATGAAAGGCTACATGCCACAGCAATGATGAATGAAAGGCTATATGCCACACAGATGATGGATGAAAGGCTAGATGCCACAGCAATGATGGATGAAAGGCTACATGCCACACAGATGATGGATGAAAGGCTACATGCCACACAGATGATGGATGAAGGGCTACATGCCACACAGATGATGGATGAAAGGCTAGATGCCACAGCAATGATGGATGAAAGGCTACATGCCACACAGATGATGGATGAAAGGCTAGATGCCACACAGATGATGGATGAAAGGCTACATGCCACAGAGAAGATGGATGAAAGGCTAGATACCAAAGAGATGATGGATGAAAGGCTAGATGCCAAAGAGATGATGGATGAAGCTAAATGACAGAGATGATGGATGAAAGACTAGATGCCACACAGATGATGGATGAAAGGCTACATGCCACACAGATGATAGATGAAAGGCTACATGCCACACAGATGATGGATGAAAGGCTAGATACCAAAGAGATGATGGATGAAAGGCTAGATGCCAAAGAGATGATGGATGAAGCTAAATGACAGAGATGATGGATGAAAGACTAGATGCCACACAGATGATGGATGAAAGGCTAGATGCCACACAGATGATGGATGAAAGGCTAGATGCCACACAGATGATGGATGGAGCTAAATGACAGAGATGATGGATGAAAGGTTAGATGCCACAGAGATGATGGATGAAAGACTAGATGACACACAGATGATTGATGAAAGACTAGATACCACAGCAATGATGGATGAAAGGCTACCTGCCACACAGATGATGGATGAAAGGCTAGATGCCACACAGATGATAGATGAAAGACTACATGCAACACAGAAGATGGATGAAAGGCTACATGCCACACAGATGATGGATGAAAGGCTAGGTGCCACAGAGATGATGGATGAAAGGATAGATGCTACAGAGATGATGGATGAAAGGCTATATGCCACACAGATGATGGATGAAAGACTAGATGCCACAGCAATGATGGATGAAAGGCTAGATGCCATGGAGATGATGGATGAAAGGCAAGATGCCACACAGATGATGGATGAAAGACTAGATGCCACAGCAATGATGGATGAAAGGCTAGATGCCACAGAGATGATGGATGAAAGACTAGATGCCACACAGATGATGGATGAAAGGCTAGATGCCACAAAGATGATGGATGTACCATCATGCCTTCACATCAAGATATATAAGCAGCCGAAGTTTATTCATTCATTAGAAGTGTATGTTATTTGTAATATGAGCAAAGATATCTCATTTATTTGGAGAATGGTCAATTGTTTGGTTTATGATTAAAGACTATATATGGTTTATATATAATAATATGATATAAATCCTCATGTGTCAGATTTTTTCTTTGCACTGAGTTGGTTAAAGCATTGCAATCCTAATGCAAAGGTCATGGGTTTGAATGCACCTTCAATTAGTATTCTGTACAGAAAAGACATATTTTATATGTAATCATCATCAAATATTATGTACAGAAGAGTCACATAGTCTAAATGTAATCCTCGTTGAGAATATTCTATAGTCCTCCCTGGTGTTTCATGAACTTGCATCAGATCAACTCTGCTTTATATTCCATCTTGATGTATCAGTCCCTAACCCTCCATCTTTATTTGCTACTAAGAGAAACTTCTGTATAATAAACAGAACCCAACTAATGCATGACATCCAAGCAAACCTAACACTTAGCATACCTCCTACAGCAGAACAACTCAATAACTGCCTGTGTTCATAGCTTGGCAAACGTGCCCCAGCAACCAAGTACAGAGTATCAATTGAAAAGTGTTCTCCAAGGTATAGAAGTGTTAGGGACCAGCTTTGCACTGCTAAAAAAAACACCATAAAGCTGAGAGGCTTTGGTTTTCCACCAGACTCACTATTCATAAGCAAATCTATGAAGCCACTAAGAAGAATGTCACAAACATAGTCCATGCAGCGAAATCGGCCCACTACAACACTAAGATCACAGAAAGTTCCAGCTGCAAAAATCTATTCAAGATTATTAACAAGCTAATGTCAATGTACACCACTTCTAACTACCTTCTCTCTAGTCAACCTTCTTGACCTATTTGCAAATTTCTTCCATGACAAAGTACCAACCATCATTAATAAGCTTGACAACACAATTTCAGTTGACTCATCATCACCATACAGTTACAATACAGAATTTCAGTGGCAAACGTTAGCAGCATTTGAACCTGTCTTTATGGATTTGGTACTTACAATTATGATCAAGAGTGCACCAAAGTCATGTGAACTTGATCCGACTCTGACATCACTAACTGCTGTTATTAGTACCTCTCTCATCCAGGAAATTCCCATCATTTTTTCAAAACTGCCCTTGTGAAGCCCCTGCTGAAGAAACCATCACTTGGCCATAATGATTTAAAGAACTACAGCCTAGTTTTTAATCTCCCATTCAGGTAAAAAAATCTTAGAAAAAAGTTGTTCTATCCCAACTTGTATCTCATCTAAATTCAAATGCAGTCTGCATGTCTGCATAAACTACCATATTTAATATTATTTTTCATACCCTTTAATTTTTCATATACCATCAAGCCATAAAAATAATAATTAAATGGATAACTGAGGCATCTAATAATGAAAAAGAAAATAAACAACTACCAGTAAAGAAATATTCACCAGTTATAAGTGTGTAGAAAGTACTTTGCTCAGCTTACTCAGAAAGGGCAACTGTTTTGTTAACTGAGAATCTATTCACATTCATCATATTGCCCTTTTTTGTCTTTTGTATCAGGGAGAAAATATAATGATTGATATTTTTGTTTTGTTGTTGTCATTACAATCTATACCAGCTATTCATTAACAGCTGGACAACATCACTATTGAGCACTCTTTATTAAGTCAGTCAGTAGCCAAGAAACTTGCACATTTGAATATGAGTTCTGAAGCCAATCGAGTTTATTTATCCAGTAAAAATGATATCTCAGTAAAGGCCAATTAATCTTATTGTTTAGATATAAAAATTCAGTAAAAACTATAAAAACCCAGTTAGTTCTATGCATTTGTCAAATGTTGGATCACAAATTGTATCCTTGAAAATAACGTGTTAACAATATAAAATATTTTTTTGAAACATGTTGCTTTGTTGTTCTCTCTCTCTCCCTCTCTCTCTCTCTCTCTCTCTCTCTCTCTCTCTCTCTCTCTCTCTCTCTCTCTCTCTCTCTCTCTCTCTCTCTCTCTCTCTCTCTTAAATTCATTTGATAATTTTTAAATGGCTTCAGCACAAGTAGCTGTAGATTAATATTGTTCTTGAGCTAATGGGCTAGTCATACACATTTTCAACACCCCATAGGTAGCATCATTTCCCTATGCAGAGACTCCTTAATTTGATCTGTTGAGGTGAATCTGGTCCCAATCCAGTATTTGTTGTAAAAGAGCAAGCTAAAGGTCAAAGAATGTTTAATCTGCATGTATATTATGCCTGCATAGTCACATCATGGCCTACTGACAATGGATCTCATAATTGCAACAAAATCAGATTTATTTATTCAGATTTTAATTGCCAATGGAATATAATAGTCCCCTTGTAGTGTTACTAAAGATTATTCTCTCTCTCTCTCTCTCTCTCTCTCTCTCTCTCTCTCTCTCTCTCTCTCTCTCTCTCTCTCTCTCTCTCTCTCTCTCTCTCTCTCTCTCTCATAACAGCAATCAGATTCTTGAGTTGAGAGCTTAATGAGACAAAATTTGTACATTTGTTTTGTATGTTAGGTTGTCAAGTGTTGTGTGTTCCATTGACCTTGTCCCTTTATTTTTTTGTACATGGTCATTACCACAATATGATAATTATTTATTTTACATATAATTTTTTGTACACCAAAATAATAATTTTGTTTTGTGTACAAAAAATAACATTAAATATGGTACTCTTCTGAAAGTAGTTAATGACATTCTCTTTGCTTTGGATAGTGGAAATATTACAGTCCTCACTCTCTTTGACTTGTCTGCAACATTTGACACAATAGACCATGATATATTACTTCACTATCTCCAGTATTTGGCATTCACATACAGTCTTACTTGGTCAACAAGACACAAATTGTGTCCGCAAATGGAAAACATCCAGCCCAGTTGACCTATGTTGTGGTATTCCACAGGGGTCTGTTCTTGGACCTGTTCTCTTCATTCTATACACTCAGCCACTCTCAACTGTCATAAACCATCATCCAGTGTCTCACCAATCGTACACTGAAGACACCCAAATATACAAATCTAGCCATCCAGCTGAAGTTGAAGCTACCATCCAAGACATATAGAAAGGTGCATTTCCAATGTGAAATCATGGATGACATCTAACAAGCTGCTGATGAAAAATGATAAAATTAAAGCCATTCTGATTACAACACAAAGACTTTTCATTCACATCCTTTACCTCAGACAATAAATATCAGCACCACCAACATTAAATTCACACAGTCAGTACTAAACCTAGGTGTTACTATTGCCAGTACTGTCTCATTGCACCAACATATCATGAACATAATAAAAAAACTGCATATCTTGAGCTGAGACGCATCAGCTCCATTTGTAAGTATCCTTCAGTTGATGCCACTAAAACACTTGTGTGTTCCTTAGTACTTTCAAGACTGGACTATTGTAACTCAATTCTGTCTGGTTCATTTCAATATCTACTCCAGAAATTTCAAAAAGTTCAAAATACAGCTTCTTTGATCATCCTTAGAGTATCACGATCAGAGCACGCCTTCCCCTGCTCTGTACCCTACACTGGCTATCCATTCAATCCAGAAATAAACACAAAATTTGTTCTCTGTGCTATGTTTCACTAACAGGCTCCAGTCCAATATACCTATCTGACCTCACCCATGTGTATACACCTGCAGGATGCTGACGCTCCTCTTCTGACACACATTCTCAATATTCCCACTATGAAAATGAAATCATATGGACAGTGTTCTTTTGCATATCAGGGCCCAGCAATATGGAATGAATTGCCCACTAAACTTAGACACAAAGACACAGTGTTCTCATTCAAGAGCGCTCTTAAAACTCACCTATTTCAACTGCAAGAACAGACTTAAAAATCTAATAATGCTTCCTTACCTTAACTATTTACAGCATGTTTTCTGTTTACTAATTTTGTGGTGTTTGTTTTTATTTTTGTAATCATATCATTATATATGCTTTTAAGTGTTGTCAAATGTTGTAAAGCGCTTCAAACTTCTAAAGATTAGGTGCTATACAAAGTCCTCATTATTATGATTATTAAATTCATTATGGTTAAAGTGGTTTAGTAAAGTAGTAAATATTTTTTTAAACTGTTCATTATTAAAGTGGATCATTCATTAGAGTGTGAATAGTTTCTAATACTAAAATTTTTATTTCAGTCCATGAACAATAAATATTTGCATTCAAATATACATAAACAAACAAAAAAATTATCCTAATTTTGACTTGGTTATAATGCCCAGCTATGGTTATTTGAATACTCAAATGAGACTATGTGAATTTACATACTGTACCCTATTAAAGGTGAATATATTCACATTGTGTCAATTTTGAAGGTTTCCTTTATTATGTTCTATTTTGCTAAAAGGTAACATTTAGTATGACTAATTTAATCTTCTGTCAAGAATATTTGTAAGAAAACTTTTTCTTTTTCTTTTTACTAATTTCTTCTTTGAAAAATATCACAGAAACTGTTAATGCATAACATGATTTCCTCATTGATTGGTTTATATGTTTTGTTTATATATTGATCATTTATGGCATAATACCTGTGTATGCCCATGTACATGTTATGAATTTATGAATATACATGGAGTACAATTATAATGGATGATGTTAAAAGCTTGAAGCTTTTGACCTTGATTGCAATAAATAAACTTTTCTCATTCTTCTTGTTAGACAACTTTAAAAAAAAATGTTTTGTCTCAAGTTTTATGAAACCTCTTACTTTTTCTCCTCTTTTGTTTCCTTTAGTTCTTTTGGTTCTTCCTTCTTTCCAAGTTTCTTACTAATGCTCATTTCCATGTCCTTCATTTCTTTCTCAAGCTGTAAATGATTATAAAGAGTTTGATGAATGAATGATGAAAAGGAAGAAGGAATAATTATCAACTGTGTCATCAGTAGCAATAAAATACAACTTAATGTATTCTGGTTGTATGTCTGTCTCATTCTTTCTTACATATTACTAACTAGACCAAAAAACCATGGTTAACAGAAATCAATTACACCACTCACTCATTTCAGGGCATATTTTTAACTTTCAAACTTGCTAATCATGGGAAGACAGGTGTGTATCCCATCTTTTTCATACAGGCATGGAAATTAAAAACTGCTAAATGAATGCTCTATATTTTACTTGTTGCTGAGAATGACAGTTAATGCATGCAAATTTGCAATCATCATCATGCAATTGAGCAATTTTTATTTTTAAAAAATCATAAATTTTTGTCAGATTTTATTAGCAAATTAGTTATGAAATAAATAGTACACTATCATACCAAGTGTTGATCAATGCTAGGAAATGCTCACTGATGGCAACTCTGTAAAAACTAAATAGCAATTAATAAAGTCCTATCCCTCCCTAATGTGTTACTGCCAATGTTTATAGATACCATCACTTTTGAGTTTTCATGGGGGACTTAGTTTTTAAAATGTCTGTGTGAAGAGTGAAAAACCCTTTGTTGGAATACTGGAGTACAATTCTAGTTCAAATTTAGTTAACAAAAAATGCATGCTCTTATTTATAAATTGCCTAGTTGTCAAATACTATACATAATGTATCAACAATAAGGACACATATCCTTAGGCAGTTCATCAGACAGTTTATTCCTCTGTTGTTACAAATGGTAAATAGCATGCATCCAGACCTGTCTTTATGTAAGCTATGGATGGATTAACATCAAAGACTGCAAAAGTTTAATTTAACATCTAAATACTTTGACCACAAAGAAATTTCAATGTTGATTCCACCTAGAATCCTGCTCCAGACCAGCTGGACCTGTATGGGTGTAATACATACATACATACATACATACATACATACATACATACATACATACATACATACATACATACATACATACATACATACATACATACATACATACATACATACATACATACATACATACATACATACATACATACATACATACATACATACATACATACATACATACAAACATACATACATACATACATACATACATACATACATACATACATACATACATACATACATACATACATACATACATACATACATACATACATACATACATACATACATACATACATACATACATACATACATACATACATACATACATACATACATACATACATACATACATACATACATACATACATACATACATACATACATACATACATACATACATACATACATACATACATACATACATTTTCAGGTTTCTACAGACAATTAAAAGAGCAAAACATAAGCTAAAATTGAATCATCTCAGAGCTGCACAATGCTGGCTCTATCTAGGTTTTCTAAGATGAACTGAATTAACTACTTTCTATTGCAGTAAAATTATACTGACTCATCTCACTGGTAATATTTATTGTGATTTACATGTTTTTATACATCCCCCATATTGTTTCAATACTAAACTTTTGTACACTGTTAAGATCAATATTAAATACATTTGCATGCAATGAGAATTTTGCATTTTTACAATATGTTTGCATCAGAATACTGCATTTTTACAAGATGCATGCATGAGAATTATGGATTTTTACAACCAGTAAAGTAACTTTTTCAAAAACAGTTTTTGCAAAATCCATATAAGATAAAATCTCTCTTTCAAATATCTGTAAATGTCATTGACTGGTTAAAAACCAAGGAGAAACCCATAAGTTAATTTACATATCAAAAATGTAGCTGTACCATTAATGCTGTGTTTCTTTTCATGGCTGTGTGAGCTCTGTGATTTGATGTACCATTTAACTGCCTTATAAATTACTATGAGTAGGCAAACAACCCAATTTATTCCTAAGTTTATAAGCTGCTGTTAGTGGTCCTTCCACCTAATTTAATTGCTTTATAAATAAGTGAGTAGGCCTACCACTAATTGGTTTATAAGTTGAAGTAAGAAGGTGTACCACTTGATTATGCCTAACACTTACTTGCTTTATAAGTTTCAGTGAGAAGGCCTAGGACTTAATTGCTTTATAAGTTTCAAGGAGAAAGTTTTCTACCTAATTAATTTCCTTTATAAGTTACTACTAGTAGGCCTATTTTTTAAGCCACTGCAAGTAAATCTACCAACTAATTTGTAAATTACTGTGAGTAGATCTATCATCTAACCTATTTCCCTAATAAGCATATGTGAGTAGGCCAACCACCTTTTTGAATTACTTCATAAGTTACTGTTAGTAGGCCTACAACAAAAGGTGTTGAAAGACTGACTGAGGACAGACTGTGTTATTTGAATGGTTACCTTGTAGATGTTTGCATCATTCACTCTTAACACATGGATCAAAGACACAATGTGTTATTTGACATGGTTACCTTGCTGATTCTTGCACCTATCACAGTTAACATGCAGATCAAGGAGAGATTGTATCATTTGACATACTTGCCTCTTCAAGTATCATTGACAGTCAACAGACTGATCGAGGACAAAAAGTGTCATTTGACATACATGCCTCTTCAAACATTGACAGTCAACAGACTGATCAAGGATAAAAAGTGTCATTTGACACATTTAACTTGGAGCTTCATATGTTATTCACAATTATTACACTTATCAAGGACACAATGTGGCATTTAAAAT
Organism: Potamilus streckersoni; assembly: GCA_016746295.1. Taxonomy (NCBI): domain Eukaryota; kingdom Metazoa; phylum Mollusca; class Bivalvia; order Unionida; family Unionidae; genus Potamilus; species Potamilus streckersoni. Next base: position 2,446,376 of record JAEAOA010000205.1, on the reverse strand, counting down.
CAAAGACACAATGTGCTATCTGACATGGTTACCTTGTAGATGCTTGAATCATTCACAGTTAACCCACTGATCAAAGACACAATGTGCTATCTGACATGGTTACCTTGTAGATGCTTGCATCATTCACAATTAACACATGGATCAAGGACAGATTGTATCATTTGACATACTTGCCTCTTCATACATCATTGACAGTCAACAAACTGATCAAGGACAGATTGTATAATTTGACATACATGTCTCTTCATACATCATTGACAATCAACAGACTGATCAAGGACAAAAGGTGTCATTTGACATACATGTCTCTTCATACATCATTAACAGTCAACAGACTGATCAACAACAAAAAGTATCATTTGACACAGTTAAATTGGAGCTTCATATATCATTCACTGCATTTGATTACATCATCATTTTAATTATCATAGGCAATATTAATAAGATACAATTTGAGGATAAGAGTGCATCATGTTTGCTATTTATCACAACAAATCACAAATTCAGCATTCTCAAAGAAAATGGCAAACCTCCTGTGCCAGAAAAATTGACAAAATTAAAACTTAATTTCTTCTGAGCTTGTTTGTCAATTATGTTCAAAGTTTCAGAAATGCAGTAAATAAAATGAATTCTATTCATTGAGTAAATATTATGCATTAGCCCAGATTTTCCCCTTAATTTGTTCTGGATGTGATATAAAGTAGCATAAATTATGTTGCTTCAAGATATTAGCCTCAGTCTTCAGCATGGTCACCATGGTGACCTAAAGTTAGCATAATGACATCTATGGAAATGCTTGACATCTTTATACAAACCTGCTGTAGAGCCTCCAGGGATTCCTTGAGTTCCCCCTGTAGAGTCTCCATGGTTGGTTTAGCATCTTTCTCCTTCTTTGTGGTCTCTAATTTTTTCAGATTTCCTGCTATAGATTGGTTTTTGGCTTCAAAGGACTGGAGGATTATCTGTAACTTCTGGAAGAAAAAGTAAATAAAATAATTAAAACATTTCCTGTTTTGTTGGGTAAGAAACACACACACACAACATGCATTGAGGCAATCATAGAAATTGTAATCATCAGTAATCAACTGCAAATCTAAGTAATCACTGTAAATTTCTAAGTTATCATTACTTTAAGATATTAGTTTCTTTCTACAGTACTAAAGTGCTAATGTTAAGTTGTCAGGGGGACATTCTATGTACTATTTGCCACCTCTAATTATCAAAAGATGAAGTTTTGTTATATTAGAGGGAACAGTTTTGGAACATGTTCAATGGGCCTGTTTAAAATGCAATACTACCTTTACAAAGTAGAAAGCTAATTCAATTCCCCCAACTCTTCCTACCACACGGAAAAACAAATACATATTTACAGTCTCACTGCACCTTTTAGTAAATAGGTCTAAGGCAACAATTTGGAATGGGTTACATAGTACCTAGCCCATAAGAAGACAGACATCTGAGGGGATAACTTTTCATATACATGTACATTAATTATACATTCTTGGCTAAGTCTTTTCATTCAGCTCTGGGATTTTTTTTTGCACCTTGGATATTATGTTGTTTTACCTTAAATGACAAATAATGATGGCTTGAATCTTGATGAATAATGCACCCTCATCAAGAAAGGTCACTGTTACCCATGTTTCATGCATCACTGACTTTGGTTAAGTTTATTTATTAAGCGATGTTCATGCTGGAATTGTCAAACTAAATGACACTATGCATCTCTATAAGTTACAAGAAAAAGGTTGCTGTGACATACAATTTAGTGCCTTGGAGTAAGAGTGTGCATTTTGCCTTTTGCCATCTAGGTTTATTGCATTTTGTATGTGTGCTTTTCTAACTATAATACTAAAATGTGAAGACATGCATCTAGATCAGCACAATAACCTTATCACATAAGTAGTGTGTGGTGACCCATATTTTATGCATCACAACCTTGTGTTTAATTTAGTTTTTTAAAAGTTTGTTTCTAAAGCATGCTAGAAACATCTAACTTGATAATTTTATGCATCTTTATTGGTACCACGATGTGCTTTTCAACCTATAATACTAAAATGTGAAGAGATGCATCTAGATCAGCACAATAAACTCATTACATAAGAAGTGCATAGTGACCCATATTTTATGCATCACAACCTTGTGTGTGTTTTTTTTTTAAAAAAAAGTTTATTTCTGAAGCAATATCCATGCTAGAAACATCTAATTTGATGATTTTATGCATCTTTATTGGTACCACACCCTTATGGCCAAATAAGTTTACTGTGACCTACATTTCAAACTTTACTGACTTTAGTTATGATTGTTTTTTGTGCATGTTCACATTGCTTTTTACATCCTGCATACAAACTAGTATACATGTGATCATTTAACCTGGTGAGTGGATGCATGTTAAGGATTGCTACACCTTTATTAAACAACTATGTTACTGTGACTAATATTTCATGCTTTACTGACTTTGGCATCCCAAACACTAATGTTTAATACAGGAAAAACTAATTCTTAGGTAAATATCATTTATATGAAATTAAGACACTGTTTCAGAACCAGAACAAGAGTACAATAATTATTTTCAGAATCTTCTACTTGTCAACAAGATGAGACCTGTGTGCTCTTTTTACTTGTCTCTTATTTTGTATTATCAGAACCAACATTTCACTGTCAAGAGCATTTTTATACAGTGCATTTTTATTCACTTCCAACTTCAAAATAAGATAAACTCTGATCTGTTGTTGAATAATTGTCTGGTAGATCAATATATATATATATATATATATATATATATATATATATATATATATATATATATATATATATATATATATATATATATTGTTTATTTTATTGATCATTGCTAGCAAACTACATAAACCCAGATCTTGGACAGTGCATCATAAACTACATAAACCCAGATCTTCTGATGCACTGTGGGACAGCAGATCTGAGTCTGTTCTTTTTGTTCTATGGATTACTCCTAACTGACCCAAATTTCTGGTGCAGTGTGCAACGGTAAATGAAAGCCTATCCATTTTGGAGTTGGATCCGACTTATAAGAGTGTATACAAGTTTTGCTGAGGCAAGCTATGTAATTTTTCATTAAGTGTATCTAATTTAATCACTTACAGAAGAAAAATATTACCTTTATATGACACCTTTATTACATTTACACCTTTATTACATTTTACATGACAAAATACTAACAACTTAAAATGATATTGTAATTTTATAAATATATTTCACGAGTACAACTTTACAATAAGCATTACTTACAAATGCTATATTCACTCCACCCGACCCACTTTATTCCCTGTATGCATTATATTCACGCCACCCTACCCACTTCATCCCGGTATGCATTGTATTCAGGCTACCCCACCCACTTCATCTCAATATGCATTCCGTATCAGATGAAGAATCCGAATTAATCCAGTTTCTAGAGCATCCCGGGTCAGCTGACTCGCGTGTCCTAAATAATGGTTGAAAAGTGCCATTAAATCCAAAAAACTCACCATTCCATGGGCCGGCCTTAGGCCGATTGGATTAATTTGGTCCCGCGCTTACAATAGCAACGTGCATTAGTAATTTGTAAACATATATCTAAAGAGAGAATGTAATTTTAAAATGATGTGAGACAATTTTATGTTCAATATCATAAATTTTTAATTGCCGTATTCATAGGGGACTCCACGCGTAAATCCAGAGGGACCCACCAAAATGATTCAAATCGGGCACCGCGTTTGTTACGGCTGTTCCTACCAACCCCCATCAGAAGCATACAAATAAAACGTTTTTTGGTAGGATAGAGTTGGAGTGTTTTTAAGTTTTATAACAAAACAATACATTGGATTGTATATAGCACAATCTGGTATGTTACCTAATGAAATAGAAATAGAAATTAAAGGGTATACAGTTACGTTTTCGCCTCTCAAATTATCAGCAAAGTCACGGAAATAGTTGACAACCAATTAATAATTAGTATAAATCATTTATTAAATTTTCCTAAATTTCTAATAACCTTGACTTTTTGTTTCTGACCAGTAAAATAACAGCAGGTTTACTTTATTAGAGCGCGCAGTGTGCAACGTTGACAAGGATATGAGCATTGCAACTAAAATTATAAGGTGGAAATCATGATATATCAAGTCAAGCTGATTGTAAGACGTCGTCTTTCTTATGTGACTTGCACATCACCAGGTGTAGACATGTCTCTGAAACGTGCCGAGAGATCAAAGTAGTGTATCATGGGGTTATGTTCAAGTTGTCAAACCAATGGGGAAGGTTTGCGGATGCGCGCTATGTATGAGTTCTGACCACAGAATATAAAAGAAAGAAAATTCATTACTTCTATTTACATCTAAATTTTTAATTCATTACCCTTACATTGGAAAATGTTAAAAACATTTATTTCGCACTTATCTTTCCGTAGGGACGTCTTCAAAATTTCATGACGTCAAACTCCTCTACACCAACCATAAGGTTTGAATTTTTTGCAAGGGAGATCGAAAACGATGATTGTACAATGAAGTGATATGGCACATCTCTCTCTCTCTCTCTCTCTCTCTCTCTCTCTCTCTCTCTCTCTCTCTCTCTCTCTCTCTCTCTCTCTCTCTCTCTCTCTCTCTCTCTCTCTCTCTCTCTCTCTCTCTCTCTCTCTCATCGTTTCCTTTCTTATTAACTGCAACCCAAACTCGTGCTTCCCTCCTCCCCCCGGTAGGGAGGGGGGCAAAATGCTTGCTTTACCGAGCAATGCCATCTCACCTCTGTCAGAGTGGGTTCTAGTCTCAGATTCGACAAATATGGATATGTGAGAATGCTTGTCGATAACTTCCCGTGGGTCGGTGATTTTTACTTGGATTTTCCTGTGTTCTTCCTCCACTAGTCACGCTGGCAGTCATGTATACTGTAAAATAGCGTAAAAGCCACCACCACCACATCACAACAACAACATCCTCAACTTTAATCGGTGATCTTAAATGTAAATTAAATCTATAAAGAAATCTTTAGCGCTTCGTTTTACATTGCAAACATAACTTTATTCTTTTGGAATGGCCGCTGATCATGAAAAGTCGTAAATGAGAGAGAGAGAGAGAGAGAGAGAGAGAGAGAGAGAGAGAGAGAGAGAGAGAGAGAGAGAGAGAGAGAGAGAGAGAGAGAGAGAGAGAGAGAGAGAGAGAGTATTGAATTGTTAACGGAGACTTAACAACTTTTAGTCACATCACTATTAAGTCTGCTATTTGGTTTATTTTATAATGATGTCTAGCACTGGGAAATCAAGCCGCTAACAACATGGTGTCCCACCCAGTCACAATATACCGACACCAGGCTAACCAGTCCAGACACTTAATTTCTTAATGCTGAGCACCAAGCGAGGCAGCTGCTGTACCATTTCTTTGTACAAGTCTTTATTATGACTTGGCCGGGCTTTAAACCGACGACTTAGGCGGACTCTCCAACCACTTAAGCCACCGGTGTGGTGTGATTATAATAAATAGAAAAAAAATACATCCTGATCTTTCTCTAAAAATTTCAAATTTACTTTAAATTTGTATAATGTTATTGCGTCAATTTTAATCTTTGGTATGCATGGATAGTCAATATCGCCTATAATGACCATAAAGATTATTAAAAACATTGATCCCTAACCCATCGTGCAAGGTCGGATCAACTTTGCCATATGCAAGCGACGTCCAGAACCCTTTAACATAGGCTTCTGTCGTTTAATTCGCTGATCGATGTTATGAGATACGCGTAAATGCAACATCTGTTACGACCATTTCACTCGGCATTGTAATATTTCTTTCGAAGAGCAAGTACCTATTAATGCGGGGGACCCTAGTGGCCGAGTGGTCTAAAGCGCTCACCGTTACGGATCACAGGCATCTCTTCTCTGTCTGCGTGGGTTCGATTCTCTGTCTCGGCCAATGTATGTGAGAAAGCTTGTCAGTAGCTTCTCGTGGGTCGGTAGTTCTTTCCTGGGTTTTCCCTTCACCATTAATACTGGCCGCCATGTATAGCCTATCTTGTGCTGAAAATGGCGTTATACCCTATTAAACAACAACAAAACAACCTTTTAATGTAGGACTCCGTGAAGCACTATCTCTCTCCTTCGAACAGCGCTGCCATGAACACTATGTTAAGAAATCTGAATGATGTTGACACTTCCGCTGTTATCATCGCAAAAGTGAGCTCTCTCTCTCTCTCTCTCTCTCTCTCTCTCTCTCTCTCTCTCTCTCTCTCTCTCTCTCTCTCTCTCTCTCTCTCTCTCTCTCTCTCTCATAGCTATCACAATACAAAAAGGGATCTAAGAAAAAAGTCATATTAAAAGGCTTTCTTGCTTATTGCTAGAATAATATTAACGCTAAAGTGCTATACACGTGTATTGCTAGAATGACATTAACACTAAAGCGCGATACACGTGGCCGGTACGGAAATAAGGAATAGTTGTTCTATTTAAAATATTTTTTTAAGTTTCTACCTCAATATTTGTATGAAAAAAGATGCAAATTTAGGGCAAAATATACAGCAGATAGCAAGATAATAAAGGTGACAGAAAAGAGGAAATGCTGACAATATGATCAAAGATTACTTTCCTTAGCTGACCGCTGTAATTAGTAAGACAAAGCATAATACTTTACATGCCAGGGGTCTTTGCTTGACTGAGCGGTGTCAAAACCCTGGAGCGATTCCCGATAAAAGTCATAACTTTACCCCAAATATCCAAAGAATTCGATACAACTTCAGCGGTAAGTTAGAAAGCCCGACGTGTCAATTCCATACATAAATTTTAGTCTGATTAATGCAAGACCATAGATTTCACAACTTGCCAAATATCTAGTAACCGCACATCTGCATAGTTTCTCTTTATTAACTTTCCGTACCGTCAGCAGTTTACGCCGTATAAACTCTACTACTATCCCCTAACACAGGGAACTATTTTAACTACGCCACCTTAGGCCAGTCAGTCTATGGCTTCAAGGTACATCACGCCAGTACAGCTGCATCACATTTGCCACCATGGCGACATAAACTGTATCTGCTGAGTCCCTTTTGGGATTTTTTCCATTGTGTAATTTACCGGTTTCCTACTTTAAATACTGCCACTGCAGTCACAACGCCACTAGATTTTTTATAGAGACTTTATTATGACAGGGACAGTCTTGCTGTTTGGGTCTGAATTCGCTACTAATTGATCATTATTTTGGGCTAAGGAGTATTTCCATTGCACTGAATTCCAATAATCAAAGAAGTAATCACACAAATCTAAGAACTGCTTAAAAGGGGCGCTATAACCAAATGCGCATCTCATAAATTTTAACATACTATTTTAAAATGTGATAGATTGATACGTCCTTTAAATAAGGACAGGTTCAATACACTACCAATACTTTGAAAGGGCGTGTTTGGTGTAATTTGTTTTACGACCGTCCATTATGCTAATATTTCAAATGCATGGCAACGATGAATATAATTAGCGTAGTGAACTAAAGATCTTTTTATTCTGACCTTTTAACTGTTCCTGAATGGAACACTATTATTTAGATGAATCTGCCATGAAAACACAAATGAAGTATTCTGCCAAACTAATGAAACATGAAAATTGAAAATAGATGGCCCTCCATTAATATATACATTTGTACATACATAAACAGTTAAACCCGAGTTTATAGACCGCAGTGGTAACACGTCGACTTCGCACCACTACAGTCAAAAAATGGGGTATGCTAAGTGTAATTTGAGTTTCAACCGTAAATAGTTATACAGAATGGGAAAAATTTATATACATCAACAAGGCGAACAAAAGATTACTTCTTGCCATGAACCAGTCATGAAAACGCATCAAGTATTTTTCCATATTAATAAAACATGGAAGTTGAATTTAGCGGCCCTCCATGAATATATACAATTGTACAATTAACAATAGTTCAACAGAGTCTATCTACCGAATTAGTAACACGTCGACTTAGTACTTCGTTCAGTCATCAGTTTCAGCGTATGAAATTGTAAGTAATCGCCCATGATCAAAACTCACACAGCGCCAATATCTGGGTCGTTTTGTGGAGTATATATGTAAATAACGGGCACTTGTAGCGAGATCGTCGGACACTAAAAAAAGCTTATAGTCTATCATTGTTTTTAAAACTGGCCCATAACTATTCAGGTTTCTATTTATTTCTTTCTTTAAATTTTTATTTGAACATTACTGTGCGTCTGACTTCGACGACTCCGAGTTTTCATCTTGTTATAACGCGAATGTCAGTAACGTTTATTTTATCATCATAATTTTCCTTCTAGTCAAAACCGAATATCTGAATCCCATATAGACATGAATCCAATAACGATTATGTGTAATGGATGTTCAGTCTGGAATAGCAATTGCATTCAATATAGTCACCAGTGTGATGATGATTATATGCAACGCATGTCCTCTGTGGCATAATATTGTCATATCATTCTATACAGAAACCAGTGTGATAATGATTGTGTGCAACGCATGTCTTCTGTGGCATAATATTGTCATATCATTCTATACAGAAACCAGTGTGATAATGATTGTGTGCAACGCATGTCCTCTGTGGCATAATATTGTCATATCATTCTATACAGAAACCAGTGTGATAATGATTGTGTGCAACGCATGTCCTCTGTGGCATAATATTGTCATATCATTCTATACAGACACCAGTGTGATAATGATTGTGTGCAACGCATGTCTTCTGTGGCATAATATTGTCATATCATTCTATACAGAAACCAGTGTGATAATGATTGTGTGCAACGCATGTCCTCTGTGGCATAATATTGTCATATCATTCTATACAGACACCAGTGTGATAATGATTGCGTGCAACGCATGTCCTCTGTGGCATAATATTGTCATATCATTCTATACAGAAACCAGTGTGATAATGATTGTGTGCAACGCATGTCTTCTGTGGCATAATATTGTCATATCATTCTATACAGAAACCAGTGTGATAATGATTGTGTGCAACGCATGTCTTCTGTGGCATAATATTGTCATATCATTCTATACAGACACCAGTGTGATAATGATTGTGTGCAACGCATGTCTTCTGTGGCATAATATTGTCATATCATTCTATACAGAAACCAGTGTGATAATGATTGTGTGCAACGCATGTCTTCTGTGGCATAATATTGTCATATCATTCTATACAGACACCAGTGTGATAATGATTGTGTGCAACGCATGTCTTCTGTGGCATAATATTGTCATATCATTTTATACAGAAACCAATGTGATGATAACTGTGTGCAATGCATGTCCTCTGTGGTCTAGCACTGACATTCGATAGAGACACCAGTGAGAAGACGAGTATATCCAAATGCATATTCTCTGTGGTTTAACGTTTGCATTTAAATTCATTTCACAATTTATGATTGTACAAGAGTTCGAACCTAATACAGCATGCAAGAAAAAATGCCTCTAATAAATAAAAAAATATAAAACAAGAATAACTGCACACACAAAACTGTTTTTCAATCTTGATTGAACAACCTTTGTGAAAGATATTTTCATATCTGACCAAAGTATACCATTAAGAAAATGATGTTTTCTATTTGTTATTATCTAAATATGTTGTTCGTTGTCTGTTAAGGAGATTTTAATTCAAACAATAAGGAAACCGTCTTTTCTGTGCGTATCATAGAAGCGTCTTTGTCTGGCAATCGCTTTATCATTTAACTATTAATATCCGTTTCCAAGACAGCGTTATGTAAATAAATCTTGCAGATAAAATAAAACTTGTAGAAGTTTTTCATGGTAGTATTTTAAGGGATTTACTTCTATTTGAGAAGCAAAATATTAAGTATGTACATGGCTTATAATCCATTATAGTTTCAGACTGATAATTCAGACAATATCATTGGAATCCAGCGTTAAAGTTTGAGCTAAATTGCATGGTTGAATCAGTTAACAAAGCTAACTTCCTTTTTTCAAGCCTTTTTCAATCCCGCACATGCACTCAGACTATTACTTTTATTCCAGATTGGTAATTTATGTCACGTAGCACCTTCCATATACGCAAATTCTATAACCTTTGGAACACACTCACCTGGGTTCGAGATTTATTTATTACGCGAAAACAGAAGGTATATAAAAAAAATCCCAGCTTGAAATCTATAAATAATATATGACTTGTTTGTTTTTCAGTTAAAGTAAGAACCGAAAATCATTCGGACCATCACGTAGCTTTCTGAGATACAAATATTTAACTCGGACAGATGTCGGTGTAGTAATCTGCAGAAGAAAAAAAAATATGCATTTTGTTCGCATGAAATTTAATTGTAAAAATAGAATCCACTCTTTATTCAAACCATATCAACTATTTATATCATTTGATTATCTGCAGGATTCACCAAAAATATCGAGAAGGAAAAATTCATTGAATGCATTCGCAGCTTAGTCAAATTATTGCGCACATATCGAGGTGATCCGAACGACCTCTTATCGTATACTGATATCAGAAAGAAATATTCTATCCTCTTCTGTCAGCTCGAGAAAGAACTATATTCGAAATTACTTTTGTTCTCGCGGAACAATATCGATGCGGAGGGAGACAAAATCCCAATTTGCTGAATATTGTCGGTTTTTGCTATCGTAAGATGGGTGCACTTCACCTACTGCGTATAATCCAACACATCATATTGATGTGTTTTTCAGCAGCTACATCTTGGTTATTTCACGATATAACGGTTATGGTCGAGCGAAGTTCCGAGCTTTATCGCTATTAGAAACACAGTTCAAAAGATTGACCGAGAAGTAGCGTGATAACCCAATATTGTCCAAAGTGCAAAGTTTCTTTCTTTTACATTTAATATATTTGGTAATTCATTCATTGCACTTTCAGAAGTTGGTATTGTTTATTCTGGCAAAAATCGATTTTCCTTACTTTATTTATCTCATATATAGGGTCCAGTGTCAGAACATGTCATGGGGGTAATCTGAGGTATTTTTGTCACTGACTATTTTCCTTCAGATTAGTTTGTTTTCTTAGCATCAAGCTCGCGTCAAGCACCTGTGCTTTAGACTAATTCAGGCCGATGTTTTAAGAATATTGGAGCAGCCATTTTGGTTAGCTGCATGCTTAGATAACGTACAATTTCCTTAACGACAATTTCCTTAATTTCAAAAGAAATTTTAGCCGTAATACCTGAAAGTAACACAAAGTAATGAGAACATTCTCTCCATTGTGCGTGGGGCATATTGCAAACAACTTAGACCTGACACTCTCTGGCGTTCTGTAGAGCGCCCCCTAAGCTAATAGTTTCCATTGGTATTATCGCGGCTATTTACGAAACAAGATTGACCGATAAGTTACGAATGCATCAAACTGATTTGTTCTTTCGTACATTCTTGATGGATCCTAGAGTTCTTCCAAAGAGACATAGTTGAGTTAGCTTGAATAGATTGTAGTTTTCTTTTTTGAGAAAACGATTCTACCATTTGTTTTTAAAAAAAATAAATTCTTTAAATTACTATACCGACATAGATATGAAGCCAAATGGGTAGACTTGACCCAGTAGTAAAATCTTGAGCCTTTTCAATCTCATAATTAAAAGTACGATGCAAATAATTGCAAATTTTGAACTGTCCCCGCGCATGCGGTTATTACGTCATAATATCATCAAACAACACGTATTCAGAAAAGCCAGTGAAAGAAGTTTCAGAGTATACCAATATTCATAAAAAACTGATACTGTTTTGAAACTAATGTATGAAATTTTTCCGACCTGTTTTTAAGAAAGTAACTCAAAATCATGCAGGAGTATATTTTTGTTAGATCTAAAAAGGACCAATCTTCGTCGACAATTCTCAAACTAGAACATCACAAAACCAAACAAAATACCTTGGTGCAAAATTAAAACAGCTGGTGATCAAATCGATACATTCGTGATTGAAATCACAACAATACAAATTACTAAGCGTGGATACTGAGAGTGCTTGCAGAAAAAAAAAACATAAGTGTTGCTCACCTTGAAGTCCAAAGTCTCCTCACCCTGATGGATATCGAAACAAAACAAAAATAAAATCCCACGTATTAAGCTAGTATAACTATTGAATGATAATGTGAAAAATTGAGCTTTTGAAATGTATATTATCTGTGTAGAGCGAATTACCTATACTGCTTCTGTTGGCCCTCAGACGTTAAATATAATTTTCAAAACTTAGCTATTAAAATTTATATTGTATACGTAGAGCAAGTTACCTCTGCTGGCCCTTGGTGTGTAAAGATAATTGCTTAATAATAAACGAACAGAACGAAAAAAAAAACATAACTGTTTGGTGTAAATACAACTCATTATTGTTCATAGTATGAAAAGAAATTGTTGATAAAATTAACATAAGGACAAAACATTAGTCTGGAACAGAAAATCATGATGATGATGTATGTATCAATAGAAAAACTATGCACGTCTTTAAGTATGACAAGAATGTATGGAAATTGCAAATCACTGATTGCAATGTTTAACAAAATCTCAACCCAAAAACACATTCTCTAAGTTTGTGTCCGAGAAGTTTGACTAGTTTTATAAGTAACTTAATGATATATAAAAATCATCTTAGCAACTAGTGTGTGTGTGTGTGTGTGTGTGTGTGTGTGTGTGTGTGTGTGTGCGTGTTTAAAATGCAAAACGAAATGATCAATTGAGTTCTGGGTCTCACCTGCATTCGGGCAGTAACGTCCCTCTCCACATTTGATGTGGCAAAACTTGAACGTAAAATTGTAATACTCTAACGACGCTGGAAAACGGTTGACTATGTCTCACCAAGTTTATGCAAGTGAGAGATTAACCATAAGGTTTTCATCTTGCTGTCCAAGTGAGACAATAATCATTGGGTGTTTATCTTATTGTCAAAGTAAGACAATAATCACTGGGTGTTTATCTTATTGACGAAGTCAGACAATAACCATTATGTGTGTTTTACTTTCTTTAATCAACATAATAAAGTTTCGCTCCATTCTTAATGGTTATGTTTCAGAACTTTCATGACTTTTCCCCTATTCATGAAGACGATTAGAAAAGAAGGAAAAATGAAAAGGAGAGTCCAATGAAGGGACCATGCTAAACTGGCCGAACAATATAAAAAGGAATTAAAGATAAGGCCATTTGTTCTTATTAACAGCTGCTTGTTGAAACCATCTCTAAAAATAGTACACAATAAAAAAAATTTCCAAATTAGTTATTGTAGCAGTCACAGTAGACGTAAGATCGGCACATTTTAATTTAGGATCAAATATACATCATTAAAATTCTTTTGTAGAAATGCCTGGTCAATATGAACAAACATTCATAAGAATCAGAAATGACAAGATTTTGAGGTTGTCAAAAATGATTACAATGTCAGCCATATTGGAAGTCGTTTGGCGCTATTTTTATTCTAAACTAGATATCTTAATGTGTCTTTTAGTGTAAACTCCATGTTGACATGATTTTCCGTTGAGAAGGGAAAGCAATAACAAGGCTTTAATATAGCAGCATGACAGGCAAATTAGATATCACAAAATTCTTTTAGTGAAAACACCATGTTAATATGACTATCCATCAAAGGTAGCAAATGCAAGTTTTAAGAAGGATTGTGTCGTGGCCATAGTGAAGGCCAGATTTACGGAATTTTCACTGCTGACCAACTAGACATCACATGAAGTCTTCCAGGGAAATCCCCATGTCGATATGACTTTCCATTCAGGAGAAGTAATCTTTAGAAGACGACTGCCATGGTGAATATAATGGATGACAGATGGTGAAAATGTTTATTTTCTTACAAAATTAATTAAATATGTACCATCCGGGCGGGATTGGTCTGACAAACACATGACACGATACTCTTGTTCTAATCAAACACAATATTTAAAATTTTGATTGTCATTCCGCATTTAAACTAACAAAAAAGTAAAACTTGTCAACATGAAAGCTGCAACGATGAGTGTTGCAAACATTACAACTGCCACTTGTTGTTGTTGTTATTGTTGTTGTTGTTATTATTATTATTATTATTATTATTATTATTATTATTATTATTATTATTATTATTATTATTATTATTATTATCGGCAAAATTCAACACCTACAATATCATCATGAGTAACATCACATATATACCCCGTCAACGAAAATAAGGAATTATTAAACATTACATGTGGAAAACAAAAAGATTTTAAACAGAATGAAAACAATTTTATACATTAACAATGAAAAGGGACAACTTAGTTACTTAAGTTCAATATGCTAGGATTGATTCATTCGAGTCTTCTAGGATTACTTAAAATATATTTCTTAAAAAATTAAATTGAACATATAAAATAAGTAAGTGAAAAGTGGGTCTTTTCTTCTCGCCCCAGCATTTAATGAACGGTACTTAATCGTTAACAAAGTAAGTCCCCGGCAACAGAAAAGTAAAACGTTTCCCAAAATATAATGAAGTAAAAGTCTGTCAAAATAATGGTATTTGCTAACTCTGATAAGTATTTGTTTTATAAAACTAACCTTATAGTCTTCTTTCGAAGCCATGATTCCTTAAAATGCTCAGGACAACGTGAACGAAACTTTCGTTTGTTCTTAACACCCTCACTTTTGTTGACACTGTCGGGAAGGAAACTAGCCTACTTCCGCTAAGGGGAAATAAGCAAAGCTGACCGAGACTAAAAATCACACGCACAAGTCTAATTGAAATTATTGACGTTGCGGAAGGTACTGAACTCTTGATTAAATATCAACAGTGTTTGAATTGAAGTATTTTAGTAGAAGTCTCTCTGTCTCTCTGTCTGTCTCTCTGTCTGTCTCTCTCTGTCTGTCTGTCTGTCTGTCTGTCTCTCTGTCTGTCTGTCTCTCTCTCTCTCTCTCTCTCTCTCTCTCTCTCTCTCTCTCTCTCTCTCTCTCTCTCTCTATATATATATATATATATATATATATATATATATATATATATATATATATATATATATATATATATGCAGGAAAGTGACAACGAACAGTGCAAAACTAGTATCTAACTAGCCTAAGCGTTTTCGACTGTTAATGAGTCTTTTCCAAAGGCAAATACAAAATATAGACAAGACAAACAAATAAAAAACAAAAACAAAAAATAAAACGTTCTGTTTGCAGAACTTTAAATAGCTGTTTCTACAGGAATTAAACCTTCGCCCTGTGATTTTTCTTATCGAAATCCATTAACTGACCATATATTTTCTAGAAACCCCTCGCCTAACCACGTTAGTTCCAGTGCTGTGTTGTAGCGATATGTATACCTCAAGCCATCAGTAGCTAAGTTAATTTTGTTGTCAATTACGTTCACAATCTCTTGCATCGGCATGCGTTTTGATAGCTGATTGATCATTAATCTTTCCGGAGTAGATTACTATCCCTGTCCCATTTCCGCATGTTATCCTTAATGATAAAAACATACAAACTAATGCTAAAAGTTACTATAAGTATACAGACAAATAAAACAAAAATAAAAAAATTTGCAATCCTATCAATAAACTATTGAAATAAAATGAGCGGTAACATTGGATTGGAAAGAAGGATGTAGTTCATATACCAACTATAAAAGAGCAACGTCTGTAATTTTATTCAGTTTTGTGTCAGGTATAAATAGTTACGCTAATGTTTTATTTGCAATAAAGAAAATAAGGCGAGCTGTATGATCTGAACACACATGTACATTTACCCTCATGTACTTGGTACAGGGGATGTGTCAAACGGTTTTAGAAATCTTTCAAAGTGCCATTATTGTGAACTTTTAAAAAGTATTTAAAAAATTGATTAAGGGTAGTTAATTAAGCATTTTTACTAACTTGCGTTTACAGTAATGTAATCTGGTTATTCAGTTAAAATTTGTTACAATGTTGTTTATTTTATTCTTTTTTCAAGTCATATCGCGAAAATAACTCAGAAAATTCTTCACTTGAAAAAAATAAGTATTGCTTAAATCCAATGCTAAATGCAAATATGAAAACTGGTAAATATTCCGTTTCTTGCTTCGCGTCCATTTTTTCTTGTTCAGCTCTCACTTCTCCCTGTTTTGTCCAAAAGGAGAAATCACTTCTTCCTAAAAATTCAAGTCTAGCTTGACCCCTCTATTGGAAACAACAAGCTTTGTAAAATATAACAAATAATTTCTTCGGATAGAAAACCAAGGTTAAAATGGCAAAAAGAACTTACGGTTTTACAAATCAAATCCAAAATTAATCAAAGAATAAAAAGGAAGTCCTATTATTTAAAAAAAACCTCTTGAATGAATCTGAGTTGGAGTCCCGATGAAAAATCCAAAATGTTTTAACCTTCAAAGTGCTGTTGTGTTAACAGATCCTTGTTGTATCACAGAAAATATTAATTCAGTTTTGAACTCCGTATACATTTCAATAAATGTCGTTATCCAACAATTTCGTAGGAGTACCAAAATATTTCCAAGGAAAAGAATCTATAATTCCATTAAAAAAAATGGTAGTTCAAACTGGTCACAACAAAACATTTTTCAGTGTCAATGGGTTGGAGCCCAAATACCCAAATTCTATCAAGAACACAGTTATACCCTAATTTAAGAAACAAAAAGATTCCTGGATGAGGGTTACATATTCATCTTTCCAGAAAAAAATATAAGCTTTTTTATGCCTAACAGCAGGTACTCCCAGTATGGCCTTAATTCTATAATAATAATAATAATAATAATAATAATAATAATAATAATAATAATAATAATAATAATAATAATAATAATAATAATAATAATAATAATAATAATAATAATAATAATAATAATAATAATAATAATAATAATAATAATAATAATAATAATAATAATAAAGTTGTTTACCAGGACCCTTACTGACTCTGTGTCACAGTCACCAAATAGATACAGTGTTTCTATTATGATAACGGGGCCCCGAGTGGCCGAATGGTCTAAAGCGCTCTCCGTTATGGATGACTGCCATCTCACCTCTGTCTGCGTGGGTTCGAGTCTATGATTCGACGAAATGTGGATATGTGAGAAAGCTTTCCAGTAGCTTCTCGTGGGACGTTGGTTCTTTCCGGTGATTTCCCGGTTTTAGACCCCACCATTAATACTGGCCGCCATGTATAGCCTATCGTGTGCTGAAAATGGCGTTAAGCCCAACAACAACAATTATGATAACAGGTTAAACAGAACTGAACTGAATTTCTGGAAGAAGTCAAATCCAGTAAACTAAGTTACCTTACAAAAGCATGTAATGGAATTAAAAACCTAACAAACAAAAAAATTAAATTAAATATACGTAACACCCCCCCCTTAAAAAAGGAATTTTATATAATAAAGTTTTTAAACCATGGATTAATTATATTCGAGGCTTAAAAAAAAACATAAAAAGAACTCTTACGAATCATACAAAGTGTACATGGAATAATATTTCTATACACAGGAAAGTGCATCTGCTATTAAATTCTTTTCCCTTGATGTGCCTAATGTCAATATTATATTCTTGTAACAACAAACTCAACCTTAATAATTTCTGATTTTTTATTTTTATCTTGTCGATGAAAGCAAGGAGGTTGTTATCACCAAACACAACAATCAGAGAAGGATCTGAATTAGTGTAAACTTCAAAATGTTGCGATGTTACAATGCCAATATCAAAGCCAAACATTCCTTCTTGATTGCTGAATAATTTATTTAGTGCTTTTTTTAGCTTCTTTAAAAAAGGCACAATGGATGATCAACACTTTTATCTTCTTGAATCAACTCTGCTCCAAGCACACCACTTTCATCAACCGACAGTTTGAATCATTAACCAAAATTTGGAGCAGTAAAAACTGGTGCACTTTTAAGTATGGAATTTAACTTATCAAAAGCCTCCTGACATTTTTCAGTCCAATGAAATTTGTCTTTCTTACTCAATAAATTTGTCAGAATTCAGCATTTATAGCAAAATTGAAACAAGATTTCTGATTGTATCCAGTCATACCTAAAAAATCGCATCAGTTGCTTTTTTAGTGACAGACACAGGGAATTCAGCGATAGTCTTGACCTAAGCATCTATAGGTTAAAACTTATCCATGTCCCACACTATGTCCTATAAATGTTACATAAGCACGGCATAACCCGCTTTTGGCAAATAAATTGTCAAACTAGCATCAGTCTGTCAAAGAATTTTTGAATTGATGATAAATGTTCTCTCCAGGTGTCGTTGTAGATGACATCATCAATGTAAGCATCACATTTATCTAGACCAGAGACAATTATGTTCATTAAATGTTGAAAAGTACTTGGCGAACCCTTCATCCTAAATGGCATCACTTTTTTTTATTGATTAAGTCCACCTGGAGTCACAAATGCCAAAATTTCCTTTGCCTTTTCCGTCAGTGGAATTTGCCAAAATCCTTTTAGGTCAAATTTGGTGACATACTTTGCATTCCCAATTATATCAATACAGTCATTGATTCTGGGTAATGTACATGAATGTTTTAGTGACACTGATCATCCATGCAGATGCGGAAAGTTTTATCGGTTTCGGAACAAGTATACATGGTGAACTCCAGTTTCTAGGCTCTATGAAATCATTTTTTTTCTGCAAATACTAAATTTCTCTTTACAAGAATTTCCTGTCTGTATGATTTTGGAACTACAATTTGATAGTTCACTGGTCTCTCGTCAATAGCACCTCGGTAGGTCTCCTATTTCTCACAAAAATTCCATTTTTAACGAAAACCAGACAGGTACTTCAATGGCTTCAGTTTTACCAATGGCCCTTTGAAACAAAAATATTTTGGGATCTTTTTCCAGTTCGACGACAAGTGGACCTACCGAGGTGCTATTGACGAGTGGCCAGTAAACTATCAAATTGTAGTTGGATTCTGAATGTACCATATTTGGTATTTGGTTCTGTTACACCATGTTGATACCTGGTTTCTGAGCATGCATTGTTTGGCATCTGGGTTTTGGGCATGCAAAATTTGGTATCTGGGCCTAAAGTCTACATGACATTGAGATTAGATAGATTAGTGGAGAGTTTAGTATTATACAGAGGAGACGGTTTAGTTCATCTAATGGTGGTGGACTGTTTGCCTCAATATAAAGGCTTTTTGAATGAAATTTCTATATACACCCAAACAAGTCCAACTCCCTGATTGTGTATTAGCATCTGGAGGTAAGATCTGCAGGGTAATCCATGAAAAATCAAGCTGCAATCAGGTTTAGATCAAGCATTTGGATGCAAGATCTGCAGGGTAATCCATGAATAATCAAGCTGCAATCGGGTTTAGATCAAGCATCTGGAGGCAAGATTTGTATGTGATCCATTAATAATCAAACTGCAAAATATTTAAATCAAACATTTGGATGCAAGATCTGCAGGATAATCCATCAGTAATCAAGCTGGAATCGGGTTTAGATCAAGCATCTGGAGGCAAGGTTTGCAGAGTGATGCATGAATATCAAGCTGTAATCAAGTTTAGATGAAACTCATGACCTTTAAAATTTGTGTAAGAGCCTGATCCACTCACTAATCCATGTTTACCATGACTTGTATTAAAAAATTTCCTTAGTTCTGCCACACCTGGATAAATCTGCAGCAAACAAAAAAAGGTTACCTGATGACTGTTGCTGAAATACTGCATGTAAATTTGGTGAACTGAAAGTAAAATAAACATCAACAAGTACACTTGAAATGGACCCATCTTTATTACAGAATGAAAGATGATACATGATACATTTATTGCCTTAATATCTAACAAGGAACATGAACAACTTTGTTTTCCCATTAAAAACTGCTTTCACACATTTATGTGAACCACAAATTAGATTTAATGATATGAATTAATTTGAGAGCGGAATAAAGAAAAAAGTTTGTAATTGCCCAATGCCCAAGCATTAAAATATTTTGGGTACATAATTTATCATGTTAATCTTAGTCTTTTTCTCACTGTGTTTATTTTTAAATTAAAATCATACTTTCTCATATCTGAAGAACTTCATTTTAATGTACTAACAAATGTACACATAATAAATACATATAAAAGTAAAGGAAATTAATATAAATATGACTTGTTCATTTGATATATCTAGAATATTATTCCATTCTTTTCACTATAAGATACCTCAAATCTTTTTAAAATACCCCCAAATATTACAGCAATTTTTAAAATACATTTTTTACAAGTAAATTCCATAAATAGATCACAAAAGTAAAATGATTTCAGATACTTTACAAATGCAACTAAGACTTTGTACCACTTTTGCATATTCTGCACAACTTTTGTGTAGTTAAAGGCATTCAAGCACAAAGAAAAAGGAACATCAAACAATTACTAATATGTCATAATCAGGAATAGGTAATTTACAAAAAATGTATTCAGAAGGATGATTTTGCTGTGCAGGTTGAGATGCCTCCCTACTCAAAATGAGTATGCATGATCCCAATAAAGAACTACAAAATGCTGTAAATTTGTATATACTTTTTAATACTTGTTTGATTAAAACCTTTAAGATAAATTTGCATCAATAATTGTATTCACATATAACAATAACTCTTAATTACAAAATAAAAGTTCAATCAATATATTTCAGCAGATTCATCTATTTCTACTTTATAAATCACAGAAATATTAACACAGTCAAGTTTTTAAGTTTTTATCTCTCCATTCATAATAAGGAACTACAATGACAAAAACTTAAATATCTACAAATATTATCATTTAAAAACTTTAACATACACTGATTATAATTTGTTGTTGTTGTTGTTTTGGTGCTTAATGCCATTTTTCAGCACACGATAGGCTATATACATGGCAGCCAGTATTAATGGTGGAGGAAAAAACCCAGGAAATCTGTGGAAAGAACCACCAACCCATGAGAAGCTACTGGCAAGCTTTCTCTTAGACTCAAGCACACACAGACGGGTGAGATGGCAGTGATCTGTAATGGAAAGCACTTTAGACCACTCAGCCACACGGGGCCCCTACTGATTATATCATAATATATGTTATAATTGGCTTTTATTGATTGTGACATGATAACAACTGTTGTCTTATATATGCCATAACATCCTCCCATAAAACAGAACTTCTACCAAAAGCTATTTATCTTATTAAATAGAAATTGCTTCCCTCTAAAACTACGATCCACAAATTTTTCTATTGTTAATATAATGTCAAAATGTAACCAGGAAAAATAAAATAAAAAAACTAATACTCCAAAGCAAAATAACATAGATTTATGATTACTTGATGAATCAAAATTACCAAAATTATCCCTGTTACCCACTAATTTGCTCATGATAACCAAAAGTATCCATGTCAGTCAAACACTAATTTGCTCATGATTACCAAAAGTATCCATGTCAGTCAAACACTAATTTGCTCATGATTACCAAAAGTATCCATGTCAGTCAAACACTAATTTGCTCATGATTACCAAAAGTATCCATGTCAGTCATCAACAAATTTGCTCATTATCACCCACTAAGCTCCACTTGCTTACAAAAAGAATTAATTTAGTCACCAGACAAGTTGCTCATGATTACTAGAAGAATTCATGTCAATCACCCACTAATTTGCTCCCAATTACCAAAAGAATCCCATAAGTCACCAAATAGATTGCTCATGGTTACCAAAAGAATCCCATAAGTCACCAAATAGATTGCTCATGGTTACCAGAAAAACCTTGTAAGTCACCAATAAAATTGCTCATGGTTACCAAAAGAATCCCATAAGTCACCAAATAGATTGCTCATGGTTACCAGAAAAACCCTGTAAGTTACCAATAAAATTGCTCATGATTACCAAAAGAATCCCATAAGTCACCAAATAGATTGCTCATGGTTACCAGAAAAACCCTGTAAGTTACCAATAAAATTGCTCATGATTACCAAAAGAATCCCATAAGTCACCAAATAGATTGCTCATGGTTACCAGAAAAACCCTGTAAGTCACCAATAAAATTGCTCATGGTTACCAAAAGAATCCCATAAGTCACCAAATAGATTACTCATGGTTACCAGAAAAACCCTGTAAGTCACCAATAAAATTGCTCATGATTACCATAAGTCACCAAATAGATTGCTCATGGTTACCAGAAAAACCCTGTAAGTCACCAATAAAATTGCTCATGATTACCAAAAGAATCCCATAAGTCACCAAATAGATTGCTCATGGTTACCAGAAAAACCCTGTAAGTCACCAATAAAATTGCTCATGATTACCAAAAGAATCCATGTAAATAACAAAGTCGATAGTGATTTGCATAACAATACATATGAATCACCTACTAATTTGCTCATGATTACCAGAGAAAAACATGTCAATTACCCACTAAGTTGCTTAAGATTAACATAAGAATCTGTCAATCACCCACTAAGTTGCTAATGATCAACCAGAAAAATACATGTCAATCACCCACTAAATTGATCATGATTACAAGAATTCAGTCATTCACCCACTAAATTGCTCCTAACTACCAGATTAAAGCAGCAATGCTATCTTAAAATATTATGTCATCTCAACTTTTTATGATTATGTCATATTGTTCTATGGGACATTTTCACATATTGCATCTCCTTATATACATGTACACCATATTCAATGTACAACACATAATGTACACCATATTCAATGTACTACACATAATGATATACAACATATTCAATGTAATATACATAATGATGTTTACCATATTCAAGGTACTACACATAATGATGTACACCATACTCAATGTACTACATATAATGATGTTTACCATATTCAAGGTACTACATATAATGTTTACCATATTCAAGTTACTGCACATAATGATGTTTACCATATTCATTGTACTACACATAATGATGTTTACCATATTCAATGTACTACACATAATGATGTTTACCATATTCAATGTACTACACACTTCGCACATTAGAAGCTCTTCCTAATAAGTATGCTAAAACATGTACATGCTATAATAGTTAGTTCCCTTTATATATTTGGGGAACTTCCAATAAAATGGTTCATTCTCTCTCCCAATATGGTTTCATAGCATAAAGCACACAAAGAGCAAAATTTTATACTAACTGAACCATTAAAGTTATGGGGCAAATAAACACAATCAGACAGTAGAAATCTGGATCAACATCAGGTTTTGTTTCAAGAAAGAAAAAAAGCATATTATAAGCTCTTAATTTTTAAAGATGATGAGAACCATTTAGAACTTGTTTCAACGGAGACCCAAAGGACAACCATGTTGTGTTCTTGACTTAGTGCTTGATAATATGAACAAAAGATGTCACATTATTTTACAAACATGTCCCTTATAAGATGTCACATGTTATCCCTGAGAAACATGTCCCTTATAAGATGTCATATTATCATTTATAAATATGTCCTTATGAGATGTCAACTGTTATCCTTTACAAACAAGTCCCTTATAAAATGTTACATGTTACAAAAATGTCCTTTATTAGATGTCATTTTATCCTCAAAAACATGTTCTTTATGAGACATCATCAGTTGTCATTTACAAACATGTCCCTTATAAGATGTTATCAGTTGTCCTTCACAAACATATCCCTTATAAGATGTCATCAGTTGTCCTTCACAAACATGTACCTTATAAGATGTCATCAGTTGTCCTTCACAAACTTGTCTCTTATGAGATGATAACTGCCAAGACAAGTATTTATGTACAATCCGATATCATCCTCAACCTGATATCATCATTAAGGTTCAAACTTGATATCATCCTTGAGGTTCAAATCTGATATCCTTGAGGTTTAAATCTGAAATCATCCTAAAGGTTTAAACCTGATATAATCCTTGTGGTTCAAAACTGATTATCATCCTGAAGGTTCAAATCTGATATCATCCTCAAGGTTTAAACCTGTTATCATCCTGAAGGTTCAAATCTGATATCATACTCAAGGTTTAAATCTTATATGATCATTCATGTTAAAAGCTGGTCTCTGTAAATGACTTGCACTTGATGCAATCAATGTTTGTGATAAAGTCAACTCCGAAATGTAATCAAAAGGGAAACAAAAGAAAAAAACAGTTTATGTGACAGGGTGGGGTATCACAGTCTATGTGACAGGGTGGGTGTCACTCATGTCAGAAGCTAGATGCTAAAAAAAGAAGTCCTTGTCACAAATTACTTAAATGAAACAATTGTGAGTCAATTATTAAAATTTCAAACTGTCTATATTCAAAAATGTATTACCAAATGAAATTAGGATCATGATAGGATCATGATAATTCCACAAACTGACAAAATTTCAATAAATTTATTTCCTCCCAATTGGTGTTTGCTTCAAATCCGTTTTCACCCATGAATAACTGCAAAATTATACATTTTTTCTAAGACTACACAGCCTATATCACAGATAATAAGCTACAGCATAAAAATAAATAAGTTATATATATATATATGGCATTAAACTACAAAATAAATAAGATAAAATTATCCATTTTATAACAATAATCAAACAGGGCATAAACTAGACACAACATTTGTATACTGAGACCATCAAATTATTGCAATTTAACATAATATTGCACTAACAAAATTGCACTAACAGAAATGTTAAATAATATTGCACAAAACAAAAAATCTCTAAAATATAAAATTATTATAGATTAAAACAGATTGAAGGATATTTTTTGAATATAATAAATATCAAATATTTTTTTTGGACTTCTCGACATTGCTGGAAATAAAACTGATCCAAGAACTTTTTGATGAGGTCTGTACTAGTTAATTATAAGTGTGACCCTGGCAGACACATTTGGTATAGAATAGTTTCCCACAGTTGCATTTAGAATTTTGCATTGTTTTCATATGAACTCTGTTCAACCTGAGTACCCTCACATAGAAAGTGCCTTCCTTGCCAACCATATATATTTAAATGAAATAGCTGCCTTCCTTGGCAAACATGTATGTTTAAATGGAATAGCTGCCTTTTTAATGGCAACCATGTATGTTTAAATGGAATAGCAGAGTTTCTTGGCAACCATGTATGTTTAAAGGGAATGGCTCTAACTGGATTTGACTTTTTCTAATTCACTGTGGCTCTGTGATCAGAATATCTGTATTTGATTTTTTGTCCTTAACTATTTTTCAACTATATTCTGAAGTTTGATAAAACTTTCATGCAGTTTTATTATAAGAAATATCTACTTTCATATAGGAAGAGTCAAAATACTCCACAATCTGTTTCCTACACTCAGTAACCTTAAAATAATACATATTTAATAAATCATATAATTACAAATAATCAACCTGCATAAGGAGGTTACATTGGTATCTAAAGATGATTATTTTCAAAAGTGTAAATCTTTGACATTAAAATAAAACATTGTTTCCTTAAATACTTATAACCAAGGATAAAAAACACAATGGAAATAAAATTTATGTAAACTAATAAATCCTGCAAAAAATTAAACTTTCTTACAATTTTATGAACAACTGCTAATGACTATAATACAAATTATTAAGTTCAGTGTGCATTAATTATAAGCATTTTGAAACATGGGTCACATAAATAAAATTTCAATTCTGTTTTTTGACAAAGCATAGCTTAACACATTCATCTAAATTTTTACACTCAAGTAAGCACTTTTCTTGTTCACTCATTATCCTCTATTCTAACCAATCATCTCTTATGTTGCTCTTAGGGATGTAATACCATGAGTCCCTCAAAGATAATGACATCTTAGACTGCTCTTAGGGATGTCATACCACTAGTCCCTCAAAGATGTTCAATGAATTTAAAAATATTCAAGATATGACCAATTTTTCTATTTTAATTTCTAAGTGTTGAAACCATCTCTGGGTTATTCAAGACAAATGTACTTGGGACCCATACAAGACACTTATAATATGAAGTGGTCATCAATATATGCAATTTAGAATTTGTATCTGAGGTATCTGAATACCCTGGCATACATCTGTAAAAAATGACTCCCTTGGGTACCATGAATGTTTAAATGGAACAGCCCTCTGATAGTTTTGGACAATAACAAGATTTTCATCAGTCACTTTAGCAGTCATAATGGCTGTATGACCCCACCATTTACTATAAGAAGTTAAAAAACATGTTGACAGAACTTTCCATTTTGAATGCATAGTCATAATATGATTTTCAAGATGGCTACCATGGTGGCCATACTGGATGTCACATTGACACCATTCTTATATCAAAAAAATATTTTAGTGAAAACCCCATCTTGATACTTTTAATTCAGGTGGAATAACAATGACAAGATTTTCAAAATGACTACTATGGTGGCCATACTAGATGTAACAATGACACCATTCTTATATCACAAAAAATATTTTTGTGAAAACTGCATCTTGATAAAACTTTTAATTTAGGTGACATAGCAATGATAAGATTTTCAAGATGGCTACCATGGTGGCACTCATTGTTGGATACTAAAATGGAACCATTTTCATTTAAGACCAACCAGATGTTATAAGATGTCTTCTAGTAAAAATCCCATGTTAATAAAACCATCCATTCAAGAAGTGTAGCATAAAAAATGTTTTTAAATGGTCACTGTGGTAATCTTACTGGATGACAAAGCAGCCATTATCACTTAAAATATAGCCTGAGACATCAAATGAAGTCTACATGTGAAAATCCCATGTCAATCTGATTTTCCATTCATACGTTATGAAACAACTGTTTCAAGTTTTCTCTGGTCTTTGCAATTTCAACCACAACTAAAGGTACAATCTTAAAAGGCCTTTATGTCAAGATGCTTTGGGTCAATGTTTTAGCTGTGTAAACATTTTCCCATCATTAGTAATATCAGACAGTAATCTAAATCATTTCAACCAAAGGTTATTTTGGTTTCAATTTGGCCAAATTCTTATTAGCAGTTTCTGTGACTAATTCATGTAATATTTTCCGTAATTTTAGTAGCAATGGCCATATTTGACAGTGGAGTGCATCTTTGGTACAAATATGTAAACCCTCTATGCCTGAAAGCATTTTGTCAAGTCTTCTCAAATATTCTTGACTAATTTATAAAATGTCATTTAAAGGTTTTTCTATTATTAATAATGGAAGTCCTATTTGATGTAATCAAGGGATAATTTCAAGTCTGAAAGATGTTCATGGAAGGATGTTTTCCATCAAAATTGGTCAAATTTAGTTGAATGGTTTCTTATTTAAGTAATGGTGCCATAGTGGATGATGGATTAACATTCATTGCACAAATCAGAAAATCCTTGATAAAAGAATACTCCATCCAACATTGACCGCTCTGGTGGCCTATTGGTTAGAGAATCTGCCTCGGATGAGGGACGTGATGGGTTCAATACCCGACCGAGACATACCAAAGTCTTACAAAAAATGGTATTAATAGCTGCCTCGCTTGGTGCTCAGCATTAAGAGGTTAATGTTAGGAATGGTCAGCATTATGTTGACTAGGTGGGACATCAAGCTGCATGTCTGCGGCATGATGCCCAATTGTTAAACATCACTATAAACTGCCACACTGCAGACATCATAGTGATATGACTGAAAAATTGTTAAAGCTATGTTAAAAATCCAAAACACACACACACACACACACACACACACATACACACACATCACACACAAACCTAACAAAATTCTGTTCAAACAGATCAGCAAATTATTTTGATGTTTGTAAATAACAACTGTGAACAGATGATACAATAGAATGGAATCATAAGCTAATTTGGTCATTCACCCAGGTGATCTAAATATATCTCCAAATATATGTACATACCTGTGACTCTACCGGCAGTAGGAAAAAATACTGTTTTAAAGACTGTCTACCGCACATTCCATTTAGCAGTCAAAATCTACTGGCTTTTAAAATTTCATGGAATTTTTTTAAAATCTATTTTTTACGCCTTCTATCAACACATTAGATAAAGCAGCCAGAACCAGTCTACTGGGAGCCGGATTTAATAGACCTACTATATGACAGGTGGGAACATGTGTGATTCAGTAGTGGGATTACAACTGTTAGCAGGTGGACAAAGAATCAGCTAATTGATTGCCTTATTGTTGTAATTTGGAGAGTTTAAAGCCTAATGTGGGATGTTGTTTGAGGTGTTATAAGTAATAAAAAGAATCAAAGGTAAACCTTGATGACCATAAATAAGTCTTTTGACTAAAATTTAGCTAATCTGTGGCAGAAGGATGATAAAATATAGCCTGACCACAAATGATCTGGGAAGAAACATTTAATTAGTTTTGATTTGATGTCTTTCAATTGTTCTTGTGTTGTTCACAATGATTTAAAATTGAATTTTTAAGGCAGCTTGTATATTTTTTTTTCAATTCATGTTGAAATGCCAAAACATCTGCTTTTTCCCAATGCTAAGAAGCCACTAGCTAAGAAATACTACAGCAAGTTTAACAATGCTTGGATACCCGAATTGAAGTGTATGCAAGGCTAGTAGCAAAGGTCCTGACTTTCCATTGTGTCTTTCATGCAATGCAAATTGGATTTTACGATAGCATATAGAGGAAGAAATGATATCACTAGGCATATACAGACACCATCACATAGCAACAAATCTTCAGTAACAAACACACCCACATTGAAGGCAATATTTAAGACTGGATCAAAAGTGGATAAAAACACAGAGAGGACATTCCTGATTCTCTGGAAAATCCAGAGTGATTCAAGAGGAAGTCTGGACCAGAAGACTATTGAGAGCTTGCTAAGTGTGAAGACTAACAATCACAGTGGTCAACAAACAATGATCTTCTTAAGGAAACTAAAAATGACTGTGGATTGTATAAAAAAAATATTTGCTTGCAACATTTTCCAACAGATTATGAATCTGAATCATGTGCAAAATTGTGTGTTGTATTATAATATGAAGAGAATACATATTTTGTGACAAAATAAACTTGTTTTTTTTAATTCCCTTAAAACATGTAAAATTTATGCCGATAAAAAATCTGCCTTTTTAGAAGCCAATCTCCTGATCAAAATTTGTAAATCTACTGGTTTGAAATCCTGGTTCTGTCACAGGTATGTATGTATGCATTGTTGGTTTAGAAATGTAACTAGTTTTATATTAGCCCTGTGAGATCAATTTTCTCTCAAATATGCTTCCCATTTATTCCTATATAAATCGAGTTCACAAGTGCTGCTCAACATTTTAACAAGGAAATTTCAACATTTAAAAACATTTACTATTTTGTTAAGGTATTATTTACCAAAGTAAAAAAAATTAATGTTCACTCCTACAGAATGTGTAATTACAGTATCCTACAGAATGTGTAATTCCAGTATCCTAAAGAATGTGTAATTACAGTATCCTACAGAGTGTGTAATTACAGTATCCTACAGAATGTGTAATTCCAGTATCCTAAAGAATGTATAATTACAGTATCCTACAGTGTGTAATTACTATATCCTTAAATCAACTAACTTTAATAAAACTCTCACAAATCAGCACAGCTGTTCTCTCTCTCTCTCTCTCTCTCTCTCTCTCTCTCTCTCTCTCTCTCTCTCTCTCTCTCTCTCTCTCTCTCTCTCTCTCTCTCGATTTCACAATCTGATTAAAACTTGAGATTTTATGTCTAATGGGCACTGATATGATATCATGTTAGGCTGACTTCCTGATAAGCCAATCAAATTACAACTGGCAATGGGTATGTAATGATAAAACACAAAAAATTAAAAACCAATGTTTTATCTGCTAGGCAACTAGAAATAAGTGGGCCAGGAGTTCCAAAGGTCACCAGAACATGAACTAATATCAGTACCTGTCATGTCCCTGTTATGTTGGCAAGATTGATTTTGATAAAATTAGTGGACTTATCTTTGAACCTCTTAGCATCACTCAGCATTGTGACTATGAGAGAAATGCTAAGTGATCCAACCAAAATGAAAATTGATGACAAAATTGTAGTTCCTTTCTTTCCATTGATGTGGCAGTCTTGATCATGATGCACCTGAAAGACAATAATAAATGTCAAAGTTTGAATAATTAATATACTTTTTTACACATTTAAAAAAGGTCACTAGTTCAATATATAGGACTTCATGCTACTAGTTTAATATGTAGGACTTCAACTTCATGTTACTTGTTAATATGTTGGGCTTGGTGTTATTAGCTTAAAGGTCACTGGCCACCTGTATTGTACAAACATGTGATATTATTTATAGTCATAAACAAAACACATTTGTCATGTATGCACACCATAAAAATGTTTAATCAGACTTAAAATCCATCTTTTTAAATGAAAAAATATTTGGCAATCTCCATAAACAATTAGTAGTTTCCGTGTGCCAAAAACGGATATGATGTTATGTTTATCCCTTCTATTCAACCAAGCCATTCGAGTGCTTAATTTCCCCACATAAATTTTTATGTGATATATCTTGTGATCATGCTTTTGTACAGCAAATATGATGCACTGTGTTTCACATGGATGTAATCAAAAAGAGTGATGATGTGAAAAAGGTTTCTTTCTTTTTCTGAAAGACCCTGTTTACCAGAGAAAAAAGTGGTTTCAAACTGTGGGATCGAATATGGTGAGGTGATAGGAAAGTTGTATCATTTATGCCGGATCATAGTCAATTTGGCCCAAAGACAATTCAGTCAGCCTTAAAAGACATATTTGGCTCAACTTAACAATAATTTGAACAATTTCTTTCTCTTCAAACAAAAAGCAGATACTGTGCAAGATACGTTTTTACAAATAAGTTTTAGGAAAAAACTAAATTTAAATGAGCTATTTTGATATTCTTTCAAAGAAATAATCATACTTCCTTCAAAACACAAACTGACATATCTTGCTGCTTCTAATTTAAATTATTTATGTACATTTTTTTAATGCTAAAAAAATTATGCATCTGCACAACAACATTCTCATTTTAAGTCTTCAGGTCAAATTATCAATATTGAGTGCAAATGATAATCTTTTTGCTAGCATGGGTGACAAAAGTGTTATTAAAGCTGTTACGTGACAAAGGCTCGCACTCAGTAACAAAGAAAAGAGTGAAAGCCAACAAGCTATGTATATTTTAACAAAACAATTTATTTTTCTAGACAATAATGTAAAAATTGGTAAATATGACTTAAATTTTGTGAATATAATCCAAAATTTGATCCTAAGAATGAAAACACAAGGCCTATCACTAAATAGTCCTATTAGAATCCAGGTTTGAGTCCCGATTACATACAAATATGGAAGGTGATGACATCAGATGTGTCCAATATACGAATATCAACAATTCCTCACCTGATAAATAGTTTAATATGTAGTGCTTGATTTTATTAATTTAATATGTATGGCATAATGTTACTATTTAATATGTAGGGCTTGATGTTACTAGTTAATTATATAGGGCTTAGTGTTACTAGTTTAATATGCAGGGCTTGATGTTACTAGCTTAATATGTATGGCATGCTGTTACCAGTTTAATATGTAAGGCTTGATGTTACTAGTTTAATATGTAGGGCATAGTGTTACTAGTTTAATATGTAGGGCTTGGTGTTACTAGTTTAATATGTAGGACTTGGGGTTACTAGTTTAATATGTAGGGCTTGATGTTACTAGTTTAATATGTAGGGCATGGTGTTACTAGTTTAATATGTAGGGCTTGGTGTTACTAATTTAATATGTAGTGCTTGGTGTTACTAGTTTAATATGTAAGGCTTGTTGTTACTAGTTTAATATGTAGGGCTTGATGTTACTAGCTTAATATGTAGGGCTTGGTGTTACTAGTTTAATATGTAGGGCTTGGTGTTACTAGTTTAATATGTAGGGTTTGGTGTTACTAGTTTAATATGTAGTGCTTGGTGTTACTAGTTTAATATGTAGGGCTTGGTGTTACTAGTTTAATATGTAAGGCTTGATGTTACTGGCTTCATATGTAGGGCTTGGTGTATATAGTTTAATATGTAGGGCTTGATGTTACTAGTTTAATATGCAGGGCTTGGTGTTACTAGTTTAATATGTAGGGCTTGATGTTACTTGCTTAATATGTAGGGCTTGGTGTTATTAGTTTAATATGTAGGGCTTGATGCTACTAGTTTAATATGTAGGGCTTGTTGTTACTGGTTTAATATGTAGGGCTTGGAGATACTAGTTTAATAGGTATGGCTTGGTGTTACTGGTTTAATATGTAGGACTTGATGTTACTAGTTTAATAGGTATGGCTTGGTGTTACTGGTTTAATATGTAGGGCTTGATGCTACTAGTTTAATATGTAGGGCTTGTTACTGGTTTAATATGTAGGGCTTGGAGATACTAGTTTAATAGGTATGGCTTGGTGTTACTGGTTTAATATGTAGGGCTTGATGTTACTTGCTTAATATGTAGGGCTTGGTGTTATTAGTTTAATATGTAGGGCTTGATGCTACTAGTTTAATATGTAGGGCTTGTTGCTACTGGTTTAATATGTAGGGCTTGGAGATACTAGTTTAATAGGTATGGCTTGGTGTTACTGGTTTAATATGTAGGACTTGATGTTTCTAGTTTAATAGGTATGGCTTGGTGTTACTGGTTTAATAGGTAGGACTTGATGCTACTAGTTTAATATGTAGGGCTTGTTGTTACTGGTTTAATATGTAGGGCTTGGAGATACTAGTTTAATAGGTATGGCTTGATGTTACTAGTTTAATATGAAGGAAATAGTGTTACTAATTTACTAGTTTAATATGTAGGACTTTGTGTTGCTAGTTTAATATGTAGGGCTTGATGTTATTAGTTTAATATGTAGGGCTTGGTGTTACTAGTTTAATATGTAGGGCTTGGTGTTACTGGCTTAATATGTAGGGCTTGGTGTTATTAGTTTAATATGTAGGGCTTGATGCTACTAGTTTAATATGTAGGGCTTGGTGTTACTAGTTTAATATGTAGGGCTTGGTGTTATTAGTTTAATATGTAGGGCTTGATGCTACTAGTTTAATATGTAGGGCTTGGTGTTATTAGTTTAATATGTAGGGCTTGATGCTACTAGTTTAATATGTAGGGCTTGTTGTTACTGGTTTAATATGTAGGGCTTGGAGATACTAGTTTAATAGGTATGGCTTGGTGTTACTGGTTTAATATGTAGGGCTTGGAGATACTAGTTTAATAGGTATGGCTTGGTGTTACTGGTTTAATATGTATGGCTTGATGTTACTAGTTTAATATGTAGGACTTTGTGTTGCTAGTTTAATATGTAGGGCTTGGTGTTACTAGTTTAATATGTAGGACTTTGTGTTGCTAGTTTAATATGTAGGGCTTGGTGTTACTAGTTTAATATGTATGGTATGATGCTACTAGTTTAATATATTGAGCTTGGTGTTACTAGTTTAATATGTAGGGCTTGATGTTACTTGTTTAATATGTAGGACTTGGTGTTACTAGATTAATAGGTATGGCTTAGTATTACTATTTTAATATGCAGGGCTTTGTGTTATTAGTTTAATATGTAGGGCTTGATTTTACTAATTTATTATGTAGAGTTTGATGTTACTAGTTTAATATGTAAGGCTTGGTATTATTAATTAAGAATGTTGGGCTTGATATTAGTTTTATATGCAAGTATTACTGTATATGTTTGAGACAGAAAAAACATAGTTTTCCTGAGGGAAAATTTTGAATTTAAAAAGATCGACTCAGAAAATTTTCAACAAAAGTTCCTCAGCAGACTGATGCCTTTTTCTGTCTAAAAGAATTTCCAACAATTCAAGACAAGACCATTTCTTCTTTTTAATTGCTGAGTGTGTAAACCATCTATGATATTCTTCATTAATAAGATTTTCAAATTAGTAGCCATAGTGGAAGTATGACAAACTAGATACCATGTAAAAGATTGTTGTGAAAACTTTATGCTGATATGACCATCCATTCAGGAGATATAGAAACAAGATTTTCAATATGTTCATCATGGCAGCCATATTTCAGGTCAGATATGCACTATTTTCATTTAGAAGCAACCATATATCAAAATTAGTCTTCCAGAGAAAATCCAGTGTTGATAAGATTTCCATTTAGCAATGACAAATTTCCAAGCTATCTGCCATGGCAGCCACATCGCAGTTCAGTTAATATAGTACCAACAAGACCATCTTTGCTAGCCATTGTAACATCTATTGGATTTCATGACTCGCCCTTAGTATGTAAAGCGAATTAACCAATAGCATGCAACAATGGTGGGGGCAATGAGAGATCATAGCCTGTTATCTTCCCTTTAAACTGATCTGTGGTAGCATGGAACAAAGCAGTCCAAGATTATTTCCTTTATGCTTCCTGATTTATAAGCAAGCAATAGCATCTATATCTTGCTTTAAACAATGTCTCAATCACATGGATCATGTATATTAACATCAGTGAAAGAGGAGTTAAAAAAATAAGGTTATGTTATCTTTGCAAAAAGAGGAGTTAATTGATAGGTAAGTAAATATTAGGCATGATAGGGATATTGCATTCACAATGGACAATTGCATATTCTTGTATCTGCATAAAAATAATCATTTTGACAATTAACTTTGTGATTATTTTCTAAAAATTTGTAAACAGATTTATATCGCTAAAATCATAATTCATGGATGATTCAGCAATTTATTCTTAATAATTTTTTTAAAAAAGTTACTTGGTGGGGTAATTTAGTAAAAAAATTTGGATTTCCTCAGAAACGATTTTATGAATGTGTGTGTGTGTGTCAAGTTTCAGGGCAATCCTTCAAGTAGTTTAGGATGAATAGCAATAATAATAATGACATCAGATGATAGACAACTAGCCATCCCATAAGCTCTTCTGGTCTATGACTAATGAAAATTACTCAATCCATTGCACACTTTCACCTAATATGGAAATAACTGTACAATCATTGATCAAAATGTCATAAATATCTTGATTCTTCTTTCTTTGGCTTCTTTTGTTCTTTTTTATATTTTGATTTTGTACAACATAAATCTAAATTCACAAGGAAACATGTAAAAGTCGAGCAGTTATCATAAATCTTACTCTCACCTATTCACACATGACATAAAAGTTGCTACTTACATGTTTGAAAAATGGTTGCTGAAAATCGATTACTTAAAGATTTTAGTCACTTTGTGAAGTAAAAAGTTGTTTAGTACTTAATTTTGTGTTTATGACAACAATATCAGAATTAAGAAGTTGTTTAAAGCTTGCATTTTGTGTTTATGACCTCTTTTATTATACTGTCCATACTAGTCAACGTCTCTAATTGTTGAAAATCCATTTTTCATTGTTGTATGTGACCTTGATTAAACAGTGCACAGGAACAATGCAAAGATCAATTTTTATTCCATCTTAAACTGATGAAATTGCGATGTATATTTAATTTGCATTGTTGTTAGTTATATTTTTTTTAAAATTTAATTGTATGCTATTGATAATGTAATATTGTATGTTGGACCTGACCTTGTCCAGAATCAAGTTCATTTTTTGCCTGACCTGAATCATTGATTTTGGTTTCATAAACAACATGTTTATCTCCAAATAAGTCTAGAAATTTGGAAATTCCCCCCAAATTACCATGTCTACCTGTTGTTTACAACATTTTATATTATAAATTTTGTAATACACTTCTAATTATAAATAAGATATTATTTTGTAAGCATTAGGAGCCTTCTACAAGGTTTTTTTCATTAGGTAATAGTTTTGTTTAGACAATGCTAATAGTGACCTGTAGAGGTTTACAAAATCATCTTTTTCTAGCAACTATTCACTGGTGCTGTAAGATCTCAGCATAATCAAATGTATTATTGCTGTGACCATTAATTCATTTATTTGAATTATTTAATTCAAGTGATTCTTCTCTGGAATAACAAAGTGCTCTTTAAAAAATAGCATTCTTGGATTTACAGTGAAATTCAAATAAGAACATATTCTTGGATTGTATTATTGTGACTTGGCACATCATCATGACTCATGTCATCACAGGTACATCAACACATCCAGCATTAGATTTTTTATTTTAGAATACCACTAAATCTTTTGTTCAAAACTTTTATCATTAGGATTGCAATACTGTAGGATCTTTTTAATACTTTATACTTTGTATTCTAGAGAAAATAAATTATTTGTTGAATTTTACAAAACTTGTTGTTTTTGCTCTTTTCTAAAGTTTAAGTCCTCAGAGTCGTAGTTGGAATGTAGGATACTTTTGGACCAGGTAGCAAGTATGTTAGGCATGTAGGATGCTTTTGGACCAGGTAGCAATGATTTTCTGTCATAATTACTTCAGTGCTGATGAATGCAAGTATGTTAGGCATGTAGGATGCTTTTGGACCAGGAAGCAATGATTTTCTGTTTCTGTCATAATTACTTCAGTGCTGATGAATGCATGTACATTAGGCATGTAGGATGATTTTGGACCAGGTAGAAATGATTTTCTGTCATAATTACTTCAGTGCTGATGAATGCATGTACATTAGGCATGTAGGATGATTTTGGACCAGGTAGAAATGATTTTCTGTCATAATTACTTCAGTGCTGATGAATGCATGTATGTTAGGCATGTAGGATGCTTTTGGACCAGGAAGCAATGATTTTCTGTCATAATTACTTCAGTGCTGATGAATGCATGTATGTTAGGCATGTAGGATGCTTTTGGACCAGGAAGCAATGATTTTCTGTCATAATTACTTCAGTGCTGATGAATGCATGTATGTTAGGCATGTAGGATGCTTTTAGACAAAATATAATAGCATAAATTCCTGCACCAACCTTTCATCCTGCGATCAAACACTTGGAGAAGAATATGGTGGGGGATGTTCAGTATAAATAGGTGGCTGGCCCACTGCACATCCCTGGTTACCATGGAAACTAGCATTGAATTCATGCACACTAGGAAATGGAGGTGCTGCAAATAAAATTTATAGGAAATAAGAACATGAGACGAAAACTGGTCTAACATTGCTCACCTATGCAGTTGATACATTTCAGCTTCTTAATGCAGATTCAAACATCTATTGAAACTATAGAGAGGGACTGAAAAACTTAAAACACATAGTTGCTATACAATCTTTTATCGCTAGTGTACAATGTCTTCTTTATTAGACTATGTCTTCTTTATTAGACTAAAAGAAGTGTCAGATATGTTGTGTGGTATTGCTATGTTAAACAAGATGTCTTATAGTTCAGAATGACTGATTAAAGTATTTGAAAAAATAAATTTAGTTTGCTGGGCTTTGCTCAATTTTGCAGATGGCTGATACTTCACTGAGTCACAGCTGCATTTCAACATTTCCATTTGTATTCTGAATACCAATGTTCTTACACATGGAGGGAAATCTGAGTTCATAGAAATACTCGCTTATCATAAACTTGACAATACATTTTAATACAAATGGCAACAGTGTTTAATAACCTTTAGTTTTTAACATGCATCTCCAAGATCTGCCTATAAATTAAAATGAATTGGGTGGGTTATTCCATTTCACCTATACCTATATGCCAAAGGGGCTGTTCACATCAGTTATCAAGGGAATTAACACAGCTCCAATCTTCTTAGTATCCTAAGAATAAAATATCTGGTATAGAATCAAATATGCAGGATATAATCTGTGTTACATAAATGTACATAAAATAACAGATGTTGCTATGGATCATAGATTTCTAGAGAAAAAGAAACATCTCTCAGTATCTTCAACAAGTCTATACAGGCTGGTTGAGACAGTCATGTAGGGTTTTACAAACACAACATTTTTATGTTTATATGTTTGTTTTGTATTTGTTTTGTAAATGCCTTTGAAAAAAAGACTCATTAAGAGTCAAAAACACTCAGGCTAGTTAGTTACTAGTTTTGCACTGTTCGTTGTCAGTTTATTGCATCTATCTCAATCTCTGACACACGTGATCCCTTGCTGGATCCAGTGCGCTTGAAAGGGTTGTTATTCACCATATGATTTGTATTATAGATGGATGGATGGAATGGATGGATGGATGGATGGATGGATATCTCTACTTGACCTTAGGAATGGAAAATAACTTTCTAGAATGATCTAATGAGCCTTTTTTACTTACACCACAATAACCTTCAATTAGGAAAATCCAAAACAGTGACCCAAATCAACATATTTACTTCTTCCAGTTTACCTGAATAAAAATCCTGATATTAAGTCCATACACATAGAAAATATTGAAGCAATTAATAGTTGTTTACATAAAATGAAATTAAATTTTTTTTAAAAAAAACTTAAATCAGGTCAAACAGAAATAAACTCATTTTTAGGCAAGGTTAAGTCCAGCATAGTGTTACATTACAAAAGCAGGTACTGAAATAAAAAATTTTAAAATAACAAAAAAACAATAATTAAATCAATATACATAACACTTATCTGATGCAAGAACAATCATTGAGAGGCATTGATGCTGCTCATAATCGTATTCATCTCATTTCTCGATTACAATAAACTGACATACTAAATCTTGTCAAAATCTAATCAGAATTAGCTCTAGAGTGTTAACAACAGGATTCAAGATCACCTTATCAATATACTGAGATCTTTCTCATATTCAAACTTCTCTCAGATTTTGTGGGTATCAAGCTACTGAATATTTCAAATTTGATCAAATTGGAACCATAGCATGGCATCCATTATGCTAGAAATCAAATGTTGATGGAAAGACAATAAACACTGGTATGCTAAAAAGCAAATGCTGATGGACAGACAATGAACACTAGTGATGTAAAAAGCAATTGTTGATGGACAGACAACGAATATCTGGCCATCAGCTCATGAGATCCTTACAATCAGAAAAGCAAAAGAGGATACACAGATAAGAAAAATTAACAAAGAACAAAACAATTTTTTGAGTACGTCTACATGTACATTACCAAGTTCAAGATCACCGATTCATCATCCCTTTTTACTATTTTTATAATATTAATTAATATACTGAAAGTGATTGTATCCTTTAATTTAATGCATGTTAAAGCTATCATCTACCATCCCCCCCATTCTATGATAATGTGCATCTACAGAATAGAGTAAACATCCAAGCATGGCACTTTTAATTAAAATTACCAGTAATGATCTGAACTATCTATAAGTATAGACAACACAGAGAGTTCTTGTTTTCTATCCTTTTATCTTTATTAAAATTAAATTTTCTTCTACTTTCTCTACTTTTTAAAGAGATGAATACAAATTTCAGAAAAAAGACTCATGTAGCCCTGTGTGACAAACTAAATAACTTATTCATTTTATTCTGAAAGCTTCTTTAGTTCTGTCCATTTCTTTAGAAAATTTTCTTTTTATTAAATCAAGACATGTATGTGACATTTTACAGACTTTTGTTTTTGTTGTTTTTTTTTGTGCATAATTCAGTTTTTCCTTACTATAATAATAATTTATCAAACTCATGTTATCCAAAGAGTAAATATCTGTTTGCTTGATAGCTACTTCTAATGTGATCATAACATACATTTTGTCACTTTAAATACAAAGGTATCTCATTAATTAACATAACTGTTTCACTTCAAATGCAATATAGAAGTTAATCATCTACATAATCTATAAAAATTAAAGAATCATTAATCACATTTAATCAGTTCATACTAGTTATGTTTAGTTTTAAACCTTTTGATTTACCAATAATTTGGTCACTTAGCCCAGTTTGCAGTCAAGCAGTAATAAAAGGTTTGCTCATGTCATCATTATTAATGACCACCAGTATGTATGAAACAGGACATAAAGGTATCCATGGAGAGGGGCAGAGTCAAACATTCTGTATGCCCAGAGGGCATGATTGGCTATATAAAGGTACATAAACTGATTAAACATGAATTTAAGGATCTGCTGCCTTTGTGAAAATAGGAAAAAGGCAGTTTTTCCAAAGTATCAACTTGGAAAATTTACATGTCCGACTTAAAAAATGAATATTAGTGGGCAATGGGTTATGAGATTTAATCAGCCCTACAAGCTCTGAACATTGACCTGGGGACTTTGCGAAAGTATAAGGTGCAGACATGGATAAAGTAATTGTCGGGATTACACGTGACAGCCCAAAATAAGTCACTAACTTTATCCTTTGCCATGAACCTGACATTGAGGCTGGGAACTATGCAAGAAAATATCATTTCAAAATATATAAAAAGGATAAAGTTTCTTTTAAATATTTTAATTAGTATTACAAAAAGGTATGCCAAATAAGGACAGAGGTCACTGACTTACATTTTCCCTTGACATTTCTTTGGTCTTGTTTATGTGGAGGTTGTTGATGGCTATGGTATGTGACACAATATAACTGGTTATATTTTCATTAAAATATGTTTAGTGGTTCAAAAGGCATGCTAAAAGAAAGGATTAAAGTTTAAGTTACATTTTCTCTAGCTGTGACCTTGGTCTTGAGTTGGAGCTGGATATGATATGTGATACAGCAAAATCAAGATATATAACTGGTTAAAATTACATTAATATAACTTCGAAAGGCAAGGATATCAATCAGAGTTACTCTCTCACTTACTGAAGCCTTGACCTTAAAGTGGTGGTCTGGCTATCATTTTGACCAGTACAGATAAGATATATTCTTGGTTACATATTCATTAAAATATATTGTGTGGTTCAAACACTAAACAAGGATATAAATCAAGGAAAATTTTTCCATGCTGTGACCATCTTGAGACATGAGACAAGAATATGGTATGTTACACAACCTCTCTACATCATATATTAAAACTTTTGCTAAAATATCTTCAGACATAGATACAAATCACAGAATTCAATTTTCATTTGCAATGACCATTATCTTGAGGCAGGGTGTATGGCTATGGTATGAAACACATCATAGGTTTGTGGTTCCGAGTCAGGTATACTAATCCCTAAACCACTATGGGTCCAGCCTCCACTTGTCATCACCACATGACTCTTCTGCATCCAAGTGCCCAAAATGATATATATGCTCTCATACCACTACAATATTAAGGGCTGGAGAAGCTGGTGTTATTGGATGGATGTTATTAGACAAGATAATGTTACTAGACAAGCCAATGTTATTGGATGGATGTCACTGAAAAAGCCAATATTATTGGATGGATGTTACTGGGCAAGCCAATATTATTGGATGGATGTCACTGAACAAGCCAATATTACTGGATGGATGTTACTAGGTTTATCTGTCTCTCTATTGTGTTGGGGGAAAGTTAGTCAACTCTATATACAGCTCCAAAGAAATTGCAGCTCCAGTTTCAAAAGTATTTCTCATCAGCTCAAATAATGTAGCATCTGTAAATAAGTGTCAAATGCATTACCATTAGACTGCTGCCTTGCCTAATTTTAAAGTCTGGAAGTAATACAACTTTTCCAAACTTGAAGAAAGCCTACCTGTAGAAAGATGAAGTAATAAGTGGTTTCTTGGTTAATCTATGGAGATGAGATTATGCAGAAAAAATATGACTTTATTTAACTCACCTGAGGGTTCTACAGACTGGTTAGAGGTGAATGCTGGAACTTTGGACTGCTCACTTGAATCAGGTTTGGGGGTGTGTCTATACTTCCTGCCTTGATGTCTGGCTTTCTTCTTACAGCAGCAATAAATGAGCAGGCCAGCAATAATCACAACCAATACTATCACCCCAACTATAAGGCCTACAATAACCCCAACTGACATCATGAAAGCATCTATGCCATCTGCAAAGGCATCACCTGGAACAATCATCATGAATACATTTAGAAAACTATATTTAAAATAATTTTCTATGAAACAAACATTTGGTTCCCTAGGATTGTACAATTTTATGCAGATTGCATACCTCATTACTGAAAAGACCAATGCATAACTGTAATAAAAAAAGAGACTGATGCTCTGCTCATTGCATGACCTACATGCAAGTAATTTTGGAGATACAAGCAAGAAAGATAAAAACTGCTGATGACAAAAAATAGAAACCCATTTGATCAGCATGAAAAAAATCATAACCAAAATTGGTAAATGAAATCTTGATACAATGCTCATTTTGAAATTGGATACAAATTTGTAGATTTTTTTCAAACAAAATTATTTTCTCAGTAAATAAAAATACACAATAAAAAAGTGTTCATTGAAAATGTTGGGAGGTGGCTACGGATGGCAACAATGCAACAAAAAAAAAATCAATTAATGTCCTGATAAGTGGCAATTTGTGCTTTTTTATTTTTTAATTCAGTTTAAGTGAAATAATTATAAATGTGATAATGAAAACAGCCATTCCAGACTGTCATGGTAAAGCCCATGAGCTTTGGCATGTGATCCAAATTAACTCCGCAGCTAAGTCAGCTTTATTTTGACAAGTGCTTTATTCATTCTATATTTACGTTTATGCCTCTCTACACATCTGGTGTGAGAAAGCTTGTCAGTAGCTTCTCATGGGTCGGTGGTTCTTTCCAGAGATTTCCCAGTTTCTTCCTCCACCATCAATAATGGCTTCCATATATAGTTTATCATGTGCTGAAAAATGGCGTTAAGCCCAACAACAACACATCTGGTAGATCCAGGCACAATCAACTTGTAGTCAAACTTTGCTGATTGTAATTCAGTTTTCTGGAGAGCAATGGTACCCTAGGAATGCTAATATCCACTCAACTAGTTGTGCAATTTCTTGAACACAAATATGTCAATTCACATGTCTAAACAATCAAGTGAAATGGCAAAGTTACCACCACTCTTCAATGGCACTGCTACCACTGCTCTTCAACCAAATAAAATAGTAGGGCCACCATTTCTCTTCAACCAAAAAAAAATGGTAGGGCCTCCATTGCTCTTCAACCAAATAAAAAGGCCACCATTTCTCTTCAACCAAATAAAATGGTAGGTAGGGCCACCATTGCTTTTCAACCAAGTGAAATGGCAAGGCTACAAATGCTCTTCAACCAAGTGAAATGGCAAGGCTACAAATGCTCTTCAACCAAGTGAAATGGCAAGGCTACAAATGCTCTTCAACCAAGTGAAATGGCAAGGCTACAAATGCTCTTCAACCAAGTGAAATGGCAAGGTTACAATTGCTCTTCAACAAAATTGAATGGCAGGGCCACCATTGCTCTTCAACCAAGTGAAATGGCAAGGCTACAAATGCTCGTCAACCAACTCGAATGGCAGGGCCACCATTGGTCTTCAACTAAGTGAAATGGCAGGGGTACCATTGGTCTTCAACTAAGTGAAATGAAGCAAAATAGCATTGCTTCCACTGCTCTTCAACCAAATAAAATGGAAGGGCTACCATCTCTTCTCAATTAAGTAAAATGACAGAGATACAATCACTCTTCAACCAAGTATAATGACAGTCCACAACCGTCATAATGTTCATGAGCCAAAGCAGTAATTTCTACCTTTGTTGTAAATAAAACACATGTGGTTCATGAAAATTTGCATTCAATCTTCAAAGTCTGTGTGATAGTGCCCATATAGAACTGAAAATGCTGTGGGAAACTTTCAACTGTAGTGTGGATTTCACATTTATGTATTCAAGTTATATCCCTCTTGCATTCAAAACTTATCTGCAGCTTCTATTAAGTTACACAAACTGGTCATTTAATTTTCTTTCTTTTTTTTTGTCTTTTGTTAAAGTAATCAGAGATAGTGCAAATGTTACATGCTGTTTTTTTTTCATCAGTACAAACAATACAGGGTTTATTACTAGTCTAAGCTTTTGAAATAAGTAACAGAAAAGACTGATAACAAGCTTTGCAAAATTTAATGAATAATTTATTTCCCTAGAATAAAAGTGAAAAATGAGAAGAAAAAAACACTCAGTTTTGTGAATTAAATCCAAAAATAATACATGAATTAAAGACACAAGTTATACTAAAACAAACCTGAATAAAATTCAGTTCCAGTTCCAAACAGATTTAAAATTGAAGGAGATGATGTGTCTGTTATGGCTAACATAATACTTATGAGTCAAAAGTCTCTTGTTGACTCATAGAAATATTATTCTAGGTTTGAATTCAGTACAAATTCCAGTAAATGTCTTTGTCTAAGAATTTTGTCTGAGCACTTTGTATTTCTAGAGAAAAAAAATCGCTTGAAATTAATAAATCTGAAGAAGTAAAATTTAGCCCAAAATGGTCACAACATAACACAACTTAAGTACCAGATGATAAAGCACAACTGGTAAAATTCTGACAGTTACAAGATAATATAGTTCTGTTTGACTTCAGGTCACAAATTAGCATTTTCTAAAAACAACCATTACCTAATGGAAAATATTTTCTAGCATGATTTAATGAGCCTTGTTTGTTTAAAACATAATACCCTATAAAATTCACTTTGGGATCCCAATTACCCTGACCCAAATCAACATGTTTACCTGTATAATAATTTGGTCAATGAACTTATACCTATAGAATCTATTATTAGTTGTTTATATCAATGAATAAATTTTTTTTTAAAAAGTCAATCAGGTGAAACAGAACTGAACTCAATTTTGGACAAGGTCAAGTCCAGTAAACAATGTTACATTGTAATAACATGTAATAGTATAAAAAATTGTAAACCAACAGACAAACAATTACATTAAATATACATATCAGGTTACTTTACTTATATGTGATATGTGAATTTTGAGTACCTTTATGTCAACTTTAATGATATATGAATTGTGAGTTTTGTACTTTACTGATATGTGATTGTGAATACTTTATACTAACTTTACTGACTCATAAATTATGAGTACTGTCTGTCAACTTTAGTGACAAACAAACTGTGAGTACTGTATGTTAACTTTACTAACATTTAAGTTGTGAGTACCGTATGTCAACTTGAATAAATATCTGTCTTCAGTATATTGACTTTAATAAACTTCCTCATATTTAGAATTTGTACATACAAAATCCATTAATTGAATATTTCTGTAAAACAAAAATGGACATTGAAATTCTCATGTCTCAATAAAGTTGCAAGCATCTCGGCCCCCTTTGCTCCATCTGTTTAACCAAATTTTATGTCTACTTGCAATCTAATACTCTGGCACTCTAAAATCTGAACAGTGATCATGAGTGTGGCACACTAACATCTGAACAGTGATAACAAGTTTGGCACACAAACAGCTTTACAGTGATCATCAG
Source organism: Potamilus streckersoni (assembly GCA_016746295.1). Lineage (NCBI taxonomy): Eukaryota > Metazoa > Mollusca > Bivalvia > Unionida > Unionidae > Potamilus > Potamilus streckersoni. The sequence continues at coordinate 2,401,396 of JAEAOA010000205.1, read as the reverse complement.
CCTGGCATACTAACTGCTGAACAATGATAATGAGTCTGGCACACTAACAGCTGAACAGTGATCAGGAGTGTGGCACATTAACATCTGAACAGTGATAACGAGTTTGGCACACAAACAGCTAAACATTGATCTGAGTCTGGCACACTAACAACTGAACAGTGATCATAAGCCTGGTATACTAACAGCTGAACAGTGATAACAGCTGAACAGTGATAACAAGTCTGGCACACAAACAGCTGAACAGTGATCATGAGTCTGGCACACTAACAACTGAACAGTGATTATGAGTCTGCCACACTAACATCTCAATCATCACTACTACTAAAGAAAGTTTTGTTTTCACTTGTCCAGTGATCAAAAGTCTGAAATCATCTCAATACAACTGTTCCTAAAGTAAAGGCAGTTTTGTTTTTATTGCTGATTTGAAGACAAGTTACAAATATTACTTACTATTTGTCCTTTCTCTCAGTTCCATATCAAATGTGTATCCTTCTTTGGACAGTTCCTTTTTACTTAACTGTATCGTCATGTATTTATCTGTGCTACATACCATCTCTGCCTCTGAACTACTGTCAAATACTTTCTGAAAATAGGTAACATTCATATATTACTCTCTAACTAACTATATATATATATATATATATATATATATATATATATATATATATATATATATATATATATATATATATATATATATATATATATATATATACATATACACATACACATACATACATACACAGTTGTTATAGGATATTACGCTATTTTTCAGCACAAAATAGACTATTCATGGCAGCCAGTATAATGGTAGAGGAAAAACCTGGGAAAAACTTATAAAGAACCACTGACCCACAAGAAGCTGCTGGCATGCTTTCTCACACACCCACATTGTCTGAACCCCCTTTCTATCTCTCACATGATAGAAAAATGTTCCATACACTGCACAAATGTCATAATGTCCTATAATTGCAAAAAAAACCTCTTTTCATAAATATTGACAATTTTTAAACAATATCATTTTTAACACCTGATTTCCCACCCCTCCCTGCAATGGCCACTATTCTGCCTCTTTATCAATGATTTCTCCAAATGATCATCAGGTACCTGTTCTCAAAATCCAATAATGGCCACAAATACATACAACCTTTTGGCAAATATTTTGAAATGTCACTCTGGTTGTAACATCATCTCCTCACACACACAACTTCAATGGATGGATGTGCCTAAAAATAGAAACCCCTTTAACACATCATGGTATGGTCCATAAAAATACACTTTATTATCTGTAAATTACCAAGCTTTGAAAATTTCCATAAAGTTATTGAAAATACAGTTTTGAAAATTCCCATCAAGTTTTTGAAAAGACAGCCAAAAAGTGTCACAATATTCCGGATGCTTCATAAAAACCGTCAAGAATGATAGTTGAATGTACTCATTCTTGAGACATGTCCCTAAATTTAAGAAATTAAACAAAATTCAACTGAATGTCAAAACCATACACCAAATGTAACCTCAACACCAAAATTATGCCAATAATTAAAAATAACTGTTATATCAACTTCCCACCACAACACAGCTGTTATTCCAATTACTATCATCTTTAAAAACCCTTGAAATCAATGTCAGACCATGAAAATTTCCTTAGGGGCTACAACTCTGTCACCCATATGGCCTCAGCTATTTAATATCCACTTCATACTGGATTTAGTCTTTATTTGCACTGGTCATGATGAACCATACATCAGAACTGAATTGAAAATATGGATTAGGTGGCGCTCACCAGTTATTATGTACTTTTGAGAGAGTGATGTATGTAAGGTGAAGTTGTTTGCATTTTAAACATGCACAGTGGAGAGAATGTTGGCATACCTATATACTACTTTCATGTAATGTGGATGAAATTTCTTTGGATATTGTACTTTTGAAAATTTAAAATGAGCTTAGGACACTGCGAACTAAAATGACTGCTCCCTTGTGCTCCAAAAATCAACCAAAATTTGTCTAAAGTACACTATTCTTGGCAGCTATTAAAATATGGAAAATGAATTTTGCCAAACTAGATAATACCAGCTTCTAAAAGTGCAATGACTGAAATACCAAATACATAAAATGTAAAAAAAGTTATTGGCTCTTTTATTTACAATTTACCTCTGAAGTTCGAGAAGTGAAAATGAGCAAGTAGAGCTAGCACTTTTTTGAAAGGTGCACATCTGCAGTAAGGTCAAGCTGTATACTCTCTAACCCATATTACACCCATCCATCATACATCAAAATAAAGGGAATTAAAGGTTCTTTGAACAATACCTAAGATATACAAAGTCTCTTTTAAAACACCAGTATAACTAGTGAGGAAACCCGGGGAAACTAATTTTCTTTAAAATTTTAACCCTATGCTAAATACAAAACTGTAGAGCGCCACCTTAATGAACAAATATTTGATTAGTCACTGAAACATGTGACAACATTTGAAAAAAATAAAATAATGAAAGGCCCTGCCAGGTGGGCATGTGGCCATTTCTTCTCTACCCTCTTCCCTTGAGGCAGTCATAATTGGGACATGGTCTCATTTTGGGTAACAAGTTTATTATTTTACTGCATAAATATACATAATCAAAATATGCTGTTTCAGGAAAATGGTATATCTCATTTCAAATGTATCTGATAGGCATAAAAAAAATGTAAACTTTTATTCCTAGAAGAAAATATTACATTGATTATTCACTAAAATTTTATGAATACAGGACATCAAGTTTCCAAACAATTTACATGTGAATTGTTTTATGTTCTCAACTAGAATGTAACCATTAATACATCATGTTATCAAGCAGAATGTAACCATCTACATGTTGTGTTATCAAGTAGAATGTAACCATCCACATATCATATTATTAAGTAGAATATAACCATCCACATGTTATCAAGTAGAATGTAGCCATTCGTACATCATGATATCAAGTAGAATGTAGCCATTCATACATCATGTTATCAAGCAAATGTAACTATTCATACATCATGTTATCAAGTAGAATGAAATCATTCATACATCATGCTATCAAGTAGAATGAAACCATTCATACATCATGTTATCAAGTGGAATGAAACCATTCATACATCATGTTATCAAGCAGAATGTAACCATTCATACATCATGTTATCAAGAAAATGTAACCATTCATACATCATGTTATTAAGTAGAATGAAATCATTCATACATCATGTTATCAAGTAGAATGAAACCATTCATACATCATGTTCTCCACCAAATGTAACCATTCACACATCATGTTATCAAGTAGAATGATACCATTCATACATCATGTTATCAAGTAAATTTAACTATTCATACATCATGTTATCAAGTGGAATGAAACCATTCATACATCACGTTATCAAGTAGAAAGTAACCATTCATACATCATGTTATCAAGAAAATGTAACCATTCATACATCATGTTATCAAGCAAATGTAACTATTCATACATCATGTTATTAAGTAGAATGAAATCATTCATACATCATGTTATCAAGTAGAATGAAATCATTCATACATCATGTTATCAAGTAGAATGAAACCATTCATACATCATGTTATCAAGTGGAATGAAACCATTCATACATCACGTTATCAAGTAGAAAGTAACCATTAATACATCATGTTATCAAGCAGAATGTAGCCATTCATACATCATGTTATCAAGTAAATGTAACTATTTATACATCATGTTATCAAGTAGAATGATACCATTCATACATCATGTTATCAAGTAAATTTAACTATTCATACATCATGTTATCAAGTAGAATGAAACCATTTATACATTATGTTATCAAGTGGAATGTAACCATTAATACATCATGTTATCAAGCAGAATGTAACCATCCACATGTCATGTTATCAAGCAAATTTTAACCTTCAAATATATCATGTTATTAAGTAGAATGTAACCATCCACATGTCATCAAGTAGAATGTAACTATTCATACATCATGTTATCAAATAGAATGTAACCATTCATACATCATGTCATCAAGTAGAATGTAACCATTCATCATGTTATCCAGCCGAATGTAGCCATTCATCATTTTATCAAGTACAATGTAACCATTCATACATCATGTCATCAAGTAGAATGTAACCATTCATCATGTTATCAAGTAAAATGTAACCATTCATACATGTTATCCAGTAGAATGTAGCCATTCATCATTTTATCAAGTAGAATGCAACCATTCATACATGTTATCCAGTAGAATGTAGCAATTCATCATTTTATCAAGTAGAATGTAACCATTCATACATCATGTAATCAAGTAGAATGTAGCAATTCATCTTTTTATCAAGTACAATGTACCCATTCATACATCATGTCATCAAGTAGAATGTAACCATTCATCATGTTATCAAATAAAATGTAATCTTTCATACATCATGTTATCAAGTAGAATGTAGCCATTCATACATCATGTTATTAAGTAGAATATAATGATTCATACAATATGTTATCAAGTAGAATGTAACTGTTCATACATTTTATCAAGTAGAATGTATTTATTCATCAAATTATCAAGTAGAATGTAACCATTCATAAATCATGATATCAAGCAGAATGTAGCCTTTCATACATCATATTATCAAGTAGAATGTAACCATTCATACATCATGATATCAAGCAGAATGTAGCCTTTCAAACATCATATTATCAAGTAGAATGTAACCATTCATACATCATGATATCAAGCAGAATGTAGCCTTTCATACATCATGTTATCAAGTAGAATGTAGCCATTCATACATCATGATATCAAGCAGAATGTAGCCTTTTATTCATCATATTATCAAGTAGAATGTAACCATTCATACATCATGATATCAAGCAGAATGTAGCCTTTCATACATCATATTATCAAGTAGAATGTAACCATTCGTACATCATGATATCAAGCAGAATGTAGCCTTTCATACATCATGTTATCAAGTAGAATGTAACCATTCATACATCATGATATCAAGCAGAATGTAGCCTTTCATACATCATGTTATCAAGTAGAATGTAACCATTCAATCATCATGATATCAAGCAGAATGTAGCCTTTCATACATCATATTATCAAGTAGAATGTAACCATTCGTACATCATGATATCAAGTAGAATGTAACCATTCATACATCATGATATCAAGTAGAATGTAGCCTTTCATACATCATATTATCAAGTAGAATGTAACCATTCATACATCATGATATCAAGCAGAATGTAGCCTTGCATACATCATATTATCAAGTAGAATGTAACCATTCGTACATCACGATATCAAGCAGAATGTAGCCTTTCATACATCATATTATCAAGTAGAATGTAACCATTCATACATCATGATATCAAGCAGAATGTAGCCTTTCATACATCATATTATCAAGTAGAATGTAACTGTTCATACATTTTATCAAGTAGAATGTATTTATTCATCAAATTATCAAGTAGAATGTAACCATTCATAAATCATGATATCAAGCAGAATATAGCCTTTTATTCATCATATTATCAAGTAGAATGTAACCATTCATACAACATGATATCAAGCAGAATGTAGCCTTTCATACATCATGATATCAAGCAGAATGTAACCATTCATACATCATGTTATCAAGTAGAATGTAACCATTCGTACATCATGATATCAAGGAGAATGTAGCCTTGCATACATCATATTATCAAGTAGAATGTAACCATTCATACATCATGATATCAAGTAGAATGTAGCCTTTCATACATCATATTATCAAGTAGAATGTAACCATTCATACATCATGATATCAAGCAGAATGTAGCCTTTCATACATCATGTTATCAAGTAGAATGTAACCATTCATACATCATGATATCAAGCAGAATGTAGCCTTTCATACATCATGTTATCAAGTAGAATGTAACCATTCATACATCATGATATCAAGCAGAATGTAGCCTTTTATTCATCATATTATCAAGTAGAATGTAACCATTCGTACATCATGATATCAAGCATAATGTACCCTTTCATACATCATATTATCAAGTAGAATGTAACCATTCATACATCATGTTATCAAGTAGAATGTAACCATTCATACATCATGATACCAAGTAGAATGTAGTCTTTTATTCATCATATTATCAAGAAAATGTAACCATTCATACATCATATTATCAAGCAGAATGTAGCCTTTCATACATCATATTATCAAGTAGAATGTAACCATTCGTACATCATGATATCAAGCAGAATGTAGCCTTTCATACATCATATTATCAAGTAGAATGTAACCATTCATACATCATGATATCAAGCATAATGTACCCTTTCATACATCATATTATCAAGTAGAATGTAACCATTCATACATCATGATACCAAGTAGAATGTAGTCTTTTATTCATCATATTATCAAGAAAATGTAACCATTCATACATCATGATATCAAGTAGAATGTAGCCTTTTATTCATCATATTATCAAGAAAATGTAACCATTCATACATCATATTATCAAGCAGAATGTAGCCTTTCATACATCATATTATCAAGTAGAATGTAACCATTCATACATCATGATATCAAGCAGAATGTAGCCTTTCATACATCATATTATCAAGTAGAATGTAACCATTCGTACATCATGATATCAAGCAGAATGTAGCCTTTCATACATCATATTATCAAGTAGAATGTAGCCATTCGTACATCATGATATCAAGCAGAATGTAACCATTCATACATCATGTTATCAAGTAGAATGTAACCATTCATACATCATGATATCAAGCAGAATGTAGCCTTTCATATTATCAAGTAGAATGTAACCATTCGTACATCATGATATCAAGCAGAATATAGCCTTTTATTCATCATATTATCAAGTAGAATGTAACCATTCGTACATCATGATATCAAGCAGAATGTAACCATTCATACATCATGTTATCAAGTAGAATGTAACCATTCATACATCATGATATCAAGCAGAATGTAGCCTTTCATACATCATATTATCAAGTAGAATGTAACCATTCGTACATCATGATATCAAGCAGAATGTAGCCTTTCATACATCATATTATCAAGTAGAATGTAACCATTCGTACATCATGATATCAAGCAGAATGTAGCCTTTTATTCATCATATTATCAAGTAGAATGTAACCATTCGTACATCACGATATCAAGCAGAATGTAGCCTTTCATACATCATATTATCAAGTAGAATGTAACCATTCGTACATCATGATATCAAGCAGAATGTAGCCTTTCATACATCATATTATCAAGTAGAATGTAACCATTCATACATCATGATATCAAGCAGAATGTAGCCTTTCATACATCATATTATCAAGTAGAATGTAACCATTCATACATCATGATATCAAGGAGAATGTAGCCTTTCATACATCATATTATCAAGTAGAATGTAACCATTCATACATCATGATATCAAGTAGAATGTAGCCTTTCATACATCATATTATCAAGTAGAATGTAACCATTCATACATCATGATATCAAGCAGAATGTAGCCTTTCATACATCATATTATCAAGTAGAATGTAACCGTTCATACATTTTATCAAGTAAAATGTATTTATTCATCATATTATCAAGTAGAATGTAACCATTCGTACATCACGATATCAAGCAGAATGTAGCCTTTCATACATCATATTATCAAGTAGAATGTAACCATTCGTACATCATGATATCAAGCAGAATGTAGCCTTTCATACATCATATTATCAAGTAGAATGTAACCATTCGTACATCATGATATCAAGCAGAATGTAGCCTTTCATACATCATATTATCAAGTAGAATGTAACCATTCATACATCATGATATCAAGCAGAATGTAGCCTTTCATATTATCAAGTAGAATGTAACCATTCGTACATCATGATATCAAGCAGAATGTAGCCTTTCATACATCATATTATCAAGTAGAATGTAACCATTCATACATCATGTTATCAAGTAGAATGTAACCATTCATACATCATGATATCAAGCAGAATGTAGCCTTTCATACATCATGATATCAAGCAGAATGTAACCATTCATACATCATGATATCAAGGAGAATGTAGCCTTGCATACATCATATTATCAAGTAGAATGTAACCATTCATACATCATGATATCAAGTAGAATGTAGCCTTTCATACATCATATTATCAAGTAGAATGTAACCATTCATACATCATGATATCAAACAGAATGTAGCCTTTCATACATCATATTATCAAGTAGAATGTAACCGTTCATACATTTTATCAAGTAAAATGTATTTATTCATCATATTATCAAGTAGAATGTAACCATTCGTACATCATGATATCAAGCAGAATGTAGCCTTTCATACATCATATTATCAAGTAGAATGTAACCATTCGTACATCATGATATCAAGCAGAATGTAGCCTTTCATACATCAAATTATCAAGTAGAATGTAACCATTCGTACATCATGATATCAAGCAGAATGTAGCCTTTCATACATCAAATTATCAAGTAGAATGTAACCATTCGTACATCATGATATCAAGTAGAATGTAACCATTCGTACATCATGATATCAAGTAGAATGTAACCATTCGTACATCATGATATCAAGTAGAATGTAACCATTCGTACATCATGATATCAAGTAGAATGTAGCCTTTCATACATCATATTATCAAGTAGAATGTAACCATTCGTACATCATGATATCAAGTAGAATGTAACCATTCGTACATCATGATATCAAGTAGAATGTAACCATTCGTACATCATGATATCAAGTAGAATGTAGCCTTTCATACATCATATTATCAAGTAGAATGTAACCATTCGTACATCATGCAGAAAGAATTTAACTATACAATTTACAGGGTCATCACAGATTTTGATACATAAGAAAGCCACTTTTGTCTGCATTTATAGAAATATCTGGATTTCAAGAGTTCAATAAGGAAATCAACAGAAATATAAAATCAAGGTACCTACAATTTTCTTGATTATTTCCTTTCTATATCCCTCCACATGCAAACATTTCAATTGTATGTACCAGAAATATGTTAAGAGAAAATAAAAATTAACTTTAAATCCTGAACTTACAAGAAAAAGTAATTTTTGAACAATATAGTTTCAATCATGGAAAAATTATGCACTGTTGGATTTCCCACCCACATATCCAGGCTATGTCAAAACATCTACATAATACTGACAAAAATGTGCACATACAGGCAGCCTGCCATTTACTTAACCACAGTTATTTCCGTTACTGCGCTTCCAGTTTCCTCCATCACATCATGTACAATATCTTCAAAAGTTTTATGTTGACATTAAATGAATAAATAATCTTGAAAGCTTAAAACTAAAATAATAATTACTAATATTCTTGTATTAAGAGCAAACTACCTGATAATCATATCCTGTTACCTAAATAATTATTGCCAAATATTTCAAACTAAACAACATGCATATGATCTATGAACACTTACCATGGGTTTTCCAGTTGCCCCAGGCCCATCAAAAATTCTTAAATTAACATCCATTCTCACTATACTCAACTGCCTGAAGCTGATGCAAAGTCGCAGATCATTTAATGATTTGAATGTCATTTGACAATTAAGAGAGTAAAACACAAACTTCCCGCCTTCAGACAGAATTCTGTAGACATCCTCACCAACAGTGATATAATCATCTCTTTCACAGTCACCGAATTTATCCATATACAATACTGAAAATGTGAAAATTCAGGCCATGAGAAATATATATATATATATATATATATATATATATATATATATATATATATATATATATATATATATATATATATATATATAAATTGTACACACACACAAAATGCAAACATTGGCAATATAGGTAATTCAGAAAAAAAGTTTCAGGAGACATAATCTTTTGATAAAATTTTAATAGGTAATGTCAGAAAATCAATCAATTAAAATGTTGTCACTGAAGATGTTTGGTCCCTTCATTCAACATAGTCTTAACAAGTTGTTAGTGAATGTAAGAAAAATAGGACTAATTTTTTTTGTGTGTGTTCGTAAGTGATAGTCAACATCATCTCAAAAAAGGTATATTTATTAAATTTCAAACATCATATTGAAAACTCAAAAATAAAAATTGTTTTACAACTGAACAAACTGTCTAAAATTATTCTGTCTAAATTTTCAGTATGCATGTGATATCTCTCCAAGTTTCCATATGTCTCCCTGAAAAATTATTAAGCTCTTTGTCTCCTGGACAGGAGACCAAATCTTTAATTTCCTGATACTTTAAGTACTTTGTGAAACTAAACAATTTATAAAGTATTTCAGCTAAATAATATCCTTCTATTTCAAGATGAAGGTTTCTCATTCAGAAAAAAATTAAGGCATGTATGTATTAAACCTTGCTAGTCAAAGCTATGAAACAAAACATTAAAATTCAGTTTTGAACTTTCCTCCAAATATCTCAATATACATCCTAGTTAGTTAAATCCAGAGCTTCCTGATAACCATAAACTAAAAACTGACAAGAATAAAGTAACTTTTTTTGTTTTTAATGATGGTAGCCAATTAATTTTGTATATAAATTTGAAAGATCTTCATGCCAAGTTTGATCATTCATATTCAGCAGCTTTGGAAATACATGTTTTCTATTTTTAGTAACAATGGCCATATCTGATGCCAGATCATCAACATTTCTATAATGTTTTGAAAGATTTTCATGCCAGGATGCATTGATAATATATTCTTCATAATTTTTTTTTAGAAAGACTGAGTAATGAAAGCCATAGTTGATGAGAGACTAGCATCATGCGAATAAATTTGCAAGGTTTTACAATTTTGATTTCTTAGTTTTTGGTAAATTGTTTAAAGGTTTTTCTAATTTTGTAATAGTAGATTAGTATCATTTGCACATACAAGAAGGTCTTTATCTTTATGCCTGAATGGCGCTTGTACTTTTTACCTCTGTGTCACAAGCAGTCATATCAGTTTCTACAAATAGACATTCAGACAAGATGAACCAGCATAATGGCGTTCAGTCTTATTTTCCATGTTATTATTCTTGTTTTTGCTCTTACTGAAAACCATGTATCATCTGAATATAGATGTGCATTCCACTATTTAGTTACAGTGGTGCTAAAGCCTGCTGACTATAAATCATATAGAACAGTATAATAAAAAAAATTCCTTGTTATTTCATTACTGGTAGATATACCCTGAATATTTTGAGATGAAAATTCCAAGAAAACTGCCATTCCTCCCCCTTAAAAAATGTCAGTGAAGTATTCTTATGCGATTCATGTTTTACATATTAATAGAGATAGAGAGGATGTAGGAGAGTGACTATTTCTTATATTTTGTTTAGCCCATAAACTGAAAATATGCTTAGTTAATGTGATATTATGCATGTAGAATCTAGAATGTTTCACTTTTATTACAATAAAATTAAAGAGATGCACATTTGGTTATAGCACCCGTTTAAGCAATTCTTAGGTTTGTGTGATTACTTTTTTGATTATTGGAATTTGGTGCAATGAGAAATATTTCTTAGCCCGAAATAATTAGCCAATTAATAGGAGCAAACTTCACAGAAAGCGTTAGTGAGTTTCCATGATGCCATGGTCAATGAGTAACGAATTCTGATTCAAACCGAATGACTGCCCCTGGAATAATTAAGTCCTTAATAAAATCTAGTGGTGCACACTGGTGTTGTGACTGCAGTGGCAGTTTTACGGTAGGAAACCGGGCAAATTTCACAATGTAATAAACAAGAAAGGAATTGGCAGATACTGTTTATGTTGCCATGGTGGCAAATGTGAGGCATTTGTATTGACATGACATGCTTTAAAATCATGGATTGAATGGCCTAAGGTGACATAGTCAAAATAGTTCCATGTATTAGGGGATAGATGTAGAGATTCTATGTCATGAACTGCTGACTGTACAGAAAGATGATTAAGAGAAACTATGCAAATGTGCGGTTGATAGATATTTGATAAGTTGTGAATAATATGGTCTTGCATTGATTAGAGTAAAATTTATGTATAGATAGACACATTGGTCTTTCTTACAACTGACATTGCATGGAAGTCTTTGGAAATTTGGGGTAAACTTATGACTTCTAGCAGGAATCGTGCCAGGGTTTTGACACTGCTCGGTGAAGAAAGACCCCTGTCTTGTAAGAATATTCCATATGTTTAAAAACAATGTATCACTGTATTTGTTTGGGGTTTTTTGTTTGGTTTTGGGGGGATTTGTTGTATTATGCATTAGTGATTTTATTAACCTTTTCTGATTCTAATGTATTAATTGGTAACAAAGTTAAGAAAATACAAGAGAAAATTTATATTTATTTATGTTTTACAAAATAATTGTAATTTTGAATGACAGTTTAGAACATAAAAGAATGCATTATGTTCATTAGATTTATGGTGTTGAAAAGAGCAGCACTGGCTGATTTTATATATATATATATATATATATATATATATATATATATATATATATATATATATATATATATATATACTATGTGGAAAATACATTTACTTAATTAAAAGATATATACAAATATATTTTGTCTGGAAGTATAACTGTATCTATGTATTGATGGAAAAGCAACACACATGGTTCACAAGGTTTTCTAAAGATAAATTTCTGGGTCATTTCTAGGGTTTTTCCAGGATGAAATTAATTTTTTCATGGCTCACATATGACCATAACTGAATCGAATTAAAGAACATTTTAGATCATAAAGCATGCATTTTCTAAATCTAATGCTGTTTCTCTTTCAAGAATCTCCAAACAACTAAATCAGAAAAGATGATCATGTACAAAACCACAAAATGAATCACATGAAACAAGTTTGATAATATTCCTATAAATTGGCATGTTTAGTCATTTCTATATACAGAATAAAAATTTTAACTTTATTTTACTGACCATTATGAAGCTAAGTAGGAACAATATAATGAACATAAATTACTTTTGATTCCTTTCAAACCTGTAATTCTAAAGAATTCTATATCAATGTGTGTGTGTGTGTGTGTGCATCTTATAAAAATCAAACATTTCCTATTACAGTAAAAAAAAATGCAAATAATTAGAATGTTGTCTTGTAATTAAAAAAAGAGTTTTAACCTTGAATTTATCTGTGCCAATAAAATCCCAAGCAAGATTTTTCAAACAACCTAATCTCTTTAAGACAATCTGTTTAAAAAATCCATCATTTAGATTAAAAAAACTATTTCACGGGTTGATTTAAATTTTGACAAAAGACTGTTAAAATTATATACTGTTGTGTACACAAGGACTGAATTTTCTGTAAAATCAACTTGTCTTCTTGTAATTTGTTTAACCAGTCCCCAAACCTGTATTGATACAGGGGCTCATATCCTTTTTTAATATATAATACAAGGGACAACTATTTCTGACTTCATCTCAGAGAGTCACCAATTTAGACTACAAATCTGGCCTGCATGAAATCAATAGGAAAATGATTTATTTACTCAGAAATGGTAAGTATTATAATCATTATGTCTTTAATCTGCTGACAGACTAGACAAAACTACGGCATAGATAAAACCAGTCACAGTACTTACCATTTTCATTACTAGTCACATGACTTCACAAATCTCAAATGATGACATCAGAAGTCCAATAATCACATGATATCAACAACTCCTTTTTAATGTTGTTGCACAGAAATTCAATTATAATTAATGAAAGTTAGATACATTTTGTAAAAACCAGCAATCTGGCCAGTCTGATTTGTCAAGCAGAGTGCACATGTCAACATGATAGTCATGTGATACAATGAAACTCCAGAAGTTGTTCTCTGAATATGTAAATATGGAAAATTAAGTGTTCTTTCAATTTTGTATTTTTATTACAACCAGTATACAAACTTCATTTAATATTTTCTATCTTTTTTACTATACAACATTTGAAAATGTGGGTTGTTAGATTTGTGAACTCCTGTAACTAGCAATGCAAATCATGAGTACAAGATCACATTTCATCAATGCCGTAGTTTATCTTGTCTTTCAGGAGTTTAAAGACATAATGATTTTGATACAATTTCTGTTAAAATTAGTAACTTTCATATCAAATTCATGCATATATCACTCGTTTTAACATTTAAGTTTACTAGACCACCCGGCAAGCGGCTACGCTTTGCCACCATTTTGGCATGTTGTGATGCTAGAAACAGATATTGAGCTGCCTTTGAAAATTGAAGTTGAGCACACAAATTTAATCCACTTCACGTTGGGTTGACTCAGCATAAATGTTTATTGCAAGTACCCAAATCATTTATACTGCACCCTCCGTTAGAACTCGATAAATTTAACTCCTGATCAGTTAAGTTATGACTCAATCATGTGATTGTTTTGGGCATCAAGTGGTGGTGGACAAATCCCAGGTTTTTCCTGACATTCATCAATATTTGCAAAATTCAAGGACTTTTCATGGTCGGGAAAAAAATTATCATTTCACCCAACTTTTTCCTGAGCTCCTGGTAGCGTGAAAATCCTGAATACAAATCTGCTGTCCCTAATGACTTCAGCCACCCTTAAAATAATACACATTTTATACACAAGAACTAACCAAAAAGGAAACAAAGTATATATAAATGAATATTACTGGCTTCAAAATATTCATTTGGAACACACACACATACACACAAACTTTAATGTGTACATACAACAGCTTTACTCAATGTAGATTTGAAAACAATACAAGATGATGACAAAAGATAAAATGATAAAATGATACAAAATGATACAAAATTATTACCATACACACTCATATATTATAGTAGAATATATCAAAACATTACACTGTTAGGGAAGAGCAAATAAAAACAACTTTTTGCCTATGTTTATGAATTACCAAGCGTTTCTAAGCATCTCTTGGTGCTTTCTCCAAAAACAATATGGCAGCCACCAGGCACAGTGACATCATGGTCTATTTTTAGACAAAAAAATGAATTAAGTACAGGTGCCATTCTCTGAATCTGACTGAAACTGAGCTGGCTGCTTTTGAGAAGAAGATGAAGATAACAAATGTTGACATGCCTGGAGGACAAAGAGCCATACTATTTTTTTTATTAGGCCATACAGCAAGGTGAGCTAATATCTACACCAAGCTAAATCTGCATTGGAAACACAAATCACCTGCATCTGCATCTTGAAAATATCACATGAATGTTTCAGTATTTTTGTCTCCTTCAATCCAACTGTAACATAATTTCATCAATTACTTGGTTTCTCAAACTAAAGTAGAACAGAACCCGAACTTTCAACAGTAATTCATGCTTCCTTAATGATTCAACCAAGGATTTCTGGCTCACACAAGACCAGACAAATACCTCTCTCAAACAGCACACATTTTTGCCAGTTAATTAACTCCTAAAATATATTGGCGGATGGATAATTAATATTAGTTTCATAATTTGATTTAGTTATGCTTGTTTTAAAGGTATTGCATGCTCTGAAACACAGATATACCAAGGCACATGACATTGTTTTAGGGGCTGATGAAGTGATCATAGGTACCATTAAAAGGTAAATCACATATAGGTGTTAGAGACTGAGACCATTTTCCAGCTACTATGATTACAAATTTAAAGGTCACCAGCCATACTCTAACATTTTTCTTTTTACATTAGATTTGCATTATATGATTAAAAGTAGTTATACTTGCACACAGAAAAAAATAAAAAATTATCAAGTGAGAAGAAGAAATAATAATTTAACTAATCAAAATGGAATAATACAATGCTGTTACTTCCCCTTAGCTATGATTCCCCACCTATAGAGGATGCTAACTGCAAATGACACACATTTATCCCCATAAGACGAAGTAAATGCTTCTTGCTGTTGGAAAATAAAACACTAAAAACTATGGAGAGGGAACATTTAGATGAAACTAATAAAAAGTAATTTACTGTTCAGTCTTATATCTATAGGAATGCATGATGCACTAGGTTGTGTACTTACGAAACTGTTCCATTGTTTCAATTTATTTTCAACATTCATGTTAACACAGGTAAAAAGAAATCAATGCTGGCTTTCCTATGTCAGCAGACTTCATTTTAAAAAAAATAGGCATACTAAAAAAAATCCAAAGGAACCAAACTTGGCTTTCTTATGTTGGCCGACTTCATAAATAAAAAAAAATCGGCACACTTTAAAGAATCCTAAGTAAGTTTCCGGGGGTTGACTTGCTTTGTAATAAAATAACCGTTGTATTATTTTATTGCTCTGCTGTTTATTCATCACCCGACTTCTATTTGTTTGCCATATGTAATGATAATTAAAATTTGCAGGCTATAGCACAGCAATAACTTACTTTAATAATACTTCTCTAACTAATGCTAACGAAAAGATTATCACAGTAAATGTATTTTCAAACAATGATTTTTTTTGGTATATTTAACCTGGATACAATACAATCTTGGTCATTTTTCACTTTATAACATATCATGCATGAATGAAAGGTGCTTTCAATCGATCAGGTGATATTCCTGTCTCATTTGCAATTTTGTTATCTGACATAAGTGAAACACGCTACATTAAAGATGCAAGCCAGCATCTGCTACATATATGGAGTTCATGGATTTTTTTTTTCTTGAATAAATTTTACATGGTCTAAAAGAAGGAATAAACGATAACAATGCAAGGTTAGTTTCTTAAATTTTATTTTCAGATAAGTGTTTTGTTTATCTATTGTATTGTACCATGCAGTGGAGGGAAGCCAAATTAAAATTAAACACAAAATTATTTCATTTTCTAAGTCTTGGCACATATACCTTGATGAAAAAAGTTATTGGACAGGAAAAATATATTTATGTTATTGTGCCCCAATGCTGATGGTAAATAAGGCATATATATGTATGTATGTATGACTCATTTTACAAACTTATGCATCTATAAATGATAAACATCCCAGAGTAATACCCGGTATTTCTTTTTTAAGATTCTTTTTGAGTTCATATTGGTTATAATAATGCTAAATAAAGAGTTTGATCAAAGTCTACACTCTGCACATTCAAAATAGTATTATGATTATTTTAAACATTAATATTTTACATCTGTGGTAAAATAACTGTACTGTAATCCTTTATTTTATATACTTTACTTACAATATTTTATGTAATTATTTGTGCATAAAAAAATAACTATTAATTTCAGTGTACAAAAAATTATATGTAAAATAAATAATTATCGTTTTGTGGTACTGACAGTGTACATAAAATAAAGGGATCATATAGAGCACACTCTACTTGACAACTTAACAGTACAAACATACAAAGTAAACATATATTTTGTGTCTCATTCTGCTCTCAGCTCAAGAATCTAATTAGTTTTTAAAAAAAATACTCAAAAAGATTTTTGTTATTATTAGCTAACGAGAGTGAGAGAGCGAGAGGATTATGTCTCAGTGTGCAAGTTCATCTGCATTTAGAGCATGTGTAGTTGTTATTTTGTGTACTGTTGGCAAATGGTTAAGATGGTTTGAACATGTATTAGCTATGTGTATTATTTATTGGCATATTGTATGCAATGATACAAGTCCACAATGTCAAGAAATTAAGTGCAACTTGTATTTTCACAGCAACATTAATCTCATTATCAAATTGCAATTAAAAAATAAAGAACTTGAAATCAAGTTTTAGTTAGTGCATACAAGCACATACTTGCGTGTGCATGTGAGAGTGAAAAAAAGAGAGAACCATAAAGATGAAACAAAATTTTGTCAGTGTATAAAACTATTCATTGAGGGCAGTTTTTATTTGTAGATTTGGAAAGAAAAAAAAAAGACTTTTCAGTTCTATGATAATTGTGATAATCCTCATGTATTATCCTACTAAATTCCATTATCAATTAACACCACTAAATCAATTATTCATTCTTGTTTTAATTAGGTCATGCATTGTCCCAACAACCACATGGCTCTGCAGTGTTATTTACATAGTAATTAAACATGCTTAGTGCTTTTGTTATTCCAGTTGAAACCAAAATGAGGGGAAGAATCAACAGAAGAGGTCAAATCAGCATGGCTGCCAGTAGGGAAATGAGGCTCTCTTTAGGAAAATGAAAATCTGTCAATGAGCTAATAAAACCATTGTCCATAAAGCAGACTAGTGATCATAGCATGACTTATTATTGAAACTCGCCAATAAAGATAACAACTGAGGGATATATTGCAGAATAGATTTCCAATAAAATGTTAATTATACCCAAGTCAAAACAGTACAAGTACATAAAAGATAGTGTATGTATATATACAAATTGATTTAACAGAGTCTGCCACTTTCAAATTTATGATAGAAAATAATATGGTTTTATATTTTATGTTTATATGACTATAATAAAACAATAAGACTAGTTGACCAATGGTATGTGGTCTTCACTTTAGAATGTACTGAGATATAATTTTTGTTGGATAAGGAAACATCAAAAGGCTTCTGAACTCATTTTAAAATGCACGTGGTGTTTTGTTATGATGACAGACTTAATAAGGAGAACTAATTAATGATAATATTTGAAGGTATGTTCTATGAAGGCCTTTGTCCATTTGTTAATAAACACCAGTAGTTGTTGTAATGACAATAAGAGAGTTTATGTATCAATCATTGTACATTCTCACCAACAAGTATTAATTTTTGTAAAACCAAATAGCAATATGGTATTATTGATCTTTTTTGCAGACATAATATCTTCTTAGCAGAAAATTTATTTCCAATAATTTAATGGATATTTCAAAGTGATAAGTATGAAAAATTATGATACATTTAAATTATTATTATTTTGATAACTGGATTGTATACAAAAAAAATTAAAGGGTACAAAAAATACATGAAATATGGTATGCTCTTTCAATCTCTCTCCACATATGCACCAAAGAACTTTCTTTAGGATTTAGGATTTTCCTATCCCTCACCTATTTGATCCCACAGCTTCAATCCACTGTTGTTTTTTTGGTGGTAAACAGGGTCTTTTGGAAAAAGAAAAAAAAACTTTTGTTCCATCACCACTCTTTTGGTTACAACAATATGCAATACAGTGCACCATATTTGCTGCACATAAGCACAATCATAAGAGATATAACATATACATTTAGGTGGGGAAATGAAACATTTCAATGACTAGGTTCAATAGAATGGATAAATGTATGCCATATCCATTCTTGGCTCAGGAAACTGTTTATGGGGATTTCTGAATAATTTCTTATTTAGATTAAATGATTTTTAAAGTCTAATTAAACATTTTTATGTTGTGCATATATAACAAATGCTTTTTTATGATCATAATAATATCACATGTTTGTACAAGACAGGCAGCCAGTGACCTTTAAAGACTGGCTTATGACACTGGGTGATTGCACCTGTATAGGTAAGAGGCAGACATGGCAATCAGAACAATATATGGCACTTGATTGACCAATTAGGTCCTATTCCAACTGCTCAGAATTTTGTACACCTCCACAGTCAGTTAGAAAATTATAGTCAATCATCTTTTTACTATCTCTTGAAGAACCTCTATCTGTACTGATCATAAGGCTGAATAGTTGAATCAGCTACTGGAAGATGATCAGCAAAAGAAAACATAGGACAAAATCAACACAAAATCTCAAACTCTGTGCCACATTTTGTCTTTCTCCATTCTGTTTTTGCTGATAATCTTTTAAATGAGTGATGTAATCATATCTAATCACTCTTTCCTGTAAGGCCCACCCATGCAAATGCATACATTTATAAGCAAATAATTTCTATAAATATCTGCAAATTTTTACTTAAAGAGATCTGGCTTTCCATAAGTTAATTTTAAGAATATTTTGAAATCTGATAAAGCCAATCTGATAAAACCCAATTTTGAAATTACATTTAAAATGCTTCACTGTTTTTAAAGGATTTACATGTGCTGCAACTTCCTATAACTACTGACTATATACAAAAAAAAACAGGATGATGAATGGATGGAAAAGATAAACAAATAAAGGAAAAATATAGAGAATAGGAGAGTGGCATTATAGTAATTTTGTAAAAAAAAAATTCTATATAGAGTTATCTTAAATTTAGGAGAAAATTTGTAAAATGAATGCAAAGCAGGTCACTGATAATTTTCATTTACTTACAACAGCAGGTCAGCAGGAAAGATGTCTCCTCAATCAAGTGGATAAATCAAGGAAATGGAAACAATACACAGAAGCTGAAACTATAAACTAAAACACTAAAACAACACCAAATGAACTCAATCAATGCAACAACCAAAACTAAAATATGTAAGAAAAACATAAAAACCACAAAATATTTTAACATAAGATGCAAAGCCATGCAGCAGTCTTTAATTTTATTTGTTATAATCTCTTTATTGCAAATACATATATCGCTGATAAAACAGAACAATTAACAGTCTAGTGTGAATCTGCATAGAGTTCTTAATTGACCTTTAAATGTTCAAATAAATTTGCTTGCATTTATTCTGGATTAAGTCAGTTTGATTTTTTATTTTAAATGATATCTTTATAGTTATTCAGAATTCTCATTTAATTGCAATTCCCATGCAACTGACATTTTATCATGCCCAATAGTAAAACAAAGCAAGAAATAAAAGATGGAATTACTTTTACTCCATTCACATCAGCATGATTGAAATTGTTTTATGTAATTAGTTTGTGTATCAGTCCCCCTCTCCAATTCAAGCTAAAAAGGTGGCCAAAAGTTTAATCAAATTACAAGGCCTATGTATTTGAGTTATAGTCAATGCATGGTCTATGTATTTTTGAGACAGAAAATGCAAGTAAATTCTCATAATCTTTAGACTAATTTTAAAACAGAAAATCATGTCAGAAGATCCCAACATTATTTCAGAATAGATTTCAAAATAAAACAATGGTATATATTTTAAAAAATCAATTATTTTAAATCATACAATGATTGCTGGTTTTTTTCATATCAATTTTGTGATGCTATAATTTTGCAAGATTATTTTTTTCTTCATTTTCAAATTCATTTTATTAATGTAATAGTATCAAATATTTCTTTTAAAAATACTTTTTACCAAATTTTATATTATGTACCAATGAACATCTGTGGAAAAAAGCTTGAAAAGTACCATTCTGTTTGTATTTTCATAACTGGCAAGTCTTGACAATTAAAATGGGTAATTATTACTGAGAGAAATGTTAACTAGGTAAAAAGGAAACAATTTTTTTTTCCACTACCGTTTGACAATCTGGTTTGGTTTTTGAGACATCAATCAAAATTGTTAAATGAATCACTAATTAGTTCTTTCAATCCTGCCTTCTCTGCATTATTTCACTGTCCAAAACTGCAAGGTTAAGATCATTTGATATTTGTTTGCTAATTACAGATACATTTTAATGGGAGAAAAAACAGTTTCACCCACCCTAAGACAATTTTTATACTGTCCTGGCTTTGTATTAATGTTATGCTGTAATTATGTATAATGAGTTTGCTCTATTAACTTGCACTGTTATCATAAATGTTATAGCAACATACAATTTGGAATCACCTTTTATGATATAAGTTTATACTGTTTACTGACCTTGCGATGAAATGATGGCTGTCCTTATGGAGTTGGTGGATATCCAGTAACTTCGTTATAATTCAGCTTGATTTTGGATTATATTGTATTAATTATTTGATTAAATATTTAACTTATAGAAATTTGTTATCTTATTTGTAATGATGTTGAAAATATTAAAATCATCCAAAGAATCCATGAATACATTCCTACAAAATGTTTTTTTTCTGAGTTGTGCTAGTTAATTATCACTTATTCTTATTTGTTACCATCTTGCTTTTTAGCTTGCTTTCGTATATTCTGTCTTATGCTTATGATTAACCATTTGATATAATGTTGGGTAAATTTTATTTTTTTAATTGGTTAATGTTGAAATCATTCATTAGAAAGAACAACAAAACTATCACCATCATTATCAAATGATGATAAAAGAACAAAAATATCACCATCATCATCAAATGATGATAAAAGTGATGAAGCTGATGATGATGATTAGACTGAACTAATGGACTGGTGATACATATTCCAGTAATTATCCTAACATAAATATTAGATATGATATAATTTAAACAAAAATTTAGTTTAAGAAATATTACTATGTTACTAAGTATTTATTTAAGAGATATCTATTTTGAACATAATTAAAATTTAGAGATGAAATGATTAATAAGGTTGGAAACCATCACATAATCAAGCACTAATCTTTATTTTTTCATTTCGCTCAAGATTAAGTTGCAATTGGATATGGTCAAAGATTTTGTGTCTAAAATTTTTAACAAAGATAAAGAAATACTTCACATCATGAATTACAGCTGGCTCACTTGTATTTTGTGATTTTGTGAAAAGTTAATGTTTTTTTCTTCCATGTTTAATAAATGTCAAGTAGATTTAGTTTACTTATTAATAGGAAAGATGTGTAGTTGACTGAACTAATATAAATTGTATAATTTTTAAAATTATATTCTTCATACTTCTTAAACAAAGAAATATGCACACTGAATTGTGTATTTATCCACCTGTAAGGAAAAGAACCTTCCATGGCCAACATCTGTGACTATTTTATTTAGCATCATCCATACGGACAACATTCATAACCATATTCTGTACCATTATCCACATAGCAACTATCAATGACGATTTCATGTAGCATTATCCACATAGCAACTATCAATGACAATTTCATGTAGCATCATCCACATAGCAACTATCAATGACGATTTCATGTAGTATCATCCACATAGCAACTATCAATGACAATTTCATGTAGCATTATCCACATAGCAACTATCAATGACGATTTCATGTAGCATTATCCACATAGCAACTATCAATGACGATTTCATGTAGTATCATCCACATAGCAACTATCAATGACAATTTCATGTAGCATTATCCACATAGCAACTATCAATGACGATTTCATGTAGCATTATCCACATAGCAACTATCAATGATGATTTCATGTAGCATTATCCACATAGCAACTATCAATGATGATTTCATGTAGCATTATCCACATAGCAACTATCAATGATGATTTCATGTAGCATTATCCACATAACCAATATTTATGAATGTTTTGTGTAGCATCATCCACATGGCCAAAATCCATGATTGTTTTATGTATCATCATTCACATAATCCATAATTATTATAAGCATCATAATCTACATGACCAATGTCCATGACTGTTTTTGTAGCATGATCCACATGGCCAATATCCATATTTTTGTGTATTATAATCCACATAGCCAACATCCATGATTGGTTTATGTAGCAAGATCTACATAGTCACCAACATCCATGATTAGTTTATGCAGCATGATCCACATAGCCAATATCCATAACTTTTATGATCCACATGGTAAATATCCATGGCTGTTTTATGTAGTATCATCCACATGGCCAATATCCATGGCTGTTTTATCTATCATCATCAACATAATACATGATTATTTTAGCATCATAATCTACATGACCAATGTCCATGACTATTTTTGTAGCATGATCCACATGGCCAATATCCATATTTTTGTGTATTATAATCCACATGGCCAAAATCCACGATTGTTTTATGTAGCATGATCCACATAGCCACCAACATCCATGATTGGTTTATGCAGCATAATCCACATAGCCAACATCCATGATTGGTTTATGTAGCATGATCCACATAACCACCAACATCCATGATTGGTTTATGCAGCATGATCCACATAGCCAACATCCATGATTGGTTTATGTAGCATGATCCACATGGTCAATATCCATGACTTGTATGTAGCATCCACATGGTAAATATCCATGGCTGTTTTATATAGTATCATCCATATGGCCAATATTCATGATTATTTTATGTATCATCATCCACATGGCCAATATGTATGGCTGTTTTATATATTATCATCCATATGGTCAATATCCATGGCTGTTTTATGCATCATCATCCATATGGCCAATATTCATGATTATTTTATGTATCATCATTCACATGGCCAATATGTATGGCTGTTTTATGTATTATCATCCACATGGCCAATATCCATGATTATTTTATATATCATCATCCACATGGCCAATATGAATGGCTGTTTTATGTATTATCATCCACATGGCCAATATCCATGATTTTTATATAGTATCATCCACATGGCCAATATGTATGGCTGTTTTATATAGTATCATCCATATGGTCAATATCCATGGCTATTTTATGTATTATCATCCACATGGCCAATATCCATGATTATTTTATGTATCATCATCCACATGGCTAATATGAATGGCTGTTTTATGTATTATCATCCACATGGCCAATATGTATGGCTGTTTTATGTATTATCATCCACATGGCCAATATCTATGGCTGTTTTATGTATTATCATCCACATGGCCAATATCCATGATTATTTTATGTATCATAATCCACATAGTCAATATCTATGGCCATTTTATATATCATCATCCACATAAACAATATACATGGCCATTTTATGTATCATCATCCACATGGCCAATATATATGGCTATTTTATGTATCATCATCCTCATGGCCAATATGTATGGCTGTTTTATATAGCATTTCTGTTTTATGTAGCATTATGCACATTTTAGAGAAAAATTTGTAATTATTTTCTCTCCTTCTCTCTTGTCCTATTGTCAATTAATTTAAAAATATCAGTGTGTAAATACATTTCTGTTGCTAAGCACTTTTTTTTAAATTTGACTTTAATTTGTTGCTGCACCTGGTTCCAAAAGATATGTGTATGAGGTAAACAGAATGCACATATTTTGAACACATTACTACATCATCCAATATCTGGTACTGTTGATATTTTTTTATTTAAATTACATGTATTTTATAAATAATAGTACTGATTTTATAAATAAGAGTACTGATTTGCATGTCTACATCATGAATAAATACAGACTTAAATCACTTCTCACTTACCACTCTTTCCCATAAATGAATGTGACAATACTGCATAAAACTGATAATGAAACAGTTAATTCGCACGATGTTGAGACTGTATACAAATATGTTATACCCCTTATATTTAGTTCTTAATTTTTTGTTCTTCATTTCCTTGGTTTTATTCTCACTTCAGTTGTACATTTTCTCCAGTTCAAAATAATGAACATTTTGGTGTAATTCAGTGTCATGCAATGTTGTTTGTTTTCAGTGACCACTCACTACCTGCTCTCTCTCTCTCTCTCTCTCTCTCTCTCTCTCTCTCTCTCTCTCTCTCTCTCTCTCTCTCTCTCTCTCTCTCTCTCTCTCTCTATTACTCAATGTGTAACATTGCTTTTTTCATATTTCTGCTGTTCTGCATTCTTGTTTTCCTATGTTTTGTCAATTTTCCAATAAAATAGATTTCATTTATTTTTTCTAAATACTTGTACATTACATTTTAACAATTATGAATGGTATTAAAAATTCTCAATATTTTTTTTGACAAATAAATTACCAATGAGCTTAGATACTTGAAAAAATTTAAATATTGCTTACTAATGAATTATCCAATAAAGTTTAAGAGGCTGCAGCAGATTTTCTTTGCTGGCAATAACGAAACTTCAAAGTCATGATTACATGTAATTCAACAGAGTTAACTTGGTTATAAAATATTTATTTTGTAATATTTGTTCTTTATTAGAAGATGCACACCGATTTGAAGCAGCTGATATGCCATGTGCTCATCTCTCAACAGCAACACAGTGCATGGCTTTGCAAGAATGCATGGTGTGAGGTGATTCTGCACACTCGACTGCCACAGCTTACAAGTTTGCATGGTGAAAGGTGGAGGACTTTTTTTATTCATCATCTCTATGCTCTCTACACCCTCCACTGTGTTGCATGGAGAAAAAAATATTGTCCAAGTCATATTGTATGTTTCTACAGAAATTACACAACATTGTGATTCTCATAAAAACTGTGTGAGCTGTACTATGCTTTATACATAAGCTACACAACCTTATAAAGTCTGTAAAAATTGCATAAGCTATACTACATACTTTCTACAGAAATTACACTATCATGTAAAGTCTGTAAAAACTGTGTGAGCCTTGTGGGATGCTTTCTACAGAAATTACACCCAAACCCTGTAACATTTGTAAATTCTGAATTACTCAAAAGGCAATTAGCAAAAAACACCTTGCGATTTATTAATTTTGTTTTACAAAATTCACACAACATCAAAACACATGTGCAGGCACATATCAAAAGCAACCAATGCATAATATTATTAAATACCTGTTGATGCTGCAACTGTCTGAAAGTTCAAGTGTAAGAACAGTATGAGCAATGATCCCCAGTTCACATAATGAACTGCTCCTACTAACTGAGTCAACATTATTCTAGATTATTGTAGAGGTGAATCACTTTCTACACAGACTGGTGGTCTACATGGACATTATAAATTGGTCACTGATGATGTTGTTACAGCCTCTATTCAAGTCAGAAAATTTCTGGAAGAGAAACAAGAGAAAACATTTGATATCTTTTTTAATATGCATGTCTGATGTACATTAAAATAATCTCTGTAAAAGAGCATGGGAGAAATGCAACAGAAAATTGGCAAATACTGTAGCTTTGATGGAATTTATTCATATTTGAAAATAAAAGCTGATGAATTGCTGAATTTGAGAAACTCATTACCTTTGCAATTGTGAAACAATTGTTTTTTTTCAATGGTTCCATGAAAAACAAGGACATATGAATGTGAAATATACACATGGAATAATATATACAATGAAAACAATGGATATAAAAATATGAAGATGATAACTACATGTACAAATTAAAGGGGCAAAGGTGAAGCTGTTTTAGCATGGTGAGAAATGATGAGACTTCAATGTGAATTGGAATATTAACTGTTTGGGGGCCAAGCAATACATAACCTTCCACATAAGCTGTTCTAACATATGTAGGAAATTGAGCTGAATCTGCATATCAATAGCATGTCTAAAGACAGTTTAAATTATGTACACAGTGTAATTTTGTATTGTCTGAAGTCTATCAATACAAGTTTAGCAAACAACACTAAATGCTTGAAAAATAATGATGTGGTGAAGGAGTATGAGCATTATATAAGATTTTTCCAGTATGAATTGGGCTGACAGAAGAAACATATTTCAGAATCCCAATGCCTCTACATGTATTTAAATTTTCAACTGCTTGCTGTAATTGCCTTTTGAAAGTTAAGTTCTGAAGAAGAAAAAAAAATATATAAAATTTATACAATTCAACCTTTGTCATTAATTTGGCATTAGATATCATCATCATCATCATCATCATCATCATCAATCCCTTAACACAAGAGGCAGTTTGGGCACCACTGATGATTTCCCAACAAATTCACTCCTTCTTTCCCTAATATCCACTGTCCCTCTGTAATCTCCAAAGCCCATGCCTGTCCACTCTTTTGTTGTCTTCCCACCTCTTTTTCTATCTGCCTTTTCTTCTGTACCCTCACACTGTGCATTGCAATATATTCTTTGCCAATCAAGATGATCCTGAGACATGACCATATCAGTAATATTTGTGATTTTTCACACTGATGCTATTAGTATTGTTTATCATCAGTTTGGTTTCTTTGTCAGTAATCTCCATACCATATGCTGTGTTTCAATGACCATGTGCTCAGGACTAGGGCATGCCACATTATATCGGTTGACTTTGTGGTCATCCTGGCTGCAGAGGGATGAGCTAGCTGTATCTGACCCTTGAAAAACCACATGAAGACAACTAGCAACCTTCCATACATTAGATATACATGTGTGTAAGATCTTTCAAGCATAAAAGAAAATGTACATATTGTCTGTCTCTCTACAAGACAAGAAAGACAGTGAAGGAGACCTGTTAGTTGAAATAGGGAGAATTAAATACACCATTCCCTCGATAACTCGAGGACATTGGGGTCCAAAAACATCAACCGCGATATAAGCGAGGGCACAAGTTATCGAGGGACCTATAACAAACAACAAATATAACAATGGGATCGACGCACAGGGAAAAGGGGTGGGGTGGCTTGGCATGTTGAATACTTAATAATCGCGCTAAGATTAACAGTGGATAAATATCTTTTTCATATCGGTGTACTTTGTTTAGTTTTTCCTCACAGAGTAACATTAATTTCAGGATAACTTACAGTATATTGAGGAAATTATCTAAACATTATTCCTCCTGGTTTCCGTTTGCTTAGCACATGTACTTCACATGTGTATTACGTCACTTATTTTTGTGGTGAATGGTATACATTCTAACTTTATTGTTTGATCCAAAGTAGACGTGTTTTTCAAATACAAAAGATCGACACATTTCGAAAAAACAATATCGATTGAACGATGTGTAGATTTTTTATTGCAGTAGAAGTAAAATGGAAGAAAAAAATTCACAAGGTTTAACCATTACCAACATGAATTTAATGGGTCTAAAACTTTAAAACGACATAAATTAGAACACGATACCACTTGCGGTTTGTGACACGTTTGAGAAATATCACTTCACATTTTGAAAAAATGCTAATTTCACAATATAGATTCTATCTTTACAGGCAATACCGTATTTTCCGCCCTATAAGTCACTCCTGCGTATAAGTCGCTCCTCCGCACTTACCATAATCACGTCTTTGATACCGCCGGCCATTGCATGCGACTTGGTAATTTCCAACTTCGTGTAAGAAATATTATACAATTGTTTAAGAGTTATATAAAAGTCAGTACTACAATAGACTTTGGCTTTGCCTTGAGTCGTATTTGAATTGTTGAAAGTCCATGACCTGCAGCACGCTGTTCCACAATCCATTTTCGTAGATTCTCCTCAAGAACTGGCTAACTTGCTTTGCCACTACGATTTCCTTGCTTGTTTTTTTTTTTGTTGACCTTAACTCGTCTTCTTTTTTATGCCATTCATGCACAATCTTCTCGCTTACGTTGAATTTTCTTTCTGCTGCACGATTTCCGTTTTCTTTTGCAAATGCTATGACATTTAACTTAAATTTTGCATCATATTTTTTTCAAGTTGTTGGTGCCATGATAAATGGCACAAATTTAATTTAAAACAAAACTTATGGACTTACGGTAATATAACAATTTTAAATCATACGTTATTTGGGAAACTATATTTTATTAATGCTCCATTGTATGAACAGTATGTATTAATATATTGGTCATTTCCACAACCCAAACGAACTTCAAAGGCACTTTATACACTACAGTGGTTTTAATACATTAACGAAGACATTGCAAATTCACCTAACAATTGAAACTGTTCATCAACCTTCCAGTTATTTTTTTTATTAATTACCGGTACTTTGAAGTTCTCTCCATGAAGCCAGTTGTGGCTTAATCCAGAGTTAAAAACTAGAGCAATCATCCGAGGAAATATTCATAATATGTTTTTTTTTATTTTTATAACAAGCCGTTGCGAAACCAACTGAAAAAATGATTGTGTGTTTTTATAAACTACTATTAAAATAAATTATGAAGCACTACCAGAGGTCTTGGAAATGCTTTACAGTGACATAGTTCGTTGTTTAAAATAACAAAATAATCCCAGTTCTGCATTCTGTATTTATTTGAGTACATCAAAAGAACCCGATGCAATAGCTGGGCGGCAAGTTCAAAGGACTTTGACTAGCAGCTTGGATGGGAAAATGTGCTGAAATTTACAACGACTGAATTTAGAGACAAAGATTCTAAGATGTACAGGCCGAATAATAAAGGAAATACAATGGCAATCGTTATTTCAATATTTGTTTTTATTTATTAATAACAACAAATTTTAACTTATAAATAACTAAATATTATTTGACTATTTAATTTGATAATCTTATAGTCAAATACTTACGTGCACCATAAGTTTCCAGCAACTGGCTTGCCCATAGACCGGCAGAAGCATTTTGCTAAAGCACAGCATCACTGCGCATCAGTCACAGTCGTTAAAAAAATTTATTTATCGTATAAGTCGCTCCTGCATATAAGTCGCACACATCATTTTTAAGAAAAAAAACAAACAAAAAAAGTAGCAACTTATAACCCGGAATATACGGTAATCACCATTTTCAATGATAAAAACGAACTATGTATCAAGGTTAAATTTGCCAATTTCAATTTCTTATCACGACTTTTTTCACGTTTAACACATTTTAAAATATATTTTCCTTGGAAAAAAATCGGGAGCCAAGCCAGACACCGCGTTATAAGCGGGTTCACGAGTTATCCGGGCGCGAGTTATCGAGGGAGTGGTGTATAGAAAATATTTAGCTGAAACTATGATTTGTGAACTAGAGTACATTTTCTCTGCATACTTTAAAAAAATAATTCTGAGGCAGTAAGGGTCTCAAATGACATCATATGAAACACAATGTACACAACCAGTTTATATTGCAAGGGACTCCAGAAGAGTACACACCAGATGCAAACCATGGACAATAATCTGCTATGCTACTGTAGTAGGGCATATTTTATGTAATTTTGCTATGGGGAATTAGTCACAAGCAAGAGGCTTTTTCTTTTCTACATTTAATGGAAATCTGATACTTCTAGTTCTTCATGCTGACTCCCTGCACTATGCTTGATCTGGCTTATAATAATCCTAAAATACTTCACTGAAAGCATTCCCAGAAGACCTTTTCTAGAACTAAACTTCTGGTCTGACTCTGTTAGGTGCAGACCCTTTATCTAACTCTAATCTACATATCAAAATGCACAAAATCTATCTTATGTAATCCAAAATAAAGTCATATATCTACTCTCCACACACACTTTTCCCACTGATACTGTATGTTAGAATTTCAAAAATATTATATTAAGTAGGAAATTTCTTGTAAATTTATCCTTATGAGTAATTTAATAAAAAATTAAACTGTAACTACCCATCTATTTTATGCACTTTTTATTATAAATACTAAATGAGATTCAAATTTCTTTACAAATGGTCACTTATTTTAGTGTTTAAGTATTAAGGCAAACTTGCTATAACTGATTTTAATTAGCTTTACAAACACATAATCCAACTGTTATACTGACATCTTTGTTTCAATTTTTCGGCTAGCATTATAACTTGACACCATTGCATTTGACTAACTGCTGATACTGTATTATGGTATTCATGCAGAATTTTAGCCTCTGAATTTAGCAGCGACTAAAGAGCTACTTCACTATCATAGACATACTATTATTAAATTTATGGAGAGAATTAACTAAATTTAAACACAAATACATTGTCTCTTCTAAAACTTATAAAAATACCATAGCACATGAAAAAATTAATTTAGCTCTATAATACTGCTTTCTCACCGTAAACTGGCTGTGATGAGATTTCTTCATATTGCAAGAATATGCATAAAAAACATAATCAAGAACACAATGATACAATATGCTACACATTTATGAAGCGAAAGTTTTTTAGATCAGTAAGTGATTGTTTTTGGAATAGAAATTTTGATTTGCTCATTTAAACTGCATGAAAGATCACATTTGGACACAATTGTACTCTCCCTCATGGTTAAGCTGATTTATGCATATTCATGAGAAAACAATCTTGGCACAGGTATCTACAGGTGATAAAGGATCATTATGGATTGAGACCTGTGTCTTGCAATGATGAAGATGCATAATATGCACATGTGTGTGTGTGTCTGTGTGTGTGTGTGTGTCTGTGTGTGGTTGATTACATTGTAGTTGGTTTTTAACAGCACTTTCTGTTAATCACAGACTCCTGGAAATTTTTGTGAGGTATCAATTTTGGATTATTTTGTGATATACCAATTTTCGGGGATTCTGTGGTTGCTGCAAACATTAAAAGACACATTGAACAAGAATCCTTCCAGATCTCAAAATCAACTTTTTTTTAGTGCTACCAAATTTTCAACTGAAACATTCTGCAGAAAATAATAATTCAGAATTGGAACTAACAAAATACTAGCTTGCAAGTATCAATTTCAAGTCCTGAACCCCTTCCCCAAGCCACAAATGTTTGTATCATGAGAAATGAGCTGATGGCTTTCCCAAGAACACTCCCAGGCAACAGACCCATTTTTGAATTTCCTTTCAGAAACAGTTTGGCCGAGTCAGTACATTTCACAAGTATTGTCATAATATCATTAAATTACACAAAAGTTGCAAAAAAAAATAAAAAATTAAACAGTTCATTTAATTCAGTATAAAGCTCCAATTTGTACATGGCTGTAATATCACCATAAAAATCAAGATATACTGGGATCTCCACATGACTGTTATTATTAATCTGCTTCTGGTTTTGAGTCTCATTTGATGCTATTTCTGTCTGTCTGATTATACCATTTCCATAATGACTGATTATGACAGAAAATAATTGTAACCAGAATGCTTTTACAGTCCAATAGCTTACATGTCTTAGCTACAGTGTACTGTGGTACTGAATTATCATTCCAATGCTGATTAGCATCTGATACTTCAACATCCAATAGCCAATACACATTACTCGCTTACCATAAAGACTTTCTCATAAGTCCATCAAACCTTTGTGGTCAGTGATATGCATGCCATATTCATGACCAAAAAGGTCTGGGTCTTGACGTCCAAATCAATGATCAACCTGGTTGGTCAGCTACCATGCTGTAAGGCTGGGCAAAGGCCTTTACTCCAATTGCTGTGGTAGAAAAATCCAATTTGCATTGCAGTGCCTTAAAACACAAAACCAAAACCATCAAATAAACTCCAGATAAAAGCACCTTGGTCTGTTGTCAACAACTCATGTACACTGTACTACCAGACAAGGACTGGAGAGCTCAATCTTGAGTTGGGGATTAACTGATGAAAGTTGTATCCTGTGCTGTATTTTAAGTCAATAATAATGCCCATTTCCACAGATATATCTGAGAGTCCAAAAAGACCTCACTATAGCCCTCTTCATTTAATGAATGAACTATTATGGTTCTATATATCTGAACTCAATCTAGAGGTCAGGTTCTACTACAAATATTGATTGAAACTGGCAAACTGTCTCTTCATGATAAATAATCCTACCATCTGAATATAGACATACATATGTGTACATCATGTTCAATGTTCTAAACTTACAATTACTTTCTGTTCAGCAAGTTATGAATTAAGATGGCATTAAATACAAGCCCAATGTACAAGCTGTAAGGACCAAAATAGCATGCCAGTCAATCCCCCTTTCAGGAAATGTAGAAAATGCAGAATACCAAGCCATATTAAAATAAAAGCAGAATGTAAGTTTCATTTCTTTCTCAAACACTTTAACCCCGCTGAATCATGTGCTACAAAACTATATTTTTCTATTGGAACCAAGATAAACTGAATAAACAGGAATGAAAAAAAAATTAGTTAAAAAGTTACTTCTGTCTGGTGGCTAAATGTGAGTCCTGCATCTGATCAAATGGTGCATCTTTAAATTGCCTCAAAAGTTGAATAAAACATTAACAAGATAGTCTTCTTGAAAATATTTTTGTCATCTTTTTGTGGGCAAGAATGACATATAAACAAATGCCAAACTGCATGTCTAATATGCTGATAGGTGTATTGATATAGTATCACATCATAGGGTGTGTATTGTGCATTGCATAAATACAAGGTACAGGTGTATCATTTCAATCCTTTAAACAACCAAGTGCTCAGGAAGCACAGATATATGGTCTCAATTGCATATAATTGATGTAAGTTTGCAAATGTTTGTTGAATTTATTCATTTTAAATTCATACTTCAATTATTCCATGAGTTTGAAAAATAATCACGAGTTCATCTGTCTTGTATGTAATAGAAATCATGTAAAGAATTTCATGCAATAATGATATGCATTGTGAGAAAATTAAAATATGTCTTGAATATTAAAGGACTCATGTATCCTAAAGATTTCATGCACTTCTTCTGATATGAATTATGAGAAATAAAATGTCCATTATCAATGTTTTGTATCATGTATGCAGAGAATTGATTTTTCTGATTTGAGAAGTGTGCCTGTGAATCACTAATTAGCAAGCAAAGTGGTTAAAACAGGGAGTTAAGTCCATTAATTCATTTGTGTAATTCAGTTGTGACCTCTTTTTGTGGAAGAATAGATGGTGTTATCATTAAGAGTGACACAGTCCATTTACAGTCCACAGCAGAATGTAATGGTTCATCAATGAGGTTCAATTATGTCATGGTTCCAGTAGGAATGCAAGTAGCCACTAGAAAACATAATAGGACTATATGTTAATATTAAGTTGAGAAGTGACCATAGCTTAGTTCTGCTGACTTATGAAAAAACAATATCTGACATGAAAAGAGTGTGGATAGTATTTGATACCAGGAGAAGAAAACACCTCACACATGTTTACATTGGTTATTATATTTTACTTAAAGAAACATAGTCCCATACCTGTAATGCACAGAGGAAAAGAGTGCAGTCTGTAACCAAGACAGCTGATGACCTGGAGAGAAAGAGAGAAAATGAAAAAAAATATAGGAATGCCAACCCATCATCAACAGTGATTTGGAAAAGATCAGAAGAAACCATGTGATGCAACATGTGGCAATTTGAGTTCAATCAGTCACTACATGATATGATGAAATTTGTTTTATCAGTGTAGCAGAATAGCTAAAAAAATTCTGCATAAAATTGGTAACTCTATACATGTATCTAAAAGAAAATAAAAAATTCAAATGTCATGTTCAATTTCATTTTGTTTAGCAAAACTAAAATTTGTAAAACAAAGGGACTGATAATGATGTAACAAAACACATTCATTCCACAATATGGAAGGGACTTTGGGTGGCTGAGTGGTCTAAGTCACTCACCTTTACTCATCCCTGACAATTCACACCTCTGTCTGGTCAATTCAAGTCTTGACTCCAGACAGTTCGGGAATGTGAGAAAGCCTACTAGTAGCTTGCCACGAGTTAGTGGTTCTTCCCAGGGCTTTCCCTGGGTTCTTCCTCAACCATATATACATGCCACCATGTACAGCTTATCATGTGCTGAAAACCCATCAAAAGGTATTGGGAGTGCACCTGGGCTTATTATAGGAGAAATATGTTAGTCCATTTAATCAGACCCAAAATTTCTGCTTGATACCATAAACATATATGTTTATATACAATAGTCCCATTACATGTCAATGCAACAACCACTTTTTTTTACAATTTCATCAAAGGAATAAAACTTGTTGAAACCCATTGAAACCTGAATCTACCGCTTATGCTGTCATATCAGATGATTTTTCAAGGCAAATATTTCATCTGCAGCACATGCATAAGACAAAACTATCAAGTTGAAGCTTTTCATGTAAATGCTGTGTTCTAATCTCACAGTTTACATTATAACTTCTTACACACACAAATCACTTATATATATCAACCAGTATGGAACATGCTAACACCTTCACCATAAATCCTACATGCAGTATTTCCCATGAAGATAAGCCCTACATGCAGCATTTCCCATAAAGATAAGCCCTACTGGCAACATTTCCCATGAAGATAAGCCCTACATGCAGCATTTCCCATAAAGATAAGCCCAATTTTAGTTTACTTAACCAAAGTGAGTTTACGATCTGTCCTTTGTCCAAGGGCATTGCTCATCTGCCTGTCAACACTTGCCAGTGAATATGCTCATGGCTTCATTTCATATTTTGTATGTAATCCTATATCAACAAGATCTTCACTGAATTTGACTATATGGAATATACACACTTAAAAGGGTGATCTTGCATCTGACAGGATGAGCTTGTGAACACTCATATTTCTTAGTAGACTGCAATCTGATTTTTTAATCAAGCTTTTACTGTCAAGATCTTAAATAAGTTCAATTATGAACAATGTGCATGAATTTTCATGAAGTGTTTTGGATAAGCTCATCAATCTTGTGATTATATTTCTGATATGATTTGATTCAGATTTGGTATAAATGTAAACTGATATCATCATCATTTTGGATAAAGGTGTCAATGGGTATCCTGGTACACAGGTACCAGCCCTTCATAATTACCAGGTAACATGATTGGCTAAAGAGTACCCATTTACTTCACTTTAAAAAAACAACCAACCAACCAACTCCAAAAGTATGTTTCCAAGTTCAGATCCAAGATTATACTTGGCAACATCAAGAGTGAGTGAGACAGAAAAACGAGTACAACTGGGGGCTCATTTTGTATAATAATGAACTGTCATAGACCTCCATCTACTGATCCTTTATTTTCGATGTGTGTGACCATTTGACTATATGCATCAAACAGTTTCCTTAATTTCTAATTATAGTACAGTGTGACCCCACCAGAGCATGCTCTGTTATAACCCATATTCAAATATTACATGGTGGTGGCGTGTTTCATATACATGTATTTTTCTCATACATGAAAAAAATCTTAAAAATATGAGAAAAACAAAAAAAGAGTTTATTATCAGTTTAGGGAAGAAATCGTGTATGAATAATACAAGACGATTGTGGTGTGGTTCCTTAAAGCTTATATGCATTTTTCTCATACACGAAAGAAAAGGGTCTTCTTAAAGTATGAAAATAATGTGTAAAAAGTTTATTCAGGAATCAGGAAGGGTTTTGCCAATGTCGCAAATTGTGATTTATTATTTTCCTTATTGGCAGCAAAATATACCATCTGGCAATTTTTTTTATTGACAAGTATGATGGCTTTTTAAACTTGTATATATAGCCATTGGTTTGGAGTGGAAAAATTCAGAGGCCCCATGAAACGAAGCCACAAAGTTGAAAAGCATTGAAATTTATCTATTGTTACATAAACAAATTCTTTGTCCACATTGACAAAGCATCTTAACAGTGCATTTTGCTATATCATAATCCGATTTTGTTGACATCTAGCTTGAGTACTGTATCTTTCAAGATGTCCCAACTACCGTGTTTATTCGGGGTCACACTTTAACCATACATGCCATATTTCCAAGAAAACAGGTTTCTTAAATTTAAAACCATGTGCCTACGCTTCACAACAGCTTGATACACACTTAAGAAGCAAACCAGTATAAACTGAAGAAAAAAAAAACATGGCACCAAATATTAAGTGAAACAGTCTTTTTTTTGAAAGAGGAATCTGCCAGTAATGTTATAAAGCATAGAGAATTTGTGGACTTGACATTATAAACTTTCAGCAAAATTGAAATATGATATAGAGTTGTTAAACAGAATGATACCTATAAATAATATATTATTTTCTTTTGTGTGTGTGTATTGTCATGCTAATCCATACGGATTTAACCAATTTGTGACAATAATTTTAACTGCAGATCCAGGTAAAAATAAATGCAAATTTGTCATACAGTTTTCTGTAATTACTGCATGTAATATATAAATTAAACATTTTATGATCAGATTGCACTTTTCTGCCACCCATATTAGTAATAATTCTGCTAATACCTCTCAGGGTGTATACATGTATGAACTTACAACAAATCAGTTCAGGTTAGCATTTAATATACTTTCTCTTTTATCAGTTGACCAGGTAACTGATGATTAGGATTGAGGGGTACCCAGGTTACTTTTTCTAAAATGATTACATCTTTAATCTTGGATCAGTTTGATAATGAGTGGCCTCTACATTAGGGGTTCTGCATATGGTTGCCTGACCCCGTGTACACTCTAAAGGCTACACTGCATAATGATATCTTAAGCCTGTGTATACTCTTAAGGTCATACATACTGCTTATGATTGTCTGACCCTGTGTACATTCTAAAGGCCATATTGCATATGACTGCCTGCCTGACCCATTGTACACTTAAATGCCATACAGAATATGATTGCCTGACCCTGTGTACACTCTAAATGGTCTCTTAGGTAAAATCTCTATAATTTCTCATTATCAACTCTACTGGATGCTGATCTCAACAGTTCCAATCTTTCTTGTTATCACTCCCTTGGGTAAATCTCTCTATGGTTCCAATCTTTCTCATAATCAACTGGCAGCCAGTTAAATTAACAGTGTTTAATGGCAACCTACTTATAATTTTCAATTGCAGTCTGTATCTATAAATGGCAAAGAAAACCAATTCATGTACATCTACTATACAAACACTTTTACCTTCATTGTATCAGCAACATAATCAATAAACCAATTAAAACTGTAAAATAGATACAGAAACCTGTTATATTCCCTCCTGACAAGGCTGTGTGCCACATATTTGAAAATTTTATAAACGTATATGACTGGAAAACTAATTTATAGGCCTTTGTCAGACACCATCATACTCAAACTATTAAATGATATATGCTCATTAGCACAACTAGTAGAAATGGGAAAAACCCAAGAATGTTAATAGTATATTTTTTTAATTGTTTAAATCTGCAAATGTATTACTAAGGTGCTCAGATCCCAAATTTATTGGTCACCTTCATGAAGTTCTTTCACTGGAAATGAATTTTATAGATGCAACAATATCTATATATCATGGAGTTACGTGTAGCAATGGATTTGAATATTTTCAATGCATGGATAATTAAGGGATTACACTGCACAAGTAATTATTGAACTTATATTTATAAACAATTACAAATATATTACAAGAAATTATTGAACTTATATTTATAAGTAATTACATATATATTGCAAGTAATTACTGAACTTATGTTTATAATTTATATGTGATGTGTCGGTAATTTATTGTACAGAAAAACATAGTTTTCTTGTTTGTCATTATTTACAAATGCTGTAAAGATTTTACATTTAAATTGAAAGAAATCATTGAAATGTGCTTAGACTTATTACCACAACAATTTAACAGCTTATACATGTAATCATTAATATATTGTTGCTAATTATGAAAGTGTGCACCTACAGAATATGGTATGGTTTTATAGTTGTAAGCTGTGAAGGGAATTAATAATTCAGATCAACTTTAGTGGATTGGAAACCCTATTTAGCTTACCGTTTAAACTGGAGTTTTACTAACCTTTTAGTTTTTCATGTAACTTGAAACAAGTAGTCTCCCTTTACACACAACCTCAATTGATTTATCTTTTTGGTTTGCTCAACCAACTGATGATAGGTTATAATCAATAACTGGAAAAACACTAATTAGATACTTAGAATTTCAAGGCAAAACAAAACATAATAATGGTGCAGCAATATATAAAGTCTGATGCAAAATTGAGTGAACAAACAATAATTAACTCTAGTTAAAAGGGAGAGATAATGTTACAGTAACCTATGAATGTTAGTAGTGAAGGAGGGGCACTATAGGGTCATATAGACTTCTATATTCAAATTTGGTCGTTTGCACCAAGGGGACAAACAATAATTTATCATGGAGCAGAATAGGCCAGTCTAAGCCTCAGTCAAGGGGAATTGAATAGAGGTGATTATAAATTATAAACAAGTGATTGGGACTGTCTAGGATCAATAGAAATTGGAGTGGGGTGACATCATGGTACCAGACACTGGCAACAATGTTGCAAGTGGCTGACTTCAATCTGCAGAACAGTGCTGCAAGGGGCTGGCCTGAATACACACTAGAGACAAATATTGACATCAATCTATCACTGAAAAAAAAAATGACTAAAAATTTTTTTAGGCAAGAGAGAATAGATATCATTTTGAGGCAATGGAGTAGCCCTAAAAATGGCCATTGAACTTTTTCTAATTTATTTCCTCCATTATTCTTCTCTTCCATCTTCTCCATTACATTTTTTGTCTTCTTCCCATTCTCTTTCTCCTCCTCCTCTTCCTCTTCTTTTTTCCTTTTCTCAGTCTCCTCTTCTTTTTCCAGCTTAGCATTGTAAGCTCTCATTTCTTCCTTTTCCTCTTTGTCCTCCTTCTCCTCCTTTTCCACTTTTATCATCTAAGTCTTTACTTGGCCTTTCTTAAATTACTGATCTATTTCTAACCTAACACAAAGTTTTATACAAAACAACACACTAATACTAACAAAATCAATATACTTTCTATCAATACATAGTTGGAGAAAGAAAGTTTTTATTTATAAACCACACCATCACCTACAATCGTATCAGCAAAGGAATTAGTGTTAATTATAGTCACACTACTCCACATTCACACAAAACACTCATTAGTGTAGGGACAAGGGTTTTATTAAGGGAAACACAAACACACAGAAACTTACATGTGCACACAGAGACACACACAAACATGAATGTACACACAAACAAAAAACAAATACACATACATGCAAAAACATGCACACACACATTTTTTGGCAACTTGATCAGCCTATCTTTTCTAGAGATCTGGTTAGCCCAGAAGGGTTGTTTTTGTGAACTTCAGATGCACCTGGTTCATGCATGCACCTTCCAGACCAGGCACCATACACACAACAGCAGCTTCAGTCATTCTCCCAACTGACATTTGTTAATGGGAGTACAAATAGGGGTTGAGTGGCTATCTGAATTACACGTAGTACTTGAAAATGAAGGGCCATATAGTTATGTTTATGTTTAGGTTATCCCAGAAGAGGGCAATGCAAGTAATCCACTCAAGCAAATTTCGTTCAGTGGAAAAATAAATATGGCATTGTTTAATGCTTTGCAGCCTGATTACAACTGTATTTCTACTAGCACTGCTGATGATGTGTGGCAGTTGTTACCCAAACATCAAACTCTGCAAAAAGGGGAGCCAATACATAAATCTTTAGCAAAGTAGATTAATACTGCATGCACTTCCTTATGTGCAACAGATGAAATTGTACAGAAGTACAAGATCCCAGAAAAC
Organism: Potamilus streckersoni; assembly: GCA_016746295.1. Taxonomy (NCBI): domain Eukaryota; kingdom Metazoa; phylum Mollusca; class Bivalvia; order Unionida; family Unionidae; genus Potamilus; species Potamilus streckersoni. The sequence continues at coordinate 2,360,632 of JAEAOA010000205.1, read as the reverse complement.
TGTAATAAGTTGGGTCCCCACTTGTCAATCAAGATATCTGGAATGACCTTAGCAAAGGAGTTCACTCTTATGACAAAGCCTTTAGGGATATACAAAATCTTGTTGCTGCAGGTATTATGCCAGTTTGGACAACTAGAAGAATTAATAGTCTCAGATTGCCACAAATGAAAAAGCAAAGACCCTAATTTCAGATGCTATTACCCTTATTGGTCAGGTGCAATATCTTGTCTCCCTCAGAAGGAGGTATAAGATTCAACCACATTTGAAAAAGAAGTTTTTCAATCTTTGTAATATCATACTCCAATAATATTCATGCTTTTTAGAGATGATGTGTCCAAAGAAGTTAAAAATGTGACACTAGGTTTGTGATTGCCAAGGAAAATTTTTCCCAGATCCACAGAGGTTTCAATAGAGGCTGTGGTGCTAAGCAAATGCAAATTTGCTTAGATGAATTTTAATCAAATAGAACTTTTCATACAGGTTGGCATTTATATGGAAAAATACCTGGATTGTCTTATTACATTGTCCTTATAGATTTATTTAAAAAGAGCATATGTTACCAATATCTTTCGTTTTTAACTTTCATGTGAATAGAACATGAATAAAGACCAGCTTTTCAAATCATTTGGCTTTCGGATTGACATGCACTCATAATTCCAAATTCTTAGTAATTAAAAGTGCAAAGTGTGGATAGGTTGAGATACATTTCCAAACAGAGACCATACATATAATAATATAGCACATACATCTGTACATTATGTCTCAAAAACAGTCTGGTTGTATTCACTTGCCACTGCTGGAAGAATTACCCCCTCCCCCCAAAAAATTCCATTACCTGATTTGTTTTCATTATATATACTGTACAAATAATGCTCACTTTCTGAAGAGAAAAAAAAAATATGAAGGCAATAGATCTGTCAACTCTCATGTCAGGAGAAAACAAAACATCATGATTTTTGGGGTTGTTCAACACATACTTCCTGGCCTCATAATATCTCCTAATTTCTTGCAGAGAGCTCTTGATTATTACATTATATCTGTCAAGTTTCATCTCTCAAAAAAAATTCCTAAATAAATAGATATTGTATGCAATCCAAAGAAGCCATGATCTATTTTATCAAACAGAATGTTAAGTTTAAACATTGTTCATATATATTTCAGACATTTGTCAAATTTGTATCCCCTACAACATACTATAGCGAAAAATAAACTACAATAATAAAACTGTCACAGATTAGTTTCAATCCAATGAATCATGAATGATCACTGTGAATCACATGCATTTTTCTCTACAAGCAAATTAACATCTCCATTCCCACTATAGAAACTTGAACCAGTAAACATCTGCTATTCCTGTATTGTATAAATAAACTTCAATGACCATGATTAAATTAAAAGAAGGAATGAAAAAATATACATTACACTATCTGTTCCCCAAAAGAACTAATTCAGTATAAATATTTTATTTGGTAAACAATGTTACATGCCTTACAACCTGACCCTAACGAAATATGGTAGGATATAAATTGTGGGAACACAAGTTGCCACTTGTGACTGCTGATTTGAACTGTTAAGTTACAAAATGCATGCTTGGCATCCATCATATATTTACCAATCAATTTCTGGTGCTTGTATACACACAATGAAGAACATGGGTTTCATTGTTAATTAGTCAGACTGGCTTTATTTCTTGTGTACTTAAAACTAACCTTTAGCTATTGTGCATTTTAGCCACTGATGACCATAATATGAAAAGAGGCCATGTCTTGTAGGAGAATAAGGCATGTCACAGGGAGAACAGCACGCTTCACCTTTAAACACAAATAACCAACATCCTTAACATTTAATGGCTGACCACTACATGTTTGCCTCACCCACCTTGAAAATTTCTGTGAGCTTTCCTGGAACCCCCTCTGAGAATTTTATGCATATTAAAACCAGCACTTAAAAATGCAGCATAAAAACCTTCTAATTTTAGGTCCCATCTCCCTATTTTTTTATATTCAATCTCCTACTTGTGATATGTATATGTAATTAAATTGTTTGTTTATTAGTTTTAAATTTTTTATATTTTTATTTCATTTCATTACATGTTACTGTAATGATAACTTTGTTTACTGAATTTGATTTTTTTAGAAATTCATTTCAGTTCTGTTTGACCTGATAAACAACCAGTAGTTGAAACATTGTACATCTTTTGCTGACCTAGATTCTGAACCAGTGTCCAGTCTGGAATAAACAACTTTTTTTATTATTCATTTCCAGCGTAAAAATTAGATTTTGGCTTAGACTATACTAAAGTATGTGATAATTGTCATGTAACATTTCTACATTGTGTTGTGGAAAGGTGATAATGTGACCCCATTTATGAATCTGTTTTGTGTTTCAATTTACTGTATAGTCATTTTCTTAAGAAATAGCCAGTTGTGCTTTAAACCTTTGAAGCTTTAAGGTGTTTTGTTGTGACTAGTTTGAGTCAATTTTTTTCTTCAGAATTAGTAATTCATTTATTTGGAAAACATATATATATATATATATATATATATATATATATATATATATATATATATATATATATATATACACACACACACACACACACACACACACACACACATACAAGTGCTCCTTACAGAATTCTTGGGGAAAAAAAAGAGAGTCATTGAAAATTATTTGGAATTCCAAACTGAAATATGTTTCCTTTGTGATTCAACAAAGGACTGTTGACATATTGGGACAAAGCAGACCATTGAAGATGTCATTGCCTTACATCTTGGAATTTCATCAGGATTCAAACTGTGATTCACTTAGAACTTTTTATTGATAGGACTTATATTTTTTAATTCTTAGATTAATTTGGGATTTGATTCATAAACCATAAGTCCTTTTTCTCATTTTTTCCTTTTTCTCCTATGAAAATATTTTTTGTTAAATGTTACAAAGATTGTTGGCTTCACTCTTTTCTTGTTACTTTTGTATGAGCCTAGATACTTAACATTTGGCTTTTGAAAAGTTGACAGGTATAAGGTTATAAAAAAAAAGTTGTTTACACCTTCTATGAGCACAAACAGTGAAATGGATTACAACTGCTAATTTGTAATTTCTTCTTATTTAACCTTTGTAAAAATACAATAGTGACTAACCTGAAATCAAATTTTTTAAATTCGACTTGTTATGCCTATTATTAGTCCTACAATGTAAGATATGATATGCGTGTTCTTTAGGCAACATAAAAGGACAAATATTGGGGGGTGTCTTGCATATTGTAGCACTACCCTACGTACTATGTGGTAGCCTGGAACGCTGTATTATCGCGATACGTAGAATCAAAATTCTAACAAATGACGCCCATTACTGAAATAGTTGGTGAAGAGTGCCTACATGACCCGTGTGTTTTGCACATCGTGGACGGTCTACGACACTGTAGCTATGTTTTTCATGTTCACCATTTGCTTAATTTCTTGAATACTGGTCAAACTGTGTACAGTAAACTAAAAAAAAAAAAAAAAAAAAAAAAATGAAAGAAAACCCTGGTCCCTCGGTCACCCAACCTAAACTTGTACATTGGTCGATGTTTAACGCTGCTTACATACGCCGATACCTGTGGAGTGGATAGTGTGCAAAGTGTAAGTGACTCACTGCAATCCAAATAACACAAATGTCTTTCTTGGCGAAAAGAAGGCACTGATTATTGTAGCCGGGAGTACCGTTACTAAGGCATTACATGCAACTGTGTAAACATTAATCTATGATTCAACACATTAGATCAATCGATAGAGACTACAACCAGACATAACGGTACATTTCAGCGATACTCAGTAGAGAGAGTAGAACCGTTTCGAATGATAGCGCCTTGTTTCTATTACACAGATTATATTTCTTATCTCATGTAACTGGTGATTTAAATGATATTTAAATATTTCCCCTCACCAAATAGGTAGGACAAAAATCACATAACTTTGCTACATTCTGAGAGAGAGAGAGAAACTGGCCTTACCAGACATGGATCCAGCACATCCGCCATGATAAATGAGTGTCAGACTCCCAGGGGGCGCTGTTCAGCGCAAAACTTCTTTGAAGGCAGCTCTTTCCGTATAATTTACACAGAGATATTTCAAAATCAATAGGGAGATCTTCTTTTAGTTTTTTTATGTTTAATTTCTTTAGTTAAACTTCAAAACTAAATTTTCAGAAGATAAAAATGTTGTGAAATATTTTGCATAAATTATTTCTGATGTTTCAAAATTATTCCACAAACGTGATAGTGTATTTTTCATTTGAATCCAAATAAAAACATAAGTTAGTTTCATCGGTTCTTCTTCTGCTGCTTTTTATGGGTCCTCACTTTAGCACATTTTATATACGGGTACTTTAAAGTGATCCCTAATTCTGCTGCGGTGAAAATTTGCCTTCAGCGTTCGTAAAGTTTTCTTGCTCAGGACTTTTTATCGGTATATTTTTTCTTTGCAACTTTTAACACTTTCGTAAAGATTAATAAAGTATACTGACTCGAATTTTCTGTCAAAACTCTGTGTGTGTGTGTGTGTGTGTGTGTGTGTGTGTGTGTGTGTGTGTGTGTTCCTGCATTCTAATCGAGGATGTGTAATAATATAATACATGCAAGTTAGATAATTTTAAATTTGTTTCCTACTGAGATTCGAACACGGATTTGCACTTTCAGCTCTGTGTAGTGCATATTTGTTCTTATTTATATTATTTTCTATATCCCTTGAAAACTGACACAGGAAACGGGAGTGATTTGTGTATTAAATGAAAGTTAATTACTGGGTCGTCCTTCGGGCATGTACGCTACGTTTATACCAGCGACTATGTATTCCACCCTTACACTTGTATTTTTTTTTTTTTTTGCTGGAAGGGTAATAAGGGGTTGGTGCGTGCAGACTAATCTCAGTATGGGAGCCAATTAAAATGTTTCTAACTTGCATAATAATTATCTTTATCACTATAATTTAATTGAACTCTATATGGTATCGTATATTTTCATTTAGGATCTTGGGATACCGTTGGACGTCTCTCTCTCTCTCTCTCTCTCTCTCTCTCTCTCTCTCTCTCTCTCACACACACACACACACACACACACACACACACACACACATATACACACACATACACCTTTGAAACCACGTGTAGTAGCAGTCATGTTTATTGTTATACCATTTGTTAAATCTAGAGAAGCAGAAAAACGGAAGAAAATCACAGGAAAATGCATTTATTAAATAGTTGCTTGCATTTGAAAAAGTTTCTAAATAAATATGGTTTAAATTAATGTTATTTCATCAATTATCGTCTAATCAATAAAAATTTAACAGTAGAATTTAACCAGCTAAACAAACGAGCAAACATTCGAGCAGAGTTGGAGCACTAATAGGAATGAAGAGATTCAATATGAAGAATGAAGGAATATATAAATGCACATATAAATGAAAATAAGCAAGCTGATTTAAATACAGGTGTAAATTGCATGAATGACGCGTGTCGATTTTGAATAAGGGTTTAGTGTTTCGTTAGGCGGAGGAACAAAACGATTAGTCTACTTTAGCGATTTTCCCGTATATCATAGCAGGCACTTTTCCTAGGTATCCACGTATCGAGAATGGGATGGTCCAGTTAGGAATCGACTCGTCTGTGTAACTTTATCGGTCCAGTGGTATCAGTTTATAGAATAATAATAATAATAATAATAATAATAATAATAATAATAATAATAATAATAATAATAATAATAATAATAATAATAATAACAACAACAACAACGAAGAAGTGTTTTTTTTAGAGAAAATAACTCAGTTATAGAACTAATCTACTTTGAGGCCTATGTGTTATAATAATTAAGTAATTCTAAAAAAAAAATAACAACAGATTATCAGGCCTGGGGCATATGCACATTTAAAGACAATAAAGATAATCGTTGTATTTATCTTCTTCACAAAAGAAAGCGCCAGGACTCAAAGAAGATTTATTAAGCGCCGATACCAACTTATGATAACCCTACCTCAGAATACCCCTCCCCAACAACACCCCCCCCCCAACAAAACAAACATATAAAAACAGAATACAAACATCAAGATGGATGGTTCGCTACCAAAGTAGTAAACATTCGTACACACACTCCCCTTACACGTCATAATAATTTCTTATCCTCACATACTAAACTTGAAAAATAAAATAGCTGATATGTTGTCACTAACCTAAACTAAATAGGGGGCACGAGAAAATACAACAAGTATACATTTTATTCAAGCTACAACATCTGGTGTTTATTTTATCCTGGTCCACATTGTGTAGACAATTTTAAAATAGTGATAAGACATAATATGTCTGTTAATATTAATTAATATATTAAATAAACTCTCTCTCTCTCTCTCTCTCTCTCTCTCACACACACACACACACACACACACACACACACACACACACACTTAAATGACGTATTCACAAGGGTAAAAAAAAAATCCAAAAGGCAGGTGCTGCCATAGTAAAAGGACCTCTGAAGTGGTCGGTTCTTAACCTCTGAAATATGGAGTTCTCATTTGTCTGTCTGAGACTCCTCCCAACATTTGATGATCTTAGTTCAGTTAGGTTGGAGATATAATCTTTAGAAAGGTTGTAATTAAAACTAGTCCAAATATAAATGCAATGCAGTAAGAATATATACAGAGCTATATAACTAAACTACATAAAACTATAACTTTATACACACACACACACACACACACATATATATATATATATATATATATATATATATATATATATATATATATATATATGTGTGTGTGTGTGTGTGTGTGTGTATGTATGTGTGTATGTATGTGTGTGTGCTTTCAAAGGCAATCCTGAATGTACGTAATAACTATTTGTAATGTGTTACCAAATACATAAGAGACAGAGTCAGGTTGCTTTGAATCTAATTGATATTGTTTTTGCAACATCCATTAACATTTTTCGAAAGATCTTATTCGTTATCTGCAAGATAAACGGTATCATCTGTATGCATGTGTGTGTGTGTGTGTGTGTGTGTGTGTGTGTGTGTGTGTGTGTGTGTGTGTGTGTTCAAAGGCAATCCTGAATATACGTAATAGTTATTTTGTAATGTGTTACCAAATACATAAGAGACACAGTCAGGTTGCTTTGAATCTAATTGATATTGTTTTTGCAATATTGTGTTCTAGTCTAGAATCCATTCACATTTTTCGAAAGATCTTAGTCGTTATCTGCAAGAATAACGGAATCATCAGCATAAAAGATAGACAGTACCTTTCAGTTCAGGTAGTACCTTTAAGTTAAGCATAAAATATATTTAGTACCTTTAGCAGAATGTATTTTACCGATATCCAAAATTGCACCTTTACAATCTTTTGCTAGCGAAAACGCGTCTAAATCTTTACATATAGTCAAGATTTGTGAAAGATTTTCAGCTAACCTTAGTCTACACTGATAAGCAAATAAAATGGATTTTTTCCCTCCATATATACATATGACTATATTCTCCAACTGTCATTAATATTGTTTAGGACAGGTTTGTCATTTTATTTCGAAGACCTGACCTCCATGGTATAGATGGATTGGTGCATTAATTAATTAATATAGATGGACTTGTACATTAATTAAAAGACTTTTTGTAACTATTCAAAGATGAAAACAGTATACAAAATAATCGAGTAGTATCTTGACCAGGAAACATGAGATCAGATAAACTCTTTACGATTAAAACACTTTTTAATAAATACACGACAATCTTACAAGAAAAAAGTGTTTTGGATTTACAGACTTCTCTATTGGAGTTATATACTTCTGTATTGGATTTACAGACTTCTATATTGGATTTCTACATTGGATTTACATACTTCTACATTGGAGTTCTAAATTGGATTTACATACTTCTACATTGGAGCTCTAAATTGGATTTACAGACTTTTATATTGGATTTACATACTTATATATTGGATTTACATACTTCTACATTGGACTTAGAGACTTCTACATTGGATTTGCATACTTTTTCATTGGACTTCTACATTGGATTTACAGATTTCTACATTGGTTTTACAGACTTCTACATTGAAGTTCTAAATTGGATTTACATACATCTACATTGGAGCTCTAAATTGGATTTACATACTTCTATATTGGATTTACAGACTTCTACATTGGATTTACAGACTTCTGCATCGGTAGTACAGACTTCAACATCGATAGTACAGACTTCTACATTGGTTTTACAGACTTCTATATTGGATTTACAGACTTTTATATTGGATTTAGAGACTTCTACATTGAATTTACAGACTTCTACATTGGTTTTACAGACTTCTACATCTGATTTACAGACTTCTACATTGGTTTTACAGACTTATACATTGGATTTACAGACTTCTATATTGGATTTTATACTGTACAGAGGTAAGTTTGCTTCTTAAATTCCCACAAATCGGTTTCTTGCTAAGTTTCTCGAGAGCAACAAATTGAAAATGAATAATCTATTGTGGACAGAAGTTATGCTCTGGAATTCAAAAATGAACAAACCTGTACAAATAAACTGAATATAATGAAAACGTGATACATTACAAATGAATAAAAGACTATTATTATCTACGAGACCATATTTAAATGTGGTACAAAAAACAACCTTAGATTAGCTGTTACTCAAAACCAGAATGATTGCACGCACGTGCATTTTAAAAAAAATAAACGTTTATTATTTTCAAGAGAAACAATGACAATTTTTGTATAAGAAAACTAGCAGATAATTATAAATCTATTTAATTTGGACATTTTTATAAATTTTCAAGATGAGAGACAAAACACGTACTAAAAACAAAAGGTACATATAAGCTTGCATCAGGGAGTAATCGGGGAGGGGGTTATGAAACCAGCCCCACCCACCTGCAGCTACAAAAGAAGTACACACCAAAGGTACAGTCACTTGTCACTCGAAATTTCACCATCGTCATCTTCTTGCGTACGTTTACTGGGTATTATGCTCACTCAAAGGTAAATAGACACCGATAATTTTTTTTTTGGCGGGGGCACCCTTTCGAGGAAAGTCCAAGCCGTTGTGAAATTTTGGAACCCCCTCCCCCAACATGATACTCGCCTGTGCATGACCACATTGTAGCTGTTATTATATGAAGGGAAACGATATTTATACTAAGGAAGATGGTTTGCAGTCTTTATTAACCTCCTCCACTCCCGCCAAATCCAACCCTGAGCAAATGTCACCAGATTACTTCACCATAAACTACAGTGAATGTAAATAGCAATTAAATTAGATGCTGAAAGGAAATGTTCAGTCAAATGCATGTTTAATAATTTTTACATTTGTTAATAATTTAGAAAACTTTCTAATTGACTTGACTACATATGGATAAAATGTGGTTTACCTTGACTTTATACTAATATATTAATTACCTGAACAAAAGAAAGACATATACATAGACTCTATATTCGTACCAGCATAAACTTCATACAGACGAATAACGAAAAAAAAATTGTACACTTCAAAACACATATAGAAAAGTGGCTGTTGTATTCAATTTGTTATTTATTAACATGTCATCTAAGATAGCACAGATATATAGGTCATAAATCAATAAACAAATATTAATGTCTATATATTTTCATAAGTATAACAACTGTCCATGACTTTCGTATTTCCTGTTTCTTTTTCATTCATGTCATATTCATTACTGGATGCAAGACTGTAAACCGCAAGTTGAAAACAATGTTTTTAACATGAAGCTATTAGAAGTAGTAAACATGAAGCTATAAAATGCATTAAACGTGAAGCTCTTAAAATTATTAAACATGAAACTATTAAAATTATTAATCATGAAGCTATTAAATGTATTAAAAATGAAGCAATTAGATTTATTAAACATGAAGCTATAAACTATATTAAACATGAAGTTATTAAATATATTATATTAAACATGAAGCTATTAGATGTATTAAACAGGAAGCTATTAAATATATTAAACATGAAGCTATTAAAAATATTAAACATGAAGCTATTAAATATATTAAACATGAAGCTATTAGATGTATTAAACATGAAGCTGTTAGATGTATTAAACATGAAGCTATTAAATATATTAAACATGAAGCTATTAAATATATTAAACATGAAGCTATTAGATGTATTAAACATGAATCTATTAAATATATTAAACATGAAGCTATTAAATATATTAAACATGAAGCTATTAGATGTATTAAACATGAAGCTATTAAATATATTAAACATGAAGCTATTAAATATATTAAACATGAAGCTATTAGATGTATTAAACATGAAGCTATTAAATATATTAAACATGAAGCTATTAAATATATTAAACATGAAGCTATTAGATGTATTAAACATGAAGCTATTAAATATATTAAACATGAAGCTATCAGATGTATTAAACATGAATCTATTAGATGTATTAAACATGAATCTATTAGATGTATTAAACATGAAGCTATTAAATATATTAAACATGAAGCTATTAGATGTATTAAACATGAAGCTATTAAATATATTAAACATGAATCTATTAGATGTATTAAACATGAATCTATTAGATGTATTAAACATGAATCTATTAGATGTATTAAACATGAAGCTATTAAATATATTAAACATGAAGCTATTAGATGTATTAAACATGAAGCTATTAAATATATTAAACATGAAGCTATTAGATGAATTAAACTTTTATGTTAAGTACTACTACAAACATTACTCATTAAAACAAGACAAAAATGGAATGGCAAAAATTAACTATAAAACTTTAGTTGTATTTTCCTCATATTGGCGCCCCTGGCACATGGCGACAACTGTCCCCAACCCCTACCCTCTCCATGCTACGCCACTGCTGTCTGTATGCATGCACAGGAGTCTGCAGTTTTATCAATAAAGAACGACGAAATTTCTGACAACATGAAATCACCTTAACGGTATTAATTTTTACCGTTAATTTATTGTACCGTTGAAGTGATTTCATGTCAGAAATTCCGTCGTGCTATATTGATAAAACTGCAGACTCCTGAATACCTGCACGCGTGAATACCAAGCACTAGAAAAAATGAAGTGTATGTGCGTGTGTTCTGGACTTGCTGATTGAGAAATATATTTAGTCCATTCCTATTTCATTAAATAACAGCGTCAGCGATCATTTTCAACAAAAGATCAGTAAATCGTACTAATTTAACTTGATTTGTAAGAGATCGCGTCATTATAGAATTTCGCTGCTGTCGATCTGTATCGTGTGTATGGCAAGGGGAAATCACCCTTAATACAAATGCGCAAACGATATCGATTTGCCGAAGACTGTCAAGGCCTATCAGTTACTAATGACACTTGGTGGGAGGCCAAGTCAATTGAAAGAGTAGAATAGATCTGTATGTATTAAAAAGTAGACTTGAATGATCATGGGATTTATAAAATGGCGGACAGAGTTGAAGGAGACGTGTGAACTGAAGGTTATTTCGTAGACAAGAATTATGCAGTTCGCAGGCCCATGCTCGGTTATGATGAAGGAACGATGGAGTGTTTTACCTGCATAGAACTTATGAAATTTCAACTGAAATACGCACCTCCTGATTGTATACCTGAGTGTGAACAGCGATCAATTAAGTAGCGGACATTTCCTTTTGACCTACTTACAAAATGGATACAGATCCCCTGTTTGCACTGCTAGAGGTTATGCTCAACAGTTTTGCTTCTAATAGAGTTAAGCCTGGAGGACACAGTGAAGACATATTCTTAGACTTAACTGAGGACGAAAAGGAAGAGCTAGAATGTTCAATATGGTAAGAGCACGCAGGATACACACCATTTAATTTTGGATTGGGGTTGGGGTGGGGTGTAACAATTTTTTGGATAAAACAATTTCTTGTCCCATAAGGCTGAAACAAATTCCCTTGTGCTGATTTGCAGAGAAACGAAATAATACTGTCCATTAAAAATTAGTTGAAGATAACACTTAAGAAAAAATTGGTTGACAAAAAATCCCGGCTACCCTCCCACCCCAGACGAAAATTAAATGGTCAGTGATGGGTGTAAAAAAGATGTAAATATGGTCTTTGATAGAGTGATTATCTAGTTCTAACATTAAAGTGTAAAAGTCAGTGTAAACTGTACAAATAGACTGTCAAATCCCTTTTGTACATCTTTGTATATTATGTTTAAAAGAAAACAGTGCTTGAAAATAAAGCTGCAGTATCATGCTACAGACACATAGCATCATGTCCCACTCAGTCACATTATCCTGACACCAGGCCGACCAGCCCTAACACTTAACTTCTTAACGTTCAGCGCCAAGCCAGGCAGCTGCTAGTACCATTTTTATGTCTTTAGTATGAACTGGCCGGGGTTCGAACAGCGGCCAATCACATCTATGTTTAAGTACAGATATATGTAATCCCAGGCTGCTAAGTCTGTTTCACAATCAACCACAAGGAGTTATCATTTAATGCAATTAATGAAGTTCGATCGTAACATAACATATACGGGTCGACTGGTGAGAATAACGTGATCACGTCATGTTCAAAATAAAAGAGGGGTGTAGTACAAGTGGGACGAAACGACTGAGAAAATGTCTTAACAGTTCGTCCTCCCTCCCCAAGCACATCAAGAAAATACTCAAACAGAACATGCAATGCATGATGAAACCACCAATGCAGATGAACACATTCAACAAAAACACGTGAGATGAAAAACTGCACGTGAGATGAGAAACTGCACAATAATGTAAAAGAGCTGCATACAGCCTGATAAGCGACGGAAGCCAGTTGGAATAAGTTATGTTTTCTTTCTGTTTAGAGCTGTTACACAGTAAATTTAGCAGTGTTTGCGAGGAATTTGGTGCAATTTTGCAAAGAAAGCAATGGGTAGAGGTCACAGACTTGCAAATATGTAAAGTTTTGGAGCGAAAATTCTTCTTCATAACATAATTTTGGTACAGTTTATCCGGGCATTTTTGGAACTGTTATAACCATATTATGTTTTACACGTGAACGATTTTCAACTACTATATTTTAGAAACTGTTGCCCATATATTCATTATAATTTACATTTATCTTGAACTTGTATAGGTCTGTGCCTTAGCAACTGACTATATAAGATTATATGGTGATATACAGTAACAGAAAGAAGCAAAACCAAAAATTGCTTTTTAACATTTAGCAAATTATTTAATTATCAGAAATTATAAAATAGAAGCGTAAGAGGAACTTACAGCATTATGACTTAAATCTAACATAATCCTTTAAAGTTCCATTCAGCTCCAAAATAATTGAATGTTCCAAATAAATTTTCCTGATGTACGAAGATGGCATTGTCCAGAAGTCCTTTGAATAATTCATAACAGTCCCAGAATAATACTTTAGGCTAATGAGCACGTTATAGCTCCAGTAAATAATCTAAACAAATGTTTCCTCTCAAATAATATCTAAACACAACACTAATTACGTCTAAAGACTATGTTGCAACAAGAACATAAGAAACAATACTGACCAAAACGGTGCAGCTTCTTAAATTTATATATAAGCATAAGCTGGAAAACACTATTTTGCAACTGTAAGCTGCGTGACTTTTCGCAAATATCCAACATAGTAAAATACCCCACTTAACCTCAATACCTTTAACGAGAAATAACTTAATTCTTCTAACAATTAACTAGCCAATATATATATATATATATATATATATATATATATATATATATATATATATATATATATATATATAGAGAGAGAGAGAGAGAGAGAGAGAGAGAGAGAGAGAGAGAGAGAGAGAGAGAGAGAGAGAGAGAGAGAGAGAGAGAGAGATTAGCTATTAGTTTACAGTTCTCAGTTTTGCACGTCTAATAATCTCGAGTAGTGCTTTTGAACAGTCTGTTGGTTAGGCCGTTGTGGCCTAATCAAACGTGGCTTCTGAACATGATGTATATTTTAAATTGTTGACAAATATATTGGCTCTAGAGTAATTTAAACTGAAACGGATAATAATTTTTAAAAATACTGCACTTTTATGATTGATTAAGTCAACTTGACTTACATTTTCCTATGCTGATGTCCATGTTATGATTGCCCATTTCAAGGATCACTTCGAATGTTCAATTCAGTAATTCACACATGAACTTTCATCGGATGGCTGCATTTATTTGTTTCTAATATTTCTTTTCCAGTTACAACATACTCAAAGAGACAAGAGAGTGCTCAAACAAACACAGGTTCTGTTATTCCTGCATCTTCGTTTGGTCAACAAGCGGAAATCCCATTAATCACGGCAGGTGCCCAATGTGTAGAGCTGACGGGTACTATGTCCGAAACAAAGCAGTAGACGAGATAATAAATCAGAAACGAGTTAAATGCTCCATGGAAAATTGTAACTGGACCGGGCCATTAAAAGAATTGGGATCACATAAGCACAATATTTACACCACACCTAAGAAAATCAAGCCAACCCAAGAGAGTGTTACAGAATTACCTTCTTTGAACAAGCAATCGAGAACTTCGCGAACGTCTGCAAGAACATCACAGTTGCCAAATAGTAGCTACAGATCGACACAAAAGGCTTCGCAGTCATCTAGACAGAATGGTGGTTCTACCAGAATCAATGCTGTCTCTTCCACGAGAAGTACCAACAACAGCAATTCACCACAAAGACACCGCAACCTATCCAACCGACGGTCATCAAGGCTACTATCAAGAGGTCAGATAAGCCAGGATCACGTTTTATCCGAGTCCAGACATCGAGGTCAGAGCCCAGAGGAGGAACCCAGTGTAGCTACACCCCGAACTCCCAGACCACCCTCGTCACCAAGACCAGCCAATTTGCCGAACCAAAGACGTCGAGTCACAACTCTGCCAAGTCTTATCCAAACTGACAATAACAATAATCAAAGCAGCCCTAACAACGACGGCGATGGTGATACCATCCGTGCACGTGTAATTTTCACAACACCTAGAGAAGGTTCAATACCGCCAAGAGAGGTCCAATTTGTGTCGATACGAGATCGTCTGGTTGAGAGCAGAAACAGGTTGGACAACTTGATGGGTGCCTTTACTGTTGAACTGGAAAGAGGCAGACGAGAAATTTCTGAGTTTCAAGAAGAACGCGAACGCCGGCGTCAGGAACAGCTTGAGGAAGTTAGGGACCTTGGTAGACGCCTGGGTAACGTGGCAACAGAGCTTCGCCGTCTTTTGAATCAGAGGCGTCTCCGAAACACACTCGATGAACTGGTAACCGCTGACGATGACGACGACGACGATGACTAGATCCGGACAGTCAGTAACTAAAAGCGACTTACCGTTACGGATTATAAATAAGGACACCAAGAAAGATAGTTGTCAAATTCAGTTCATCTGCCGTCACGAAATCACTCAGACGTCAAGTTAGCATTTGTTGTATGTTTGAAAGAATCTTTAGTTTTTTAATCTTATCAGATTTTGAAGAAATATAAAATATACTTAATAGTAGACGAGGTAGAAGTTCAAAGATCACCAGGATGCATTGGTAAAAATGTCTAAAAGTGGATGAATCTTCTTTTTTCGCGTAATTTTATTGCAGCACTCCCACTGTGTACAACTTATGATAAAATATAGGAAGAAGGTGGAGAAAACTCCGTTCTGAATGTTATTCTCCCAAAGTCCATGTAGATGACAAAACAAGAAGAAAACAATAATAAGAAAGACTAATATATAATTGAAGTACCATGATGCAATTCGGTCTTTGCCAAGAAATTTTGCTCTTTCTTTGACCCGCGGAACTTAAGTGTGCTACTTTTGACCATCTCGACGAGTTCCATCTGGCGTATATTTGGTAATATATCTTTATTTCATGATTGACATCTTTTCGTCGCCCTATGAGTGCAGTTATTATACTTCTTGCGTAGAATAGAAATGTCACATAGAGAATCGCGATAACTCAGTAGGCAGAAAGGTTAAAGATCAAAAGTACCTTGCGTAGACGATTCAACGAGATTACACTATATTTGTATCCGCTCGCCATTAGGCAGTGGTTGAAGACACAATTTTATCGATTTTGGTGCCAAATGGCAAGGCAAGATACTGAAAGAAGAAAAATAGTTTGTATTACCAGCTTCGTTTCCGCCCAATAAGGAGTTGTACACAATCTACAGTTACCAAAGTTTGTGGATGACTTGCGCATTGCGTACATAACAGCTATGAATTTCAGGGCCAAAAAGTTTAAAGGCCAATGACACTGATTTTAAGAAGAAAAAAGGTTTGCACGCATTTACTCGAGTTGTCAACAATTTACAGCAACTATATTTTACGGATGGTTCCACTGGGATTGAGAATGAACCCTATCGATTTCGGATTCAACAGATCAGAGGTCAAAGTCACTGAAAGTAGAAATTTGGTTCTTGCACAATAACTTAAGTTCTCAGTTATCTACAGAAGACCATGTTTGTGGCTGGTATGCACTTGGGTAAGGAAAAACTCTATCGAATTTGGGGTCAATAGGTGAAATGTCAAGGTCAATATGATTGAAAGACGAATAAATTCATGCACAGTAAATTGCGTTTTCCATCATCAACGGTTACCAAACTTTGTGGATTGCTTGCACTTAAAATAACGGTTTTGTTTTTAGACGGTGAAAGGACAAGGTCACTGACGAAAATAAGATAAATAGTTAACATCAAAATAACAATAGTTCTTATTCATAGACCTGTATCAAAGCATGCTAATAGCTTACACTTGGTGTACAGAAGTCAGTTGATCTTGGAGTCGAAAGTTCATTGTGAACTAAGAAAAGGAAAAGTGGTTTTTGTATGGAGGACTATTAAACACGGGGGAGGTTACATAATATGTCGGTGAAGGTTCTCATGTTTCCTTGTGCATCTGGTTATGTCTTATAAAATTGTAACCGTTTAACACTTCATATTGCAATTCAATTAGAAAGAACTAATATTATCAATCAACGATTTTATTTATTCTGTGTATTTGTCGGCGTTAATCGATACACTGTACAAATGTATCACACTAAGAATTTGTCTCTAGTGATTGTGTTCATCATAGCATATATTTATACGGTTTATATGTGTATGTAAATTAGTTAAGTACTTTGATATTTGTGTTTTCTTCAGATTATTGTAAAATGTAAAAGGTGACCCACTAGACCCAAAGCAGGCTAATGCCAAGTCTCTAAGCCGATTGCTTGGTTATACATTTAAATTATCTGGCGATAAAGCAAATATTAATCTGGTTTAACTGTTTAATCTCATTTTATTTTTTAAAAAAACCCCCAACAACATGTATGCTCAATTTTCGACAGATTTTCCTTTTTAGATTCAGGCTCACAATGAGAAGCGATTTGCGCGTGCCCTATTAATATCAAAGAAATTAGAAAGTTTCATGGTAATAACAATTTTTACTGCTTAAAGTTCCCATGTAATAGCAAGCCATTATGTTTAAAATTCCATGGTAATACTAGATCATGCTCTGTTTAAATTTCCTATGTAACATCAAGCCATTATGCTTAAAATTCCATGGTAATACTAAATCATGCTCTGTTTAAAGTTCCAATGTAATAGCAAGCCATTATGTTTAAAATTCCATGGTAATACTAAATCATGCTCTGTTCAAACTTCAATGGTAATAACAAGCCATGCTGTTTAAAATTCCATGGCGATAGCAAACCATGCCGTGTTTAAAATTCCATGGTGATAGCAAACCATGCCGTGTTTAAAATTCCATGATGATAGCAAGTCATGCTCTGTTGAAACTTCTATTGTAATAACAAGCCATGCTGTTTAAAATTCCATGGTGATAGCAAACCATGCTTTTTTTTTAAAGTTCCACGATAATAGCAAGCCAGGATGTTTATCAAAGAGGCCATTCACATTATTGTACATTCAGAAGCAGTTCAGTTGGTAGATCGTATGAATTCACATTATTGTACATTCAGAAGCAGTTCAGTTGGTAGATCGTATGAATCTTAATATAACGATCACGGATTAGATACCTGCTCAAGTCAGCCCTGATCAGCTGTTCCAGCGTGTTCTTGGGAAAGGCACACAAGTCAATTTTCTCTTTATGATATAGACCTTTATGTATTAAAAATGTCCTTTAAAACCAATACCCCAGCTCCCACTCCAAAACCACGAGAACATCATGTCACATACTGTATTATGGGTTGTCAGAGTTAACATTCAGCTTTCAGTTTGGAAAGTGAATCTTAAAAGATGTCATATGTTTTTTCCGTTTTTATTTTTGTTGTTGACAGAATTCAATGTAGTTCTAAAAGCTTTGAGTGTTGCTTAATTTCCTCAGTATAATTTTAGGCTATGTGAGGTCGCGATGTGTCATGGGGTTTTGCAATGGCACCTCGAGTCTGTAAGGAAACGTATGTACGGCTGTGATAGAAGGCTCTGATTTCATTGACTTTATTGTGAGGGAAAGATATAAAATAAACTCTTAAATGGCCTATACTGTAAACATGAATTTGTATGTATAATCCGTCACCTGAAGTGCAGGTATACAATTGACCAGTGTAGTAAATAATCAGATATAGTATGCAAACGGTTAAATGCCAGATTTTTTGTTGTCTTATTGTTATTATTTTTCGTTTGAAATACATATTTTGTGCCAAAATTGTAAATATAGGTATTGAAATATATTGAAAATTTATACGATTAGCATTCAAGTACAAATATAATACATAGTTAAACATATCGCTTTGATCTGCATACAGGTATATTGTGTAGTCGGATCAAAAGAGGACTTTGATCTGCAGAAAAGTATATGGTGTAGCAAAAAAAAAAAACAGGAGATTTTGATCTGCATTAGATGATATGGTGTTGTCAAATCAGCAGGGGACTTTATATGCACAGTTTAATGAAGATCTATCTATTTACAATGGAACAAATGCTTTCTTGTTACATTGTTTTAATGCCTTGATAGAATTTGATAAACACAAGATGAACTGCATGCGCTTAGCGCTCTTTTCAATACTATTCCTTTGTGGAATAACCTTCTATTTGGGTCTGACTTGGGAGGGCTTCAGCCTCTTTCTTAGCTGTTAAGTTTGAAGCATCTGCAGCTGACATAACAGTATCAGTCATAAATTCAGCGTAGCGTCACGTCTGCCTTGTGCTGAAAACTGTTCTAAAAACATTTCCTGAATCAGAGTTACATATTTAAAGATTTTAAATAAGTAACATATCCTTTAAATATGTTTGTGGACATTCACATTCTTCTTGTAAAGTGTGTAATTTTGTTTTCATCTTTGTGATCTAGTTAAATTTCATAGTATATATTGTTTTTCTTTATTCTTTAATCGACAAAATCTGTGATATGCTTTTCAAATATATATTTTCTTGTTTGTTGATATATGTACTGTTGTCATTTGTCAGAATAACATGAATACACGAATTACAATTTTATGTTCAGTTCACACAGCATTCTAAAAATCTGTGTTGGTGTTAAATGAGCATCAATTCCTAATTATCAATCTAGAAAAACTAACCCTAACTTTTTCTGTAGCCCTTGAACATTTTGAAGTGGATAAAAGAAAATGTAAGGTGCTTAAGGTATGAGCATTCATTTTTGTGTTGAAAGATGTTTGGATCGAAAGTCCTAATCTGATTATCATGACCAAACTTTTTGTTAAGGTAACACCTGCAAGTTGTATTGTAGCCCACATACAGTACCTTAAAAATGATTAAAATCACTTAAATTTTGGTTTTACAGTGCACTAGCTCCGTTTTGCAATGTTACATACCACTTCAGCAAGAAGCATGCTGCCTTGTACAAATTTGTGGTTCAAAGCTTATAACAAGCATTCAACTATTACATCATGTGTTTGTAATAGAGTGCTATTTCAAATTGTTGAAAAACATGGTTTAATAATGTAGTCATTGGTTTTAATGCCATTTACAGCTATTCGTGGCAGCCAATATATCTCGTGGAGGAAGAACATCGGAAAACCCCAGAAAGAACCACCTACCCATGGCAAGCTTTACACATACCCACGTTGGCCGAGTCAGAGGCTCAAACCTACTCGGAAAAGTGAGATGCTAATGACCTGTCGCTTAGACCACACAGTTGCTCTGGGCCCAAATTTGACAATGTTTACTGATAAATTATTACTTTTGTTGTCTTTTTTTCCTTATATGTTAGATATATTGTCATGTCTATGATACATTAGGCAAATCTTTCCCCAACTGATATAGACTTTCTTGGTACATTGCTTATACAGACTTCAGATTGTCTTAACAAGCGTGAATGTGCATGTGTGAAATCTTTGATTCAGACATTTGGATCTGGCAGTAACTTCTATTATTGCTATGGATGATGTGACATCACACAAAATAGAATGTTTATCAAGAAGTATAATTATTGTTGCTAGTGTGGAGCTCCAAACGTCAACATCACAGTGGTTTCTTAAGTTATTGGGAAAAATTACTTGCATCAAATGTCTGTGGATAGGCATTAACTTTGAACCGGATTTGCCAGTGTACATTGTGTAGCCTTGTGAATTATGTAACCAGGTAGCAAAAGTCATGGGGTAAACTGCTAACAGCTATATGAGGGTACTATATGTTGTGTTTCTATAAATGTATTACTACCAGATTTGTCACATTAGCAAGACTCCAGATGAGGGCTTGCCAGTTAATTCTAGATCAATGTATAGACAACATCCAGGATGCAATGAATAATATAAAGGTTTTAACAACACATGAAAGAATATTTCGTAGAAAGGCCACATTGATGTATAAAGTATCAAGAAAAGAAATTAATGTCTATCTAAGCAATATCTTTCAGCAAAGAGATGCTGATGGTACTCCAAAATTTAAGGTCCACAAGAAGTTGTTATTGTTATGGGGATTATTGCCATTTTTCTGCACAAGATACATATATAAATGGTGGAGGAAGAACCTGGGAAAACTCCGGAAAAAAACCCACTAACTCATGAGAAGCTTCTGACAAGCTTTCTCACATATACACAATGGCAGAGCCCAAGACTCGAACCCAAACAGAGGTGAGATGGCAGTGATCCATAATGGTGAATGTTTTAGACCACTCAGTCACTCAGGGCCCCTCCATAAGAAGTAAAAATTACATTACACCAAGCCCAAAGAAGCAATTGTTTAAAAGAAGTTTTCAACATACTGGTCCACTGGTATGGAACAACATTCCCAGTGACATAAGGCAGGCACCTAGCATTTCTTTTAGACAACTGAAGTTCTAGTATAATAAATACCACATTCTTTTCTGTAATTTTGCATCATTTTCAAAGTTGAATTTTTCAATGCTGGATATTTTATACATGTTTATGTGTCCATAGATACCTGATACCTGTGCACATGTTCTAGGCCTAATACTTTTATTATTAAAATCACTTAATTATTTAGTGTCAAGCCAGATTCTTCACGTCATGTTTCTTATACTGTACATATTATACATAGCATATAGAAGGCCTCATGGTAGATAAGTTCTGTAACTAGAGTTACCTTCTCTAAATAGTCTTTATTATTATTATTATTTTTATAATAAGAATGTTGTTGTGTAGAACATCAAAGGTCAAGGTCAGTAATTGATCATGTAATACTAGGGTTCCAGTGATAGTGTCACAGATTAGACTGGGTTTTTCCATATGTAATCATTTTCTCTTATACTGAAGTTGGTGTTCCTATCGGTATGTGTAACTGTATAACAGTGTCTCAAGGCACTAATGTACCAGTTTCTTTGTTAAAGACATTCCTTTCCAACAATAATATTACAGAACTTTAGCACATAGTATAACTGTTCTTCTTATTTGCACCATATTATTCTTCTTACTTCTACCCTCATTATAAACCAACAGTATATGTACATATTGAACCAATGAAAAAAAGTATAGAGAGAATTAAGAGGGCAGTGAGCACAAGCGTGCAGAGCCTAAATCACTAGATGGAAGTTAAAACCAGCATGCCAAGACTAAAATCACAAGAGGGCAATGAACACAAGCATTCAAAGACTAAGGAGTCAGTGTTATTGTAAGTTACTTTTTAACTTTCTGTGCTAAAGGGCACATACAAGGAGTTTGAAATTCTTTAAACAAATTTCCTTACAGTTTGACATTTACTTTCTTTTGTATAACAATCACAAAAAGCTATCTTTACATGACTTTTTAGTTCTTTTATTTCACATTATGAATTTTGTTTAAAATGATCTACATTTTAAATATTGACATAATTCTGGCTACTCAAATAAACATGAATGAAAACTGGTGCATCTTTTATGTTTGGCATTTGTATTGAAAACTGATGTCTGGTGATCTCATTAACTAAAAGTTAAGGCTTTTTTGCAAGCTCATAGCATTGAAGAGGCAAAACAATCAGGCTGATATAATTTAACCTTACCATCAAAGATAACCATATTTCATTCTTGGTTTGCAGTTTACAATACATGTAGGTCATTTAGAGTCATGCAATTAGAGTAAGGTACCTTGCTAATATGATGGCAGGATTCAAATCTGCACCATTCAGGTTATCAGTCCTGCATGCTAATCTCTTAACCATTATGGCTCCTTATATATGCTGTACAAGGATTACACTGCAGAGAGCATGAGAACAATATACTTTTTTACATGGTTAGCCTACAATATCAATATAAATTAAAGACCAAAGTGGAGTTAAAATAATTGGTGCAGTAGATCACTAAAAGCATACATTCTAAAACAAAATGAGTGGAATAATAATAATAATAATAATTGTTTTTGAGTTTGTGAAAATTTGTGAATCACTAACTTAGCTAATTATTTTATGGCAAGTAAGCAGTCTAGAAGTACTGCTATGTGTATATATACGTATGTAAAATATATACACACACATGCATACATGTATCACATTTTTCACTATTTAACTTTGTTTTGGCACTTTTTTGACTATGAAGTTTCTCCATGCATCCTCATCCTCTGTTTTTTATTCCACTCTGGCATATGTAAATTTATAAAAAATACTTTATTTAGTTTGGCCAGTTTTGTGACTGGTTCAGTAAAAAATAAGTACAATCTAATGTGTTGGCCACTCAAGACTGAGAATCAAAGATTGCGAGTTTGAGGTCTTAAAAGCAAATGCTGCTGTGCCCAACATCATGTCATTTAAATATGACTGCCCTGATCACAAGATTACAAACAATATTACACTAAAATTCAAACTGAACTAAAATTCTGATGTCTGACTGACTGATTTTCCAAATCACTGACCAATCAAATGTTAGAATATTTAGATAAGTTCAAGTCTGAGAATTCAGCATAGTTCTCATGCTAGATCGGTTGCAGCCTGGGTTACAAATGACTGCACCATTTGCCAGACACCAGGATTGAGGTGAGAAGTATGCTTCTGGTGCAACTGCCATCAAAGTATGGGTAAGTGATAATATCACTATTAGAACACTGAATGTCAAGGAAACTCACAGAGCTAAATCATGAGATGGAAGTTTCCAATGACACATACCTTGGACTCTGCAAGATGCACAGGAAAAATTTCAGTAAGAGATCAAAAGATGAAGGACACAGGATTTACTTCAGTGGGCATGAGGACAAGTATGAGCTTGGAGTTGGATTTATGGTAGAAAAGGAGACATTGTGATTGCAGTCATGGAGTGTCTACCATTCTACCATCCCATAATCATCATCATCATATAGGTTTATGCCATAACATCTAAACCTGACGACCAGGATATGGAATAGCTTCAAACTCTCATTGACCAGACACCCAAGAAGGATACTCTAGTTATTCAAGAAGACTGGAATGCCAAGGTAGGAAAATATGCACAGATAGACTGGTGAGAAATCAGTGAACCATACTGTATGATTAAACCAAACAAAGATGACTCAAGCTCCTTGATTTTGCCACCTAGTGCTAACAAGCACCCTTATCCTCAACAAACTATCCAAAAGATGGAATTGGCACAGTCCAGATGGAAAACAAACAGACTGACTATGTGTCTTGTTGAGGAAGCACATCCCGTCTAGCATTAACATGCTAGAACATGTAATTTCTCGCAAGCTGTTGCTGATTATGACTATCAAACATCATCTGAGGAAGACCAAGACAGATAAGGATCAAGTCTGAACTTGAAAAACTTAAATATCTAAGTATGGCCAAGCATCTGAGGCTCAAATAGGTGGCAAATTTGCAAGACTCACAATTTCTTGATGCTGAAGTAATAAACTCCCCGATGAACACTTTCAACACTGCAGTACTAAGTACAGCTGCGGATATCCTTGGCAAGCATCATGTGATTAAGAAACACTGGGTTACAGCAGATATCATCAGCCCTGTTTTGTGAGGCAAAAACTTTGGAGGAAGTGAGGAGACCTTGAAAGAGCAGAAAAATACAGGGAGATTAACAACAGGATTAAGAAGTGCTGAAAGAAAGCCAAGGAAGGCTAAATAGAAGAACAATGTAAGGAAGTTGAGAAAAGCCTGAACCAGAATAACAGGAAAAGACATACTGGCTGGTGAAAGACCCAACACCAGATAAACAGGGGAGATCAACCACAATCCAGGGTAAGGTTGGTAAGAGTCACACAGAAGGCCAAGAGATTCTTTAACTGACAGATAGAATACTGTTAAGAGCTTTACAATCAGGAGACTTCTGGTAACCAAGCTGTACTAAACTTCCCAATGACCATAAAAGAGGTTGACTACCTGGTCCTTAGGAAAGAAGTAGAGGCTGCAGTAAAGGATGTAAAGAAGGATGAGTCAGCTGGTAGATAATATATCAGCAGAACTTTTTAAAGCAGGAAGATTCTCCATGACAGATGCCCTCACAACAATTTGCAAAAAAATCTGGCAAACAGGAGAACAGACACAGTCTCTGATCACCACTGTTACCATAAAAGGAATCAGCAGCTATGCCAGAGCTTCTAAATGATCAGTCATCCAAGAAGGTTATGCTTAAGATCATCGTCAAAAGACTGAAACCCCAAGCAAAACACATCACTGCTGAAGAACAGGCAGGTTTCAAAGCAGGACATAACACTAGAGAACAGATGTTCAGTCTTAGAATCCTTAGTGAAAAGTATCTGCAGCATCAACATGACTTTATCATGTCTTCAGTGACTTTAAAAAGGCTTCTGACAGAGTATGGCATTCAGCCTTGTGGGCCACCATGCGGATCTACCGCATAAATACAAAACTAATCAGCACAATAGAAAACCTATATGACAGGGTAACTAACACAGTTCTTGTTGATGGCAATATATTTTATTGGTTCTGATTCATAGCCAGAATCAGACATGGGTGCCTTCTCTCACCCACATCTACCTAGCAAGGATAATGTCCAATACCTTAGAAGATTATGAGGGAAGCAGAACAATCACCAACTTTCATTTTGCTGATGATATCTATCATTTAGTTGGAGATGAACAAGAACGGTAAAATTTAGTGAACCATCTCATCCAAGTACAGTATCTCTAATGTATTGGATGGGGATCAGTACTGAAAAGAACAAGCTTATGACAAGCAACAACAGTAGCATCAAAATGGAAATGAAAGTGAAAGTGAAAGAACAAAAGCTGGACAGTGTATAAGGACAGCAAAGTGATGATACTAAAAATTCAGAAACTTTGTCATCAAAGAAAGAAAAGTTGGAAATTTATTGATGGAGTACACTTTCCTTAAAAAAGAACACTCATCTGACTTACTATAAGATTGAAAATTTCCAAATACTTGTAAGTAGACTGCAAAGCTTTGCAGTCTACATACAAGCATTTTGGAAATTTTAAAGTTTAAGTAGAATGCTTTCTACAGACACTCTGTAGAAAGCATTCTACTTAAATCTTACATGAAACGTTGGTTTTAAAAAATATGAACATAAAAGTTTTGCACTAATATTAACAAGCCGTTAACCTCATAATTAAATAAATTTGCAAGTGTAAAATAAACCCCATTTATACCAAAACAAATTATATTTAAAGATATTCACAACCACAGAAAACCTAGACTCCAAACTGCCATTATAAAAATAACTAATGGACCAGGGTCTATGCTATTCAAACTACTTAATATTGTGTTAATGAGATCCTGGCATGGAAATCACAGGGTGAAGATTCTGGCATGGAAATCACAGGGTGAAGATTCTGGCATGGAAATCAGAGTGAAGATCCTGGCATGGAAATCACAGGGTGAAGATTCTGGCATGGAAATCACAGGGTGAAGATTCTGGCATGGAAATCAGAGTGAAGATCCTGGCATGGAAATCACAGGGTGAAGATTCTGGCATGGAAATCACAGGGTGAAGATTCTGGCATGGAAATCAGAGTGAAGATCCTGGCATGGAAATCACAGGGTGAAGATTCTGGCATGGAAATCACAGGGTGAAGATTCTGGCATGGAAATCACTGGGTGAAGATCCTGGCATGGAAATCACTGGGTGAAGATTCTGGCATGAAAATCACAGGGTGAAGATTCTGGCATGGAAATCACAGAGTGAAGATCCTGGCATGTAAGTTACAAAACTCCTGAGGTTCAGTGTAAAGTTTTTATGACCAATCACAAATGATGCAACTTTTAAAACTAGTTTCTAATAGCTGATAGGGCAAAAACAAGTTTTCTTTCTGTCTTGATTTTTTGTTGAATTATGTTATGTGTTATCTTGGGGGTTTAAATTTCTCAGAAAATCCATTAACCTAGGTAAATAATAGCAAGTAATGAAAACTATTACAAGCCTATAGTATTCAAACACCATCCCATTTGTTTGCATCTAACTGCTGATTTTAAATATTATACCATATGGTAATTTTTTTACCAAAATTATTGACTGTTTAATATATATACAACCTTTTGGAGTGAAGAAAATCAGAGGAATTAGTTACAGAAGTTGCAAACTTGATATAAAATAGACTGGAATTTATCTATTGTTAGATAAACAAATTCTTTTTTGATATTGACAACCCATCTTAATGGTGCATTGTTATATCATAATATCACAATATGCTTATTTTGACATCTGGCCAGAGTACAGTATGCTGCCAGATCTCTGCATTTTTTAAAAATAAACATTTCTGGTAGAGGAAATAACCCAGACTAGGCACTATCTCAAAATGGTTCTTTCAGGACACATAGTATTAATGGTATGGATAAATGGGAACCAGCCTGGAAATGGGTCAAAATAAAATACAGTATATATAGGTTTTGGTAGCCAGGATTGTTAATAAGTTGTTTCAGGAAAAGAATGTTTTGAGAGCTTACTTAGTTGTAAGTAAAAAAACCCAATACAGACATTGTTTTATTGATGTAAGTTCAGTCCTTTAACAGTCTTGAGTTTGGAACACTCATTACTAAAATTAGCACCTCTATCTCTTTGGTGCAGAATTGAAAGGACATGTTTCAAACACATGCTGGTACCAAAAATGCATTGGCTCATATCCTTTCCTCTACACAGAAGCTGACATTCAGGTTTCATCTACACTGATAAATATATGTACTGTAGCATGTAAATAGCAATATGACAAGATGATACTGTCTCCAACAGTCCAAAATCTAGGCCAATTCATGTACATGTAGCATGTAAACAGCAATATGACAAGATGATACTGTCTCCAACAGTCCAAAATCTAGGCCAATTCATGTACATGTAGCATGTAAACAGCAATAGGACAAGAAGATACTGTCTCCAACTGACCAAAATCTAGACCAATTTAAGTACATATACATGTAGAATTTTAACAGTAAACAGGCAAAATGATACTGTCTCCAACTGACAAAAATCTAGACCAATTTAAGTACATGTACATGTAGCATGTAAACAGTAATATGGGAAGATGATACTGTCTCTAACAGACCCAAATTTAGGCCAATTTAAGTACATATACATGTAGAATTTAAACAGTAAACAGGCAAAATGATACTGTCTCCAACTGGCCAAAATCTAGGCCATTTTAAGTACATGTAAGTGTAGAATTTAAACAGCAATATGACAAGATATTACTGTCTCCAACTGACCAAAATCTAGACCAATTTAAGTACATGTACATGTAGCATGTAAACAGTAATATGGGAAGATGATACTGTCTCCAACTGACCAAGATCTAGGCCAATTTATGTACATGTATAATTTAAACAGCAATATGACAAGATGATACTGTCTCCAACTGACCACAATCTAGGCCAATTTAAGTACATGTAGCATGTAAACAGCAATAGGACAAGATGATACTGTCTCCAACTGACCACAATCTAGGCCAATTTAAGTACATGTAGCATGTATACAGCCATGTGCTACTTGCTAAAACTGTAGTGAATTATTAAGTAACAATCAGATATAGATCAAAATGAGGACTACCATTTCTTTTTATAAATACAAGTTATCTGTGTTTCCAAACAGAATGTAAGTCATACATAAAGTTTATAAAATCATCTATATCCGAATTCATGAATTTATTCTATACAAGTACAGTACTTAATGGAATACAGATTGTACTACACAAATGTCAGTTGTCAATATACAAGTGTATTTCAGACTGTTTGTCTACATTTAATCTAAAGTACATATTTTAGCTCCTGTTTTTATTACCCTCCAAGTCCCAGCACACCATATTTTATGTCAGCTAACTGACTTGTTTGGTTATAACATGGTTCAGTCTATAACATGGTTGGGTTTTATGGACCCCAACTACTGTGTTATAGTGGGGTCATATTGGATTTAATTTCATGGATTGAATGAGAATCTGTATATTTTCCTCAAAAGAATCTCTATCCTGTATACTTTATATTTTAATCTCTATTCTTTACATTTTTAATTTTAATATCTATTCTGTATACTTTGTAGTTTAATCTCCATTCTTTATGCTCTAAATTTTAATCTCTATTCTTTAATACTTTAAATTTGTTGCTTGTACTAACCAAGAAATCACCAAAATTGGTATACCACAAAAAACTGAATTTGATCTATCTTTTCACTTGTAGAAAATCTATTATAAGAACAATAACTCTTTCACCATTTATTGGTACACAAGAAAATATCCCTCCTCAATATCAACCTATTCTAGAATAATTTACCACATTTTAACTGACAGGAAAAACCTTTAAAAAAATTTATTAGATGAACTTTTGAATATAAATACACCTTTAAGACACATCAAAGCTTTTCTATCTTTTATAACCCTTTTTAATCTTTCTTTCTGAGTTTAGAGATGGAGAAAACTTCCACAGCACCATCATTTTCCAGATATATAAGTGTTAATCTGATATACTTAATATCTCTGGCTTGAATATCTATCTCATCACAAAATACTTAGAGAACAACACTGGAAAATAAACAGTCACAAGAAATTGATAACAATCATCGTTTGCGCTTTGGTCGTGGTCTTTTTCGCTTTTCACCTTGGGAAACCTTATTAAGACTACTGGACCCACTGCTATGGTGCCTTTTGAGCAGAGAGTGCTGCTGTACGAGATCAGCCAAATGACCTTGCTCTGCTAACATTGACAAAAATGTAATTATGAAGGGGTCATAATTGTGTCTTCTCCGGCAGTCATCAATCTGAAAATACAATTATATAAGAATAATTATTTAGTTGTCACTCTGTAAATACAATTATATAAAAATGATTATGCAGCCATCATTCTGAAAATACAAATATATATAAACGACTATGCAAGATGTTACAATTGTATCTTCTCCAGTAGTTGTCATTCTGAAACACAATTATATAAGAATGATTATGCAGTATGTTATTTCTCTTGTAAGATTTACTTCCACATGTTTAAAAAAATTACCAAACAAAATCTGTCTAAAATATACATGACCCTAGTGAAGCCAAGATGTCCAAGTCCAGAATGTTAGAAAAAACTTTCTAAAACTGGTAAATATTGCATTAAATATCTACATATGCATAAAAATATGTCTACTAAAATTTTATTTCAATACCTCAAGTGGTTTCTGCTAAATCATGCTAATAATTCTTTTAAATCATCATAAAGTTACAAACTGTGTAAAAAGAAGTAAAGAAGTATTTTAGAAAATCTACTCAGATAATCATCATATACATACAAATACCTGCTAAATTTTATTTGCCAACCTGAAAACGCTTTTCCTTAGTCAAGTTATCAAAGTTTCATAAAAATAGTTCAATTCAGAAACATTAAAAAATGTGGATGGATGGATAGAATGATAGATCAATGGATGGATGCATGCATGTATTATCAGAGAACCTGAATTTCCTGTATTTGCTGGACAAGAGAGAAGACAAGTCAAAAGTGACAGCACCTTATTTGACAACAATCAAGGGATATCCCAGATGTCATTATAGCCAACTATCTCCTATTTGTTTATCCATTAATGTGTCAGACACAACAATGAACTAATATTCAAAGGTGATTAGGTCTACACAAGGTTTCTTTGTCACACTATTAACACAGTGTTGTTGACAAAGCTTGCCAATCTACTCAGGCATTACAGTCACATACAGCTGGTTAAACAAAAGTTGAAAAGGAAAACTTTATTCTTTAGTAAGCAATAGAGAGAAAAGTTCAAAGGTAGTCTTGTCAGTAAAAACAAATTTTTAGTAAATTATGTTTCTCTGTTAATACTGGATCAAATTAAATTATGGATAACCTCCAAATAAAACCTTCCCAGAAAGACAAAAAAGGTCTTTTGTGTCCAAGTATTATACAAAGATAAGCAACTCTTAATTCATTTCTACCTACTAGGTGGCCACCTTTATATCCTGAAAACCTGAATGAAGCTTTCATTGTAGAAAGGATGAGAGGGATTTTTTATGTAATCAGGTAAACAGTACTGGAGAAACATAATTTAACTAAAATATTTTCTTTCCCCATCTACCTGATCATATTTACATTAGGAGTATAGGCAAAAGTATATGAAAATGATGAGCATCCAACCTCTCCATGTTTACTAAAAAGAATGAACTTCTCCTAATGTTAATTTAGCACAACAAGATACATTTAGTTAAAATATATGGAATTCAACACTTGATTATTGTCTCATCATCAAAAGCATCACAGGCAATTCTAGTGAAAATGGAATTTAATTACTAGGTAGTGGGTCTGTTTTCATCAGATGTGATCATTGCCTGTGCAGCTACCACTAACCCAATGAGAGTAACTTCTCTCCTTAGTAAGACCATTTCACGCAAATGGAAGCAAGAGAAGGCAGACTGGGCATGCTAATCAGCTGACTCCACTATGTCCCAAACTGAGACATCATGTTCAAAGCCTGTCTTATGGAAATCACTCATATTTCATGAGATGAAATGTTTGTTAGAGAACCAGGTTATGTAATTAGAATAACCAAACCATCAGTTTGGTTTCATGGATAACATATGCAGCTCAATGGCTCTGTATGTTGAAGTTAGTTTTTAGTGTTACCAACAACTGCAAAGCTAAACTAATGTACAGAATAGTGCTCCTACAATCACTATTCTAAAAATAGGCTACCTGGCAATACTCTCCACCTGTGATTAATGTCTACCAAACAGTATAAAATTCCCAAACCAAATAAAGAATTATTAAAAATAGGTTTCCAATATTCTGGAACTTTGGATTTGCGATTAGAAATGCCACTTGATTTCCTTCTTCCAAACCCAATATATCCAGTGGCTTCACAGTTACAGCTAAAATAAATAAATTCCTTTGTATGAGGGCCTCAGTTAAATTAGTTCTTAGCTAATTGTGTTACCCTCTGTAAGTAAAGTTATTATTATTATTATTATTATTATTATTATTATTATTATTATTATTAATATGCATGATAGCTAATTCATTGGAGGTGGTCCCAAGTGACTGAGTGGTCTAAAGCACTCACCGTCATGGATCACTGCCATCAAGGGGAAGAGAAAGAAGTTCACCATCTGGGAATTGGTACAGAAAGTGGTATGTAACTCCAGTCAATGACAAGACATGATTTCCCCTTACATGTCCTCAAAGTGGAGGATCTTCGTTTGTTTCGATCATCTCCATGACTGAAGCTCCAAACTCATTTTCAATCACAACATCCCTGACAGGAGCCAGGAGTGAAGGAAGAAATCTTTCACTGATGTAATAGTGGTGATCTCAATTACTTGAGCAGAGTGGAAGTTTCTACAACTCGTCTGTGTACTAAATTGATCTTAGTAGAGTATTCTGATCTGATCACACTGCAGTCTGAACCCTTTATTTCTTACTAATCTTCATGATTAAAACTGATGGAAGAAATGTGTATTACCTCCCGTTTAATTCAAAGAATAAGTACAGCCCATGATTCTGGGATAGAGCAAACATGAACAAAAAAATTTCAAGCATCAGGCATGCAACTCTAGATGAAGAAGTTGTCATCACTTGACAATCAGTTAGCCTGGACAATGTGTGTGTGTGTGATTTGGATTTTTAATATAGCTTTAACAATTTTTCAGTCATGTCGCTACAATGTCTGCAGTGCTGCAGTTTATAGTCATGTCTAGGACTGGGGCATCATGCTGCAGATATGTAGCATGATGTCCCATCCAGTCACATTATCCTGACACCAGGCTGACCAGTCTTAACACTAACCTCTTAATGCTGAGTGCCAAGTGAGGCAGCTGCTAGTACCATTTTTATAAGTCTTTGTTATGACTCAGCTGGGGATCAAACCCATGACCTGATGCATCTTAGGCAGACAATGTAACCACTAGGCCACCAGAGTGGTCACCTGGACAATGATTTATAATTCATATCCCATTGGCCATCACAGGTCCACTAGTAAACTGGCATTATAACAGATCCAACCCCACAGTGAATAGGCTTATCAGCCATAAGAAACCTGTTTGCCAAGCAATGTTTTGTCTGATGCTTTCTCTGAAACTTGAGAAATACTTTCAATGCATTTAAAGACACTAAGTTAATATTTGTTAAGAGTTCCATATCTAGATAGTCATAATGATGAGTAAAGATAAGGTCAGACTTTTTCATACTGACTAACCACCTTGAACTGCAAATCAGGGAAGCAAGGTTATTTGTGTCATGAACCAAAAACTGTGCTACCCAAATGTTTTATAGTGCGTCATCCAGGAAAGTCCACCTTCTGTGGAAAACATCCTGAGCTGGAATATGGCTTGCTTGCAGGTACAACTTCAGTCTTAGTTGATGCCTTCTCTGACGCATGAACAATTCTTTTGATGCATTTGGATCAAAGATGCCAAGAAGGTGTGTGCTAAAGGTTCCATACTAAGATGGGATATAATGTTGAAAAGGAAAGATGTCTGACTTGTCTACATTGATTATTTACCACACAGTAAAAGAAATAAGGAAGTTCAAGTTGTGAACAAAAACCAAACTGACCAAATGGTTTTGTACTATTTCTTTTATGAGTCACTGTGGCAGATATCTTGAACTCTTAGTAAAGGACAAAGGACTCAGGGCATGGCTATAAATCAGCATGTTTAATTACATCAAGACCACTCATATACTCATTGCAGGTCTCAACTGCTGATGGATTTCATAACCAGAAATGTTCTGGAATATAAGCCATGTTCATTTGATTTGTACTATCTACATCACCCTTTAAAAAAAAAAAACTCTAGATTTTCTTGTGCATAAACATCCCCTTCATGAAGGCTGGAAAATAAAAGCAGCAGGGTTCAAATAATGAAATCCCCTCTAAAAAAGTTGTATCTTCCACCATTTTCAAGAATGGTTGGTCCAAATAGGATAAAATGGGAATAGTCTAATACCTCAGGTGTGTTGGCAGAAGATGTGGGTCATACAGACGGCATGAGGAAGGAGAAACAGTGTTCCTCTCTCTCTCCCCTCACTGTTAAAGTAGGCCCTTATGACTACCTGTAGCTGTGAATTCCCTGGCACCCCTTCTCATGTTCCCTAAAAAGGATGTACTGAGATTGCACTGAAATGAAAGGGCAACTCTTGTACCTCTTGCTTTTTCACCTCCCCAATTTGAGGCCATAAATGAAATGGATATCCAAAATGGAGGAAGTGCAAAGAAATATAGCAGTGATTGTTATTGGATTTTTCAGCCATGCAAAAAATTGTCAAATGTGTGAAGTCAACTAGTCAAACTTTTCTGACCATAATGCAAGATTTCTTATAAAGGTATATTAGGGTTTTAAATTCATCAATGCCATAATGTCTATTTTAAGACAAAAATATTTTGATAAAATAAAAATCTGTACTTTTTAAGTTCAATTTGGATTCTAATTTATTAAATTTACCTTAAATCTTGTAGTGCTAAATAGCTTTGAATCACAAGATACTACAAGGCAAAATTGTTTGAGAAAAGAAATAAAAATTGCACTCTATTTTAAAATGTCTATATTTTAATTAGGTTTGGTATTCTACCTTTTCTACGTTTAAGTTCAAAATAGAGCTGAAACAGGGGTTGACCTGCATGCCATCTGTTCTTGTTCATCAAATATTTACGATGGACTCATATTCTACTTCATGCTTGGTTCAAGATTATTCACTGGCATATTTATTAACGCTTTTCCATCTTTAATAACCTGATAGAGTCTATAACATTAAAAATCACTGTTATTGTCTTAATCATAAGCCATTACTTGCCAAACAAAATTGTCATCCGAAGCTAAGCTACGTTGGGAATCAGCCATTTTGGTTTTCTGGGCAGCCCATATTTTAAACTTGTATTAGCAAAATTTCATTTATGCAAGGTGAAAATTATCTCAGAATGCTTGTTCCAGGGCACAATGTGCATAGCTGTTGTTACAACCCTGTAGTTAAAGTTTGTGAGTGTTAAGGATTGAATTCTGTATAAATTTTTTTATTTTATTTTTATTTCATTAAATATAATTATTAATAAGAATATATTAGCATCAGTCTAATATGTTGTTATAAAAAATCTTGTTTACTTGAATCGGAAATGTGACTCATGTGAGCACATGCTGTGTATGATGGCAAATTCATTACAGGTAAACATTTAGGAATAGCTATGAAAACGATTGGCTAATACTTGGTCAGGCTTTCCTAATGTCCAGATGTATTGTGAAATTGCATGCATCCTCCATGCGCATGTAATTCAAACAACGTATTAACTTCGTTTATATGCTTAGGTATTTTGTAAGACAGTCAGTCCAGAGTCAGAGTAACATCCAGAATAACGAACAGCATTATAGTTTATTGTAACATCTTAGAGTTACACAACTTCTATTACCTTAAAAAAGGTATTTTGTGCTAGAAGAAGTTGTTCGTATGTCTATGTAGAATAACATGTATTTTGTTAGTGGAGCTAATTGAACTTTGGTTTTTTGAATAACTGTTTTCCTGGAGAACAACATTACTGGTTTGGACAAAGACATTATCTGAAAACATTCTAAATGGGAATGGAACAATACACACTGTGCTGTACTGTGTAAATTCTGGATTTTTCTGTTAGCCTTCATCTGACGTCATTTGCCATCTTGGACCGGAATTGAACTTCAGACTATGTTTATTTAGAACTTTTTACTGGACTTATGTTTATCTTTAGAACAAACAATTTGTATTGTTTCCATAAATCATAAGTCTGGTTTTACATATTTACATTTTTTCATCTTTTCTAGGAAAATAAATTATTTTTGTTAAAATTAACAAAGCTTGTTGTCTTCACTCTTTCTTTGTGTTAATTTGAACGAGCCGATATGTAACATTGTCAACCCTCCAGACTCACAATAAGTAAAAATAGGGATACAAATTCCTGTATTTTGACATAAATTCATGAAACAATCTGAGAGTCCAGGAATATTTATCAGAACAAATGTTTAGCATGGGGTTCCGCTGATAAAGGTACATTGTGTTCAACAAGAAAACTCACAATGTTTCAGAGTTGGTAGCTTGCAGGTCTTCCATCGATGGCTTAAATTATTCCAGAGCTTAAAGCTGCTGGAGTTCTTAATTTTCCCAACCTCTGTGCTTTTTACTACCAATGTGCTTCCTCTCATCATCTCTGCCATCTAGTCAAGTTTTCTCTGATCCTTGCCAGCCCATTTTTAATATTTGGACATTTATGTTGGGGTGTAGGGTCAGAGTCCATTGCCTATTGAAAAGTTGGAATTCGTTGACACCATTTGGTATCAGCATGGGATGGCTGCTTACTAGCCGGCCTAGTGAACTTTAATGACCTTTCATCGAGATATACCTGCATGAAATTCATATTAATATGATTTATTTTCTCTGAAATTGCGAGCATTCGTTATATCTTTAATCCACTGACTGATGAGTCGAAAGTACATCAATGCTGAAATTTGACCTTGATCAGGATATTCAAATATTTGATCACATGACTACACAAATCTCACAAACCTACATTTCAGTGTTTGATGGCTGGCTGCACGACCACATTTTGGTATATTCCATACTTAACTTCACTTTTTGTGCAATACATTTCTTTTTCCTTGGTGGTGAAGACATTTTCAATATCGATGCCAAATGGTAATTCAAATCTGTGTTGGTGGCGCATGCGCATAGCAAAATTTTGGTCAGGCTCCAGTTTATCGCAAATGCATTTGTAAAACTACTTTTATACATATAGATTAAAATACGCTAAAATTCTTGCTACCTGGCCAACTGTATCATTTTGCAATAGTTAT
The DNA here is from genome assembly GCA_016746295.1 of Potamilus streckersoni. NCBI lineage: Eukaryota > Metazoa > Mollusca > Bivalvia > Unionida > Unionidae > Potamilus > Potamilus streckersoni. Next base: position 2,324,088 of record JAEAOA010000205.1, on the reverse strand, counting down.
ATTAATATCACAACCAGCAATACTGAACTGTTTCGGCAACTGCAGGTATCATGACTAGCACTTAACGGGAAATCTTATTTTTTTTAAAAAGATTTAAAATAATTAAGAATTGGGAAAAATTATGATTTTGTTGCATACAGCATGAATCTGTGAATTGCTGAAAAAGTCATGAAATTCATGCCAAAATCATGAGGGTTGACAGCTATGTGTCATAAAAATTTAGTTTAATAAAGCATTCATTTCAAGCCAAAAACACAGATGTGTAAACAGCTGCATACCTGAAAAGAGACAACATCTCTGATATCTCTATTGGTGGCATGACTTGAACATGCAGTTACTCTAAGGATTAACAGTTAAATACAAATTGTATTCTGTGCAGTGAACTTTTTTAAACATGTGACTAGAAACTAATCTGTGGGAGTTCTTGCACATTATTGCTCTCCATGTGTGAAAACTCTTAAAATTTTGTTCAATTCCTGCATTTGCATTATAACTTATTCCTTTGAATATCTGTTTGCCATGTTATTTTGGGGACAAAATATCAGACAAGAGTCATCAGGCAGTCAAATCAGCACAATCCTTGCTATATAGCAATGATTAAGACTCAAGAACCAAAAAATGTAAAGGTAAAATTGCAGAACACTTTTATAGGAACATAAACCCTTCCAAATAAACAAACTTTTAACCCCACAAAAACGAGAAGTGAAAATTCTTTTAACTGTATGCATAAAATTTTTGAAAAACTGCTACAATGACTTGAAACTCAAATCAGGTCTCCCTCATATATGTTAAACTATGTCTGCCAAATTTAATTTATTTTGAGAGGTTTCTTCTCAATCTTGTTAACATGGTTCCTATGATGGACAGAAACTAATGAAACAGCAGCAAGCAGTGACAGCAGGCAAATCTTATTCTTGATGATAATGCCATACCTGCTGATGCTGCACAAATATAGTCTGGCTTGGTTTGGTTCTTTATGACACAGCAGCATAAAAAAAGCTACAGGAATATTAATACCTATGTCTGCTATCTGCTATTTTTAATGCAGGTTTAACAATGCATAATCACTGTAGGGGTAACTTTAGGTGTGGAATTCATGATCATTTCTCAATAACAGTCAGTGTGTGTGTGTGTGTGTGTGTGTTATTTGGCTTTTAACATAGCTTTAAACATTTTCCGTCACATAGCTACGATGTCAGCAGTGAGACAGTTTATAATGATGTCTAGCAGGCATTATGATGACTCACCCAGTCACATTATTCTGACACCACGTTATGATTCAGCCAAGGTTTGAACCCACAACCTCTTGCATTTGTGGCAGATGCTCTAACTGCTAGGCCACCAGACTGGTCCTCAATAACTGTATGAAAACTGCACACAAATACATGTAAAAATAGGCAGGATAACAAAATTCTCACTATCTTTTAAAAAACTAAGGAATAAATATTCTGTGGAAAAAAAATGCTTATACATTCTTACCCTGTATTTCTTCATCTTTTCTACCTCATCTTTCAGATTTTGCTCACAAGTTCCAATCTCTTTCTCCACATTCTTTAGAAGGGCTAACAAGTCCTGAAATAAACAAAATGTATCATACTACTACTGCTAATAATAATACATGCAAAATAATAACAAAAAGCTAAGGCATGCAAGTAGAAACTGGATGAGAGTCACAAGTTCATTTCTATAAATTCTAAGTTGTCATTCTGATAAACTGTCACTAAAATAATAATAAAGAATGTGGTAAACATCAGGCAAACCAGTTTTTGTTTAAAGAGGGAATTCCAATGTCCAGGACCCAGACAATATTTGTACCCCTATTGATAATGATCCCAACATTTAAAGCACACTTCTAGAGAAAAATATTAACTATATTTTTTGTTTATGAAATAAAATTTACTGGTCAGACTTGCAATTAACTTGATTTTGGAGAATGACAGGTCCAAAATACAATTATACTTAATATAATCATGGAGAAAAAAATCCATAACAAACAATACAAATTAAATATACATAACAACAGATAATACAAAAAATAAAAATGCATGTCTAGGCGACTTTTCCTAAATCTGGTCAACTGAAAAAAGTTTGGATAATCTTTGTCTAGATCATCCATGTCGTATCTGACAAGAGAGATCCTTATCTTTGCTTCCTACAAACTTGTTGTTGCTGTGGTATTGCAGTAGTTTGAAATCTTCAGCATTTTCGTGCATAGTGCAACTTTACTGTTTGCTTATCTTATGGATGACCATAAGAAATTAGTTCTGTATCTCAATTTATTTTTGGAAATGTTGGGATTGATGGCTAGTACAATGATTTAAAAATGTACACATCAATATTACCGTTTCTAGACATTGCCATACCCCATGTTCTCAAACATAATGTATATCTTCTTAAAATTGATATCACTGTGGACAATCTGTTAGGCAGTGTGGAATCAGATAATGTCAAAAGATGTCATACAAGAGTCAGATTACATGATTAACATATTTGTTAAGAAGGAAGAGATATAATCTCTGTTTGCATACAAGAGCTGTCAAGATGTGAAGTATGTTATTATTGTAAATTCTGACGCTGACATTTATTGACTTTAAAACTTGTCTTATCTTATATCTTTGGGCATTAAATGTGCAATTAAAACATATTAATCAGTTGTATGCCTTTTTTCCAAATAAAACCATTTCTCATGCATTATGACTTTGAGAGAATTGATTGAAATATTATAATTAGCATTCTCAAATACAACAATGTGTGTGTGTGTGTATGTAGACACACAGCATCAGTCTATCTACATTAAAAAACCGACAGAAGAATTCTCTCAGCAAAAAGGCTCATCAGAACAAAATATCATTTTGCTGCTGGTTTGTTTTATTTAACAATCTTCCTTGACTTCTAGGCGTATTTAAAGTCGATTTATGTTTGTGCAACATGTACATCAAGTTTCCAACAATAGGACAGGTATACTGTAAATATATTTTTTCAGTAATACTGTGATATCAGAGTAACTTCCCTTGCCTAACATGGAATCTACATGGCATTTGTTCATCGATCATTTCCCACAATCACCTGACTTACACTGGAAATTAAATGCATTCTGGTAAAGAGGAAAGAATAAAAGATAGATAAAAATATCTTGATGGTATGTGTCTCTATTTGCTTGTTTGCCAATAGCTAATTTAAGACCCATGATACCATAGTACTCTGGGCAACAAGATGGATTATTATACATTTTGCACTGTACAAGAGGGATCACAGTTTGTCTTGTGCAAACTTTGTAAAAGAGTGACCATACACAGTTTGTCTTTAACAAACACTGTGCAAGTGGGCTCATACAGTTTGAGTTGTGCAAACATTTGCCAGAGGGATCATATTGTGCAACAGGGATCATACAGTTTGTCTAATGAAAACAATGTAATAGAGGTATCAAACAGTTTGTCTTGTGCAAACATTTGTCAAAGGGATCACACAAACACTGTACAAAAAAATCATACATTTTATCTTGTGCAAACATCTGCCAGTGGGATCTTAGAAAACACTGTACAAGAGGAATCATACAGTTTGTCTTGTGCAAACATCTGCCAGTGGGATCTTAGAAAACACTGTACAAGAGGAATCATACATTTTATTTTGTGCAAACATCTGCCAGTGGGATCTTAGAAAACACTGTACAAGAGGAATTATACAGTTTGTCTTGTGCAAACATCTGCCAGTGGGATCTTAGAAAACACAATACATGTGGGATCATACAGTTTGTCTTGTGCACTGCATACCAAGGGATCATACAGTTTGTCTTGTGAAACATTTGCCAGAGAACATGTAATGAATTTGAGCCAAAGGGGAAAATGTGTTGTTTTTATCCAATTACTCCAGCAAATTTACACACAAGCAAACATATGAAGGAACCAATGACTAGAAGCTAAACCTGTAGAAAATAACCTTGCTTTACTTTGACTAGAGATTTCTTTGAATACAAGTTTTGATTTTAAAAATGAAAGCATTTGTAGATAATGCAGATGGAATTCATAGGTGCTTTCATTTCTGGCACCATGTTCCTAAATTTCTAGTCTTACAATGCTTGAAGACACATCTTTATGTATGTTTCATTTGAGTAAACAATAATGGCTAATTTAGTAAAAAAATTTCAATTTTCAATTTTGTCACCAGATCATACTTTTGCATTTCTTTTATGAATTCTTGAAATTCATAGCTTGACAAGTTTATGTCTGATAATATTGAAAAGTGACCATCAGGAAACCAACTGTCTTATACATAACATATACATAACACAGGTAAGTAATATGGCCAGGTTTACAAGGCTCTGTTGGATTCTCTCAGCATGCTTAACTGGTTTGTCCTTACCTAACAATAATAGAAGCCTTGTGATAAACAGGCATCAATTCTTTAACCCGTTACCTCATATAACTGCTTTTGGACACCTCTACCCCATTCTCATTGAAGCGCCTTTGGACATCTCTACCTGATTCACAGACATCTGGATACCCACTGTAAACATAGCCATCCTCAGATGGTTTTTGTAGATTCACCTTTGGGGAAAACCCCTTATTAGATACTACATTAATAAATGTGAATGACCATTACATCCGATTAAGTTTAAACTCTAGTTGTAATCTGCAATTTAAATTAACTTGGATTTTCCACTCTTCAAAATGGAGGCCACATATTTCGTTCAGTACTTTCTGGAGTTTGCACAATTAGAATCAGGACTTTTAAAGCTGAAAGACATTTATACTATGATGTTTTCTAAATTTTAGGGAGAAGTGACCTATCCTTTTGGTCAGAACAGGGAGAAGTGAGAGCTAAACAGGGAGAAGTGGGAGTTAAACAGGGAAAAGTGACTTTCAGTTTTATGCAGAGATGCCAGTCCACAATCAAATATGGCCACTGTTACTAACAATAACAAATAACTAAAAACAACTTTTCAAGAATTGCTCAATCGAGTTTGACTTATTAGAAAGCTTCTCTGCCATTAAATATGGTCACTGTTTAAACACAATTTCACCACAACTGCAGGGGTCACTCTACCTGGTGAAGTGGGCAAAAAAGTCGCCTGAAAAGTGTAAACTTCACCTTCTTCTGTTAGGAAAGCGAAAAGGACTTCACCCTCTGATTTTTCGGACGTAAAACGACTGTAGATTGCAACTTTGAGATGCCCCCTCTCTGTAGCCAGTAAGTTCTGGCACTGTTGTAACCCAACACCAAGTGTATTTACGTGGTGTTGATACCAATCAGCTTACGGTGACAAAGGAATTCTTGCACATTCACATGCAAGCTTTAATAGCTAACTGACTATTAACCCTTTTCTGGAGCAAGGTATCACTGCCTAATTTCATGAAGTTGGGCCTACTGTGCTATGATGAAATTATACCAAATTCTGTTTCGAAATTTAAACATCAATATGCAAATAGTAATTTGCTTTTAAAAATATGATCGGTGAAGAGCATTTTCTAATTTCTTTTTTTAATAAATGTAGATTTTAATGACTGTATTTGCGTATTTTCTGTATAAAATCAATTTGAAACCGTAACTGAAAACTGAACTTTTAATGGCAGATATCGCCGTGTATATGATATACAACTTCATTAAACTGTGAAAATACGAAAAATAAATATTGTAATGAAGCAAATAATGTTTATGCATGTCGTTTTTATCTGCAGATAGACAAACCCTAAATATGCAGTCCTATTAATGGATTTTTGTAACGAAGCAAGAACGTGTGTAGTTTGAGAAAATCCCTCCATCTAAAAATAGATGCACTCTCTGTGCAAGACTAATTCTTGGATTTTAGGTGGGGGGGGAAAGGGTCCAGTTTAGTTATATATAGACTTTAGTGCTTTAGTGCATTGTCTATGAAAAGTTACAGCAATGTTGTATTGGGAACAATGAAATCAGGACGAACAGTATGGGTAGAAGTCACTTGTGCATTTATTCCTATGTTCATGTATTAGGGGCTGTTTCAAAGAGTGCTAGAAATCTTTTTGACTGCAATTGTATACAAAACATAAGAAAATAAAATAATTAAGTGATAGTTTATTAAGCATTTTTACCAACTTGCAGTTACAAGACTCTAATCTTGTTACTGCTATCAGTGAAAATTAATTACAATGTATAGCTTCTGATGTGCTTTTTTCAAGTCATACAGCCAAAATACACTGCATTTACTTCAATTCAAACACACATATACTAGGTATGAATAGAATGGGTATGAATATAATTTTTTATACGTGAACAAAATACTCACAAATAACACATAGTTTTCAATTTGAAAATATGGCATTGCTTAAAACTGTTAAAAGCATACCAAGAAGTAGAGCACATCATTAAAATAAGATAATGCAACTAGCTCTCTCTATCTATATATATATTCATTGGAATTACAAGTTGGTCATAAACTTGGATTAAGTAACTATGCTGGAATAATATCAATTCATTTAGACATTTTGGATTATATCATTGTGATATATCAAGACTGTTAGCACATCCAGCTATTCCAGAATATTGGCACATCAGAACAACAGATTGGATTTCATTCAGAATACTACTGGAACTCATTTGGAATATACATACTTTAGAACTTGTGACATAACATTTAGGACTATTTAGGATTTCATTCACCATACTGTAAGTTATTTGTAACTTTTCACTTTGTATTCTTGGGACATAAATTGTTGAATTTTACAAGATTTGTTGGATTTAACTATTCTCTGTTACTCATTTTAAGACCACAGAGTCATAGCAGTATTAACTTAAGAGAGACTCAAATCACAAATCACAATGCCACCTGAAATTTTTTGCTAAATTCAGTTGAGAAAATTTGGAGGACATAAATGTGTTGACAACTGAGGCATGATGCACAAAAATGACTGATAATGGCCAAGGACTTTGCCAAAAGCTCAGTTGGCCTTACAGCCAGGACAGCTAATAAACTATATTTTAGTGGTTCCATACTAATATAGTACAATCAGCCCATTAAAGTTAAAAAAAAATTTCCTTGTCTCTGACAGTGGTAGAATATCACTGTTTCATTAACTGTCCAGCAATATTTAATCTCTTCCTCCAAAATCAGGGATACAGAAATTTGTTGAAATCAAGTTGACCACAGACAATTAAAAAAGTACTTGTACATATAAAAATCAACTTCTTCATAGCTAAAATAATAATGGAAGTCAATATGATTAATGTTTACTTTTATTTTGCTGTACCACTTGATCTGTCAGATATTAGTTATAATGTATAATACTCCATCTTATGTAAAAGGTAATATCATCTGGGAGTCCATATCCTTTGTTATCAAGTCTCTAAAAACCTGCTAGAAATATATGACTATTTACGTCAAAAGTCTACATAAATAGCATTTAAAATTGTGAATCCATTACTATGAGAGTTGATTTTCATGCACATCCAAGGATGGAAGCATCTGGAATGGTGTCTCCATATTATATTCAACAAAACATTACTGAAGAAATGTACAAGCAGAGTAACCAGTATCATTGTTAAGCTGCTAAATGGCACAGAAAAGTAACTTGCTGTATTATTGAATGACACAGAAAAGTAGCCCTTTGCACTATTGAATGACATAGGAAAGTAGTCCATTGCACTGTTGAATGACACAGAAAAGAAGACTGTTGCACTATTGAATGACACAGAAAAATAGGTCATTGCACTATTGAATGACACAGAAAAGTAACCTATTGCACTATTGAATGACAAAGAAAAGTAGCCCATTGCACTGTTGAATGACACAGAAATTAACCTGTTGCACTACTGATATGGGTTCCACCAAGTCAAATTGAACTGAAAAGTCTCTGATGTCAAAGCAGAGTCTGCCATTACTGAGCTCCATCACACAGCTTGGATGTCATTTATGGACTTAAATGCTATGCTAAGGGCAACTGACCTAACCTTGTGTGCTGATATGACTAACAATTTAATCTGGTCCTGGGTAGTTCCCTGTTGAGCATCAACTTAATCTTGTCCTTTAGTTCTTTGTAGGTAGTGGTTTGGCAGGCTGAAAACTGTGTTGGTGATTAGGAGTCCATTGCTGTTACATGCCAAAGCCATTTGATAATGTGTGTGTTATTTGGATTTTAAATGTAACTTTTTCAATTTGAGTCATATCATGATGATGTCTGCAGTGTGGCAGTTTATAGTGATATCTAGAACTGAGGCATCATGCCACAGACATGGAGCAGGATGTCCCATCCAGTCACATAATCCACACAACAGGCCAACTAATCGTAATGATAACGTCTTAAAGCTGGGTGCCAAGCCAGGCAACAGCTAGTACCATACTCAACCAGGATTTGAAACCACAATATCCCATATCTGAAGCAGTTGTTATAACTAATTCCACTTGACAATGACATCTGGTCATGTCCAATTACTTGTGCCAACTCTAGCCTGCTTTTCATTCTTCAATATGACACTTCAAAGAAAGTTTTTCCTTGATCTTATCAGGGTTGGTCATGGTGAGTGCATAGGCATTCATGATAGTTGCATGTCTTTTTCCAGACAGCGGAAGTCTCATTTAAATTAGGCTGCCATTCATGCCCTTTGCAAAATTTTGAGTCTGCTAACATGCTGTGATTTGATGGCAAACCCAACACCAGCTATACATCACTCTTCTTTACTCCCACCATTCCATAAGAAGGTGTAGCTGGCTGCTACTTCATTGAGTTCTCCTTTCTTGGCTAGGCTACTTTCACTTTGAGCTGATATCTGGATTTTGAATAATTTGGCCAGTTGTCTACCACCAAAGGATTTTCTTTCTTTGGTCTATCTGCTTATGTACTGTCCAATAGTGTGTGTGCATTACAAGCACTGATGGTGAGTGTGTTGTCTTTGTCTTCATTTTAGGTTTTTGACTGTTAAGGGATGAATGTGAGTAGAGTTCCAGAGCAATTCATAAATTAATTTATAAGGAGACTATTGATAATAAACTTGTGCTACTGGGCATATGAATAATGACCAATGGATAGCAGACATTCCCATAAGCTCCCTGGGTCTGTGAGCGGTATAGATAACAAAACTATAAAAGCTCTAACCTGACAAAAGCCAAAAATGTGACAAAAATTCTTGTCCTGATACAAATACCTGGTTGCAAGAGGATACGAGTTGGATGGATGGATGGATGAATAGACACATTTTGCAATAACTTGGGTGTCATGGGCAGAAGGATGCATGGTCACTTTGGATTCTTATTGTAGCGTTAAATTTTTTTTCTCAGTTATATCACTATGATGCCTGTAGTGTGGCAGTGGCACAGACATGTAGCATGATGTCCCACCAAGTCACATTATCCAGACACCAGGCCTACCACTAACCTTCTGATGTTGAGTGCTTAGACACAGCTGTTTGTACTATATTTATAAGTCTTTGGTATGACTCAGCCGGGGTTTGTACCCATGACCTCCCGCATCAGAAGCAGATGCATTAACCACCAGGCCACTGGAGCGGTCAATACATTTCCAATAAAAATAGCATTTAATGGGCAGATGGATGCGTGGACATAATTTGCAATAAGAATAGGGATAACTTAAAAATCTAACCAGACAGACATTTTCTAGATGGCACTGTGTCTAGTCAGGATACAACATAATACCAGGATTCAGGAGATACAAAACAGTATGATGGACAGACAAGCTGACTCAACCAACTGCAGACTGGCTGAGTTATATACCTTTGGTTTAAAGCCATGCTGGCTGCTGAACTTGTGTTTGTGATGGGAGTTGGATGATGATATTGCTCCATATTCACCCTCTACTTTATCAGCACCCTCTGAAACATTAATTAAACATTCATACATTTCACAAGCAAAGTTTAAAAACTGCAGATATATTAAAGAGTACTTGTCAAATGGAAGTCCAAATGATGATATAAATACATGATATCATAAATAATCTTGAATTCTCTGTAACACCTAACCCCAAAACAAGTATTGCAAATAACATACTATATGCCTGCCATATGATGAAGAGTATAATTACAACTCTTTTATGCAAAACCAATTTTTATTAGTTGAAAGCTCTGGTAGTAAGAGACATAGCACCGATTTAACTCATGTACGATCAATATTGCATAGTTTGTGGTATAGGACCTGGGAAAATCATCTGCATTCTTAAGGTAACTATGACCCTGACTTTTGACCCTTAAGCCCTAAAATGAACGATTATCTTTCTTTTCTCAATTGAAAGCCATCAATGAAGATTGGTCAAAGTATCTGAAGCAAAACACTTTTCTTCTGTCATTGTGACCTTGACCTTTAACCCCCAAATCACTAAAAAGTATTTTTCATATCTGAAATGCAAGCCATTTACATAAACATTGTTTGGTGAAAGTATCTCATATACAAGTCAAGTGATTGTGCGGAAGCAGTTTTCTATCATTTAGTTCCTGTGATGTTGACCTTCGATCAACCAAAATAAATAGGTGTTTAATCAATGCAGGTGACAAAAATCTATACTTACTGTCTGGTTAGTAAATGATTGTGTACAACTTGAGTTATTATAAGGAAACAAAATAAGGAACAAAATGACAGATAGATAACATGAAAACATGCTAGATTAAACCATATGGCAGGTGTATGAATTACAATTTCCAAGCACAAAAGTGCAACTTGAACAAAGTGCAACCTGAACACTGACAGTTTTGGACCTATGTCAAAATGGCATATTTTTAAGAAAATATTTTTCTGGAATATAATTTTACTATCAGTGCTGCCGAAAGAAAAATACAGAAAACCAATGTGTTATAGAGACAAAGCAAATTTTTAAGTAAATTATGTTTCTCTGAGAATACTTACTCGATTAATTTACAGTCAAAAATATTTAGCATTGGGATTATAAATTCACTATGTCTCATCCCTTATAAAAAGTGCTGCCTATGCACCATTGAAGGCTGTTTTGATTTTAACAGGATTTGGTGGTCATCTGGGCAAAAGTCACTGTACCCATTAGATCCACTTTGTTGAGAGATAAAGACTTTTCATGCCAGCTTCGAAATGTTACATTTGAACATAAGGTTCACAGCAATCACTTTAATTTCAAGAGCTGATATTCCTCATGAGGTGACTCTGATCTATTGAGACTTCAGAGGATGCCAAGAAAATAACCCATAAGTATGATAGGGTCTGAGGGGTGATATTCTCTTTACTGACATTCACTAGGAGAAAGAGCCATTATCTGTTGAAGAAAGGGAGCATTTAACAACCCTCTGACTACCCATTGGCTGCAGCCTTTTTTTGGCTACAAAGCTGGTTGTAGAGATCTTTATCCCAATTTAAATCCAATCTGCTTCAATGCCTAAATGTGTTAGTGGTAGCTTTTGATGGCATCTAGGGCTGACTTTGTTTTCCTCATTGAGCCAGAGAAAAAAATGTGGTCTAGTTATGGGATTACAATACTCCTAGGGACAATGCTGTGAACTCTACACCAGTCCCTGAATACATGTGACTTTCCTTCATAAGCCTTCAAAGTGGAGAGCCTTCTTGTTTGTGAGATTCTCTAAATAATGTAAGGTTTAATTCCTTTGTGTGCAAGGTTCCCCTGAGAAGAGCCAGGAACAGAGAAGGAGTCAGTCTGGGGTAGATCAATTGTTACCATGGTTGTTTGAGACAATTAGTTCTTCTCAAGCACATCTATTATAGTTCAAGCAGATCACAGACTCAGGTCTTGTCCCATCTGAGACAGGCATTCAGAATTATCTGCAGTTCTAAACCCTCAACTTTTGTATAATTTTAGGTAACAAGCTGAGCAGATTGGAAATGACCCACAACCTTTTACAACTGACTGAAAAGTGAATCCATGCCAAAGGTGGGCAATTTGATATTCCATCTTGGTTGATTAGTGCACACTGCCAGATTGAATGAAAGGTAAGTTGACTGACAATTTTTATGAATGATCTCATCTTTCTTGACAAAGAGTAATCAAAAACAGTAGGTCTGCTAGGAAAATGTCTGATTTGCACACTGATACACAGAAACTGCCAAACCAGAATGCACAAGTTGGGTGATATAATATGCTTGTTTAACTTGTGACATACAAATATATTTAAAACTTGTATTTAAAAGTTAATATGTTTCAGGACAAAACACTTCATTTTTTAAATTTAATACTGACATATAGTTATAAGAATCCTAATTTACAGTGTTCTATTGGATTTTTTAATAAGTTCATATGGATTCAGACATCACATATATAACTTGTCAAAATCTGTTCAAGTTCCAGGTATAGAGCAATAAAATTATTCATTATACTGTATGTGAATATTCATCAAAATGGTGTTTTGCAATTATACAATACTACAGTCATGCTTTAATTTACCAACCTGGTGCTTTGTCCCCTGGTGCTGTGTTAGGACTGTTTTGACAGGAAGTTCCCATTGTACTGCTTGGGGAACTAAAACAGCTTCCCACCTCTGAGGCTGTGTCTGTGCTCTCACTACCAGGGCCAGATGAGCCCACAAACTTTGTTTCAATAGTCAAAGGTTTGGTAACATCAGTCAGTGAAGCAGTCTGGGGAATCAGCATACCACTTCCTCCTTTGTCATCTGCAACAGAAATCTGCACCTTCATTCCACTGTCTTTCATTGACTCCCCTTGAGGATGGAAGTGTTGAGGTTTGGACCCAGTTTCATTTTTTGTTGTGGAATTCTTTATATCAAGCATTTCTACATCAACTGTCTGATCTTTTTCTTTTTCACTCTCTTTTAATGGATTTGCATTGTTTGAATCATCCTTTAATTTGTTGACACTTTGCAATGCTTTTTCATCCTGTATGTTAGAATTATTTTTTCCTGCTGAAATGTCCACTGGGGTTACCTCCACTTTGGGAATTTTTGCTTGCTTTGGACCCATCATTGTGGAGTGTTCATGTGGCTTTTCTGAGATTATGTACTTATCCTTTTCAGCTGCTGTGAGACCAGGATTTGTTATTTTCACCATCTGCATGAATTATAGCAAAAGTCAAGTAAGAAGAATGATATGCATTAAGCAATGTGAATAAATTGTACTTACATTCTTTTACTTACAATAATGCCTCTCTCAAATATATTTTATTTTTTATTATCAAGACTACATTTTCTACTAATGAAAATGAAGGGAAAAAATGCAGCAAATTTATTCTGAATATTAATGCAACTGCAACCAACTGTTTATGTAATCTATTTCATGAATGCAATGATCTACTTTTTGGGATAACTCAGACTAGATATAATCCATTCTCCTTTTTTCCTCAATATCCTAATTTATCCATTGTGATGACTCTAGATGTAATCCATCACACTTTTTCTAATGAATACACTGACCAATCCCTTGAAACTACTCCAGTGATCTTGCTAGGATTTAAAAACTAGGAATCTAGGACTCCTAATTTGCTAAAAGAAGGAGTCCCACCAGCAAACGTTGCAGTCACCACTAAGCCAGGCATCAAATACTTTCTTTCACTTGTCTACTGTCGCAGCCAAACAATCAGTTCTAGCAACTTGCATAGAATCTCATAGAAATCTTCATCATTTTTCTGTTTTATCCCAAAATACTTGTCTAAATTTGCAAAGGACATTTTGTCCAAGAATCTTGATTTCGAGTTTGCAGGCAATATTTATACAGCAACAATCTGAAATGAAATCAATAAAAGTGATTGCACTGGGCTTTGCCTTGTAACAAATTGTGATTTTGTTTCCCTTATTGCAGACAAAATATACCATCTGGTGATATTTTGGCGACAACATTTTTGGCTGATAAAAATGGTATATACAGTCTTGGGTTTGGAGTAGAGAAATTTAAAGGCACCATGACAGTAACCTGCAAACTTGAATAAAAAAATGCTCTGGAATATATTGTTAAATAAACAAATCCTTATTTCATATTGACAAACCACCATAACAGTGCATTGTCATATCATAATCTGCTTATACTGATATCAGGCCTTGATATTGTAAGCTGTAATATAAGCAAAATAGCCATGCAACTGACTAGCTACAATCAACCACCTCTGAGGGCAGGAACGTGAAATGACTACAGTCGACCACACGAGAGCAATTAAAAAAAACAATAGAAAAAAGTTTTGCTTCAACTTCAATGAAAACTGATTACCTCTGAAACACCGATATATACTAAGGAAATTTTTAAAAATAACTGTCTCAATGTTCTACAATTATTTGATGTTGCCGCAACAATAACAAACACATATTTGTTTGGTCCTTCAAAGATAGCACATTCACCTTCATCAAATCAAGCCGGAGACCTTTGATAAAAGAAGTCAGCAACAAACTAAAAAAAAAGCATTGCTTCAATTTTCATAGTGATTAGAACATATTTATTCTGCCACAAAACTTTCCTGTTTGTAACAAAAACATGCATATGGAGGACTCCTGTGTGGATGATATTCTGCATCCCAAATCAAAAATTTGCACCCAAATATGCGTAATTAAGTGTTTCTGAGATTTCTGGACTCTAGTTGTAATCCATTGTACTTTTTCTCATGAATGCACTGACCTATCCTTTGGGATGAATCTAGATGTAATCCGTTATACTTTTCCTAATGAATATACTGACCTATCCCTTGGGCCTTGGGATGATAGACATATCCCTTGGGATGAATCTAGATGTAATCCGTTATACTTTTCCTAATGAATATACTGACTTATCCCTTGGTATGATAGACCTATCCCTTGGGATGAATCTGGATGTAATCCATTATACTTTTCCTAATGAACATACTGACTTATCCCTTGGTATGATAGACCTATCCCTTGGGATGAATCTAGATGTAATCCATTATACTTTTCCTAATGAATATACTAACTTATCCCTTGGGATGATAGACATATCCCTTGGGACAACTGACCTATCCCACAAGACTTGTCTGAACAAAGATGTCATACTGTTGCTCTTGCTGAAAAACTATACTGAAATCTGGTCGTCATTTCTTATATAAAAATAATTATTTTGAAAGCTGTAAACTTGTGAATTTAGGTCCCCAGTAGGAAGAAACACAAATCATTTCTACTGCAATAGAGTAAGGTACCTCAAATCTGGCAAATTTGGCATGGGTAATGTTGGGCAAATTTGATTCTTACCAGTTTGATTTTACCTTATTTTTCTGATTTTTATTGCAACATATTTTCAAGTAAAATTTCATAAATTAGACTTTGTAATTTTTCCAAATTTTTCTGCATTATATATTTAGTTGTTAGGAAAATACTTATCTGCAGAGCTAATTTACACACAATTTGCCACATTATGACACAATGTACAATACAGTACAACTGTGATTTCATCATTTCTTTATGAAAATCATTCTTACAATCTGATGCTGCTGTTTGAACTTGCTTATTTTATAAGATAATTAATCAATGGTCCTTTGGCTTTTGTGACCGCATTAATAATCCTTCTACAATGATATTTCTTATTTTGCAAAAAAATGTAGCCTGGAATGCTGTATTATCATAGTACTTAATGTTGTTTTTGGTATGTATTAAAACCGTTTCACTATTGCTGCATAGTTACAATTTGTAAAGTATCAATGACATTCCCTCCATCGATTCATAAATCCTGTCAATCGAAGTGTGTAAATGTACATAAAACAGTATATAGTGGCTGATACTAATGTACCAGGGGGGGGGAAACAACTCTATATTATTGTGATATTTGCCTAACTTGGGTACAGTAGTACACATGTAATATAATATAAACATAAATTGCAACTTATCTACAAGACAGAATGTCCACACTATCACTGACTAAATGTTTTTCCCTCTAAATGAAAGGATCCAATGATTAAATTGAACACACAAATGTATTTAAAGTTGAAATCCATGAATAACAACAGTACAAATTTTTAAAAAATATATAATTTTACATGAATTTTAAATGCATGGGCAAAGAAATACAAATGTATCAGAGAACATGTTAATATGATTATTAATACTGAAATATTACTGATTTAGAAAAGTTTAACTGTTATTATTTTCCTATTTATGTACAATAAGTAGAATGATAAGCACATTGCATCAATTTTGGTCCATATTGATTACCATGGAGTGAAATTCCAAGCATTACCTAGTAAAGACATATACTTTACCACTGCTAAGTGACCTATAGTCACCAAACATCAGACAATACACTGAGTATATTTCATAATCTAGACCAGTGCAGATATAGTAAGTTTGAAGAGTTATGTATATAATGATTAATGGAACTAAATGTACTTTCCAAAAAGTGATGTTTATTGTTCTTCAATGTAGAATTACCAAAAATGTTGACATTTTTTTTAAAAGGAAATTATATTTTGACAGATTTGTGTGATTCCTGGCTTCAGCTGTACATCTGCCTGTGCATGTTCAAAATTATTCAGGAAATCTTGTTTGCCTTGATAATACAGCTGAAATGATGAAAATGAGGTCTGCAGTCATTGAAAATAATGTGAGCAATATTCCATAATTAAATTCAATTCTTTTGGAACATGAATCACAAACCCCATATATACAGCCGAACAGCACAGTATGTTATGGTCCTACATGCCCTGTCCAAAAGGGATTTGCCCAAGTGGCTCCAACACATGCCCTGCCCAAAAGGAACTTGCCCTAATGGCCCACTAGCTCCCTCAAATGTCCTGCTTAACAGGACTTACTCCAGTGGACCATTAGTTCCACCACATGCCCTGCCCAAGTGAGACTGGTTTTAGTGGCCCACTAACTCCACCACATGCCCTGCCCAAAAGTGACTTGCCCAAGTGGCCCACAAGCTCCACCACATGTCCTACCCAAAAGGGACTTGCCTTTTAGGTGCACAAGCTCCACCACATTCTCTGCACAACAGGTACATGTAGTATTTGTAACAATTAAGTGTCAAGTGTAGGTCTAATAAAATAAATTAAAGTACAATGTTAATGAATCTGTCTGTGTCAGGAGTTTCATGTCAGTCAAATGCATGAACTGTATAAATGTTAATGAAGCTTCTGTGTCTGGAGTTTCATGTCAGTCAAATGCATGAACTGTATAAATGTTAATGAAGCTTCTGTCTGTGTCAGTAGTTTCATGTCAGTCAAATGCATGAACTATATAAATGTTAATGAAGCTTCTGTCTGTGTCTGGAGTTTCATGTCAGTCAAATGCATGAACTGTATAAATGTTAATGAAGCTTTTGTCTGTGTCAGTAGTTTCATGTCAGTCAAATGCATGAACTGTATAAATGTTAATGAAGCTTCTGTCGGTGTCTGGAGTTTCATGTCAGTCAAATGCATTAACTGTATAAATGTTAATGAAGCTTCTGTCTGTGTCAGTAGTTTTATGTCAGTCAAATGCATGAACTGTATAAATGTTAATGAAGCTTCTGTATGTGTCAAGAGTTTCAGGTGGCATTGTGATTTGTGATATGTGAAAGTCAAATGCATGAACTGTATAAATGTTAATGAAGCTTCTGTCTGTATCAGGAGTTTTATGTCAGTCAAATGCATGAACTGTATAAATGTTAATGAAGCTTTTGTATGTGTCAAGAGTTTCATGTGAAAGTCAAATGCATGAACTGTATAAATGTTAAAGAAGTTGTGGATGCATGTAAAATGGGTAGACATGTAACAATGAAAAGAAAACATCCCTCCATTACAATATAGATTTCCATGCAAAAGGTAAGAAATTTAAAAATAAATCAAAACAAGGAGTTTACATATAAAAGGCAAACCCTGACCACACACAAATAAACATAAAATATATGTACACAAAAATACAATACAGAAAATAGATGCCTAGTAAATATGTAGTACATCTAAAAGCACAACATGACATGAAAAATAAAATATGTGAACAAATACATCATTACATACAGCAATTTATTTTCCTTGTTATCATGCAATTTATTTTCATTTTTGCTTAATATTAATTTAGTAATCAATATCAAATGAAAGATTTCAAGTTATGTATTAAGGACAATTATTGCAATCATTCCCTGAAACAAATTCATTAGTCCAGATTTGTGAGTCTAAATGAAAGTGTGAACAAAAGTTATTATTAGAAGTAGTTATTATTTATCGTCTAAGACAGTTATGTGCCATAAAGATTCTGAACTTAGCATACTAACCTACAACATATGTAATTTTAAAACATTGTTCATTTAAGTTGACAGAAACTGCAAAATAATTAAAAAATTCTGAGCAACAAAACCCAAGCCATTGTGACCTTGACTTAAAAAGATACAGATTCATAATAATGAACAGTCTTCTGTAAGATGTATTAGTATGTTTTTAATTATGTAAGATATATGCACTGATCTAACAATGACTACAACTGCATGTTTTTAATCAAGTACAAAATTTTGATCAGTATATCCTTCCTGAATTTGATATGAATTCACATACCTAATACATGGTACAGTACAACTGTAAATTGACAAAGTAAAGGACAATACCTTACCCTACAAACTTAATACATGGTACAGTACAACTGTAAACTGACAGACAAAGTAAAGTACAATACCTTACCCTACAAACTTAATACATGGTACAGTACAACTGTATAGAGAACGAGAGACAAAATAAAGGACAATACCTTGTGCTGTCCAAGCATCTTGTTGAAAGCAAGACAAAACAAACAAAAAAAAAGTTAGTAAATAAATCCACTAAAATTACTTTCATCTGGAGTATTGCCAGACAGAAATTCTGATTAAACTTGCTGTTTCTTCATATATCAAACATTCACTGTTTTGACTGCTACCATAAAAAAAGTACTTTGACCAATTGGGACAATAAAAGCATATTGTCTTCTGTAGAAATATCAAACAGTTCTATCTGTGCTTTCATAGGTACCCAGTCATCTTACTATTACAGTTATTATCAAAGATGACTAGTGTAAATATCATCTCAATGATAAATAGCTTTCTCCCTCTTCTCACAGTCCAAATTTTATCATCCTTCATTTCTTGAATTTCAAGTCTTGTTAACAAGTCTAGACTTGCTTGTATCCAACTCAATGAGTGCAATCAATTCAATGTCATCAATATCAGGATAAGAAAGTGCATTAATTCTCCTCTTAAATGTGTGAGGTTTTTTTAAAGACACATATTATCATTGAAGGTATAATGTGATACACATCAGCACACTTTGTAATGAATATTTCAATCAAAACACTAAAACTTACACAAGCAAAGAAGATATCAACAACTGATTAATTTCTTCCTCTTTAATTTAACAAGCATGCATTAATTTCACATTGGATTTTTAATGTAGCTTTAACAATTTTTCAGTCATATGGCTACAATGTCTGCAGTGTGACAGTTTATAGTGATGTCTAGCACTTGGGCATCATGCTGCAGACATGTATATCCAATTTTTTAAGCATACATTTTAATCAACAAGCATTTACAATTAGTTGAATAAAAACTGCAATCTAATGCAATAGTTTTTCCCAAATGGACAGAATACATGCATGTAATATGCCAGATTATGGCTTTCTTTGTTTTACATCCTAATTACTACATATGTACGATTTTTGTTCATTCTCTCACATCCTAAATACTACAAATGATTTGTATCTCTCACATCATAAGTAATGTGGTCCCCCTCTTGAACAGCCACCATTACACGACCAGTGACAACACCATTTTTACAGCCAGAATCATTTGGTACTTATGAGTTTGTTTTCAAAAGTAGCACTCAAGAATGACCACCCCTCTAATGTGTTCAGCATATTAGAACAAAATGTAAAATGTTTCTCTCACAAGCACCCACATTTTATTTTAAATGTTTTCAGAACAAATAATTATTTCATATAATAAGTAATCCAATCTCTACCAATACCTACCTCCCAATGGCACGTTTCCATCACTAAAGAAGCATTAGCTAAAGTACATATAAAACTAACATTAATATTATAAAATCTATAAAAAACCAATGTTTACAGGAAAAGGGCTCAGCAATGTTGTGATAGTTTTGGGTTTCACAACATTTGAGTTCTTCTTTTTGATTATTTGTTGTTGTAGGATTTAATGCCATTTGTCAGCACAAGATAAGCTAATTATATGGTGGCAGTATAAGTGGTGGAGATAGAACCCTGGATAACCCCAGGAAGACCCGCTGACTCACAAGAAGCTACTGGCAAGGTTTCTCATGTACCCACATTGGCTGAGCCTAAGACTCGAACCTATGCTGAAAGATTATTACAACCAGATGTAATTTTCAAAGTCATAACATGGTCAGCATTGGCTAATTATGGATTTTGTGGATTAAAACACACAGAAAAATAATCTTGAATAAAACATGGTATCAGACAAAGACTGAAAATCATATGACAGTATATACATCACTTTATAAAGAAGGCCTTTCATCCACTCTATGCAAGTTTTGTCTGCATAAGTAAATCGCAGTGCTGTACCATTTGCAATAAATATAGGAATAAATTATTAAAAATTTAACATGTCATCTCATAAATGGAGACTTATTACTTTAGAAGAAAGTCAAAGTTATTTGACTTCATGACATGGTGGGAGGGGACTTGCCAAACAATTTTATGTTGAAAGGAATAAACAATGTTGTAACAGATTAGGAGAATATTGAGCAGTAGTGAGAAAATGGAGCAAATGGAAAGAGAATTATGTATGTACCAAGATTTAAATGATGTTTCTGAATGGTCTTACAATTTTCACTCATATTTCAAGAATAAGAACTATTAATGTATGTTCACTTGAAACAAGCCTAGTCTTAAGACAAGGCATACCTTTTAATAACTAATGCTACTTTGAAACGAAGATATTAAATGCTTTGAAGTATTTAACTATGTACATTACATATACTTCTCACAACAAAATTTAGTCCCTACTAGAAAGGCCAACTGTCTTATAAGGTCACTTTCCTGGTGTTGATGGTGTGACCATAAAAGAGAATGACCACAGTACTATGCAAGTATAATTTATTATTTATCACACGTCTTAAGTACAAATCATGCATGCTTTACATTTAAGTATGATCTTTAAGTAAATACCAATAATATAAGTAACATATGTGTTAGAGTAAGGAAAGAAAAAAGCTACATACTTTAAATGATATATCTTCCATTAATAAGTATATTATCATGAAAATTGCACTAAGATACAAACTAATGCACTCTTATTTCTGTTACATATATGTTTTGTCTAAATTAAAAAGTCATCTCTGTTACATATGCATTTTTTTTTAAAGCAATTTTTGTTAACTCAGGAACATAAGTAAGCGTCCATAATATTAGGTCTGTTTGGACATAGGGAATGTGGGGTACTCACCCATAGTTGCAATTTAGAATTTTCTTATCATTTTAATATAAACTCTGTAAAGTGTTATGACATATATTTAAAAAGAACTGCCTCCCCTGGGTACCATGTATTTGTTACTCATATTACAATCATTTTAAGTCTCCTGGAACTTTGGTGTAAATAAACCTGGTATAATCTTTAAATGTGTACAATTCTTAAAGAAGTAATGTTTATCAACAACTCCACCTAAAGTGTACATCAGACAAAATCATTCTATTATTCATATCATTAGTATAAAATGTGCCATACTCAGATAGTCTATGATTTCTCGTTGTTAATTTACATTGTAAGTTTTAACTTGAATGACTATTTGGTAAAAGTACTTTTCAAACTTAAATCCCGATTTAACAAGAAAACCACTGATGGCAGAAATGTCAAGCTGCTAACAGTAAATATTGTGAACTCGTTTCTTTTCAAAGGATATTATTTCGTTCCTGAGATTGACACATCCAAATAGAAACCATGGAACTCCACTAGCACCAGTAAAGAATAAAATGACCTCAAACCTAGCGATACGACTTTTCCCCATGATGATGCAGTTCTGGATATAATGTGGTACTACTATGGATCATATGATCAAAACCACACCAATGTATACATATATGGGTTGAAATAAAACAAGGTAAAACTAGGTCTTACATCTTAAATTCCTATTCAAAACTCCATTATTTAACAAATTGTGATAGTGCCTGCTATAACACTGTTTTGTATATTATGCTATTTTCAGTATATCATTGTTTAGTACATATCATGATTCTCAATATAATGCATATTGTGATCAGTGGTTATGGACCCTGACTATCATGCTTAAATGACTGCTGCACTGAGCTCAGCACAAGGTTTAGTACAATTCAATGAACCATAAAATGTTAGGCAAGGCACCAGTTTTCAGACAGTAATATACCAAGTTATGCAACTCCATAAACAAAAGTGCCTGATAAAGTGGAATATATGCAAAGGTTACCCAACATCACTGGACCATGAAATACAGGTCAGTAAAACAATTTTCACTGAATGGTGTGGTACTCAACATGACACATCAAATACTACCATAAATGACTCTGTGAGTAATAGTGAGACAAATTACAAACACAAAACTACTACAACCAGGAGAAATTAACCTCAACCCAAATGTAAGCATAAATCATTTAACTATGAAATATATTAGGCAGTTTTAGGTTTAGTCAAAGGTTTAGTAGTCCAAATGACACATGTAAATCCCAATATCTGTGACTTGAGAAATAACATCTAAGAAAATGATTAATAACCCTAACATGTGTGTAACACCAAAAGAGACACACAACTGGAAAGACTGAAAGGTCTTCATCAATAAATGTAATGGAACTCATGTACAATCTGACCAAAAACCACAAAAAAAATTATTTTATTCATGGGGCACCAAGCTTTGTTGGCCAAAATTTTATAATTTACATTTTTAGAAGTGCTTCATATGTAATCATGTCAATACTATCCTTTAGTCTATGTTGTACTACTGATTTAAGGGTTTTAATCCTGTCCCACCCCTGTCATTGCTGTTATACCTTTATACAAGCCATCAAATCTGCTCACTCCTTTTTGAGCCAATTATAAATGGGTATTAGCATGATAAACACTGACATTATGAGTGAAAGCTAACTTGACTCATGATAAATTTTCACATTACGAGTCAGAGGTAGGTTTGGGAAGGCTTTTCCTGCCATCTTAACATCCTTGCATGTTAAATTAGCAATTCTAACATCTTAAGAGCTGCTGAGAACTTCTGACATGTTAATATTCATGTGGATTTGTACTATAGCTACCTGTTCCATAGCCTCCAGAACAATCTGTCTATTGGTTTTCAAAGTACTCTGGATGTGTACTATAGCCAGCCTACTGCAAAGCCTCCAGAACAATCTGTCTATTGGTTTTCAAAGTACTCTGGATGTGTATTATAGCCAGCCTACTGCAAAGCCTCCAGTACAATCTGTCTATTGGTTTTCAAAGTACTCTGGATGTGAACTGCAGCAGACTATTGCAAAGCCTCCAAAACAATCTGTCTATTGGTTTTCAAAGTGATCTGGATAAGAACTGTAGCCAGCCTATTGCAAAACCTCCAGAACAATCTATAGATGCTTTCTGATGATGTCAATAGCAGACAATATTTTGCCCATTTTACCAGGATGATGGGCAACCTGGCAGTTTGTCCTATGTGCAATCACCAAAATTTTCCATTTTTAACAAGGCACACTAAAACTAAGCCAACTTATAAATTACAAATATAGATAATATCAGAAAGCTTGAATTGCATTCTGTTTATGTATGTAACTTTCGTAAAAGTATCTTGAAATTCAATAAATTTATTTCAGCTTCAAAATACGATATAAAATCAATGGCAAATATGCTAACTGACCACAAATACGGTGGCTGATGATGTCATTCAGCAACTATCTATAGGTTTTCATAGTGCTCTGGATGTGAACTGTACCCTACATGGTGCGAAGCCTCCAGAACACAACCTGTCTATTGGTTTTCAAAGTGCTCTGGATGTGAACTGTAACATACCTGTTGCAAAGCCTCCAGAACAATCTGTCTATTGGTTTTCATAGTGCTCTGGATGTGAAAAGTAGCCTACCTGTTGCAAAGCCTCCAGAACAATCTGTCTATTGGTTTTCAAAGTGCTCAGCTTGTGTTCATACAACTGCAGCTTGTTGGACACAACAGCCATCAGGTTGAACCGGATGTCATGGTATGGTTCTCTGATTGATCAAAATAAAGCAAACTGTATATATATATATATCTAGATACAGCATTCAGGTCCTGCAACCAGAATCAAAATTAAAAGTACATTGTGTTAACATTAATATGCAGCATTCAGGTCCTGCAGCCATAATCAAACTGAAAGTACATTGTGTTGACATCAATATATAGCATTCAGGTCCTGCAGCCAGAATCAAACTCAATTACAGTTTTAACATCAATATATAACATTTAGGTCACGCACCCAGAATCAGCCTGAAAGTATATTGTATTAACATCATTGCTATGTATATCTATATTGTCTCTTGAATTTTTGGTCCATGACTGTAAATTGCAAGGAACTATAAATACATTATTTGATTTTGTGTGTTCTATATATTCAACCTCTTAACAAGTTTTTAGTGGATGAATGAATATTGCAACATATGCCACATGAAATATGAAATATGTCATGTGGGTAATTTTTTTGTGAAATATGTTATGTGGGGAGGTAATAAGATAGAGTTGGAATAGAGGCATATAGATGTATTATAAAGAAAAAAAAATTGATTAATTCCAGATTCCTATTTTTTGTGGTTTTTTTTATTATTCAAAATCAGCCTGCACAGGTATTTAATGTTGTGTTTATAAGTAATTTGAGAGGAATCATTTGTTTGGATTATGCACTGGAATTACAAATGCTCGGGGGCCCAGAGTGGTCAAGTAGTCTAAAGTGCTCTCCGTTAAGGATCACTACCATCTCACCTCTGTCTGTGTGGGTTCAAGTCTACGATTTGGTGAATGTGGATATGTCAGAAAGCTTGCCAGTAGCTTATTGTGTGTTAGTGGTTCATTCTGATGATTTCTTCCTCCACCATTAATATTGGCCTATCATGTGCTGAAAAATGGCACTAAACCCCAGAACCAAAAAAATGCTGGTTGACTTTGGAATAAAATATTATTCTGGGATTGCTGAGAATTCATTCAAAGGAGTTTTGAACAATGCCATTGTGATACACCAAGGCTGTTGGCCCTTCTGCATATTCAAGAATATTGGCACTTCAGCATATTCAAGACCTGGAATTCATTTGGACTTATCATGGGACTTTTCGGATTTTTTTGGATCTAATTCATAATACTGTTAGCCCCTCTTAAGTTTTCAATTAATAACTTAAGAGAATTAAAATAGTTGTTCAGCTTGACAAAGCTTTTTGATTTTGCTTTTTCTGTTACTCTCTTTAAAACCACAGTCATAACTATCAATATACAGTCGAACCCACTTATCTCGACCTCGGTTACCTCGCCAACCCTATTAAGTTGACCTTTTTTGAAGTGGGACCGACAAATTCTCTCTTTGTCTTAATTTTTCTCATCGGTTATGTCAATTCTTTTATGTTGCAGAACCCTAATATCTCGAGCACAAAAGAGTCAATTATGCTATCGTACTATACCTACAACTGACCAACTTCTGAAGACGCGAATAGAACAGATAAAATTAATGGAATGGCTAATCCTTCTGTTTGTTGGTTGTTACAGACACTTAAACTCAGCAAGAAGAAATAGCAAACAACAAATAAATAACGTTTGCATAATTAAAAATAATTGCTTTAGACCGATGTCAGAGTGCGTCCGTTAATATGGTTAAACCTTGATTATATGGTCCAGATTCCATTGTTGGATATGTAAAGTTCCTAGTTCTCGTGGGTGGGTTCTTTCGAGATTTCCGGTTTTATTTACATTACTCTCTTGAATTGGCGATGTTATAGCCTATCTATCAAAAAGTGTGCGTTAACTCTAATCAACTAACAACATCACTGTCATGGTACGTACACTATAAAATGGAAAGTTAACAATCAGCTTGTTGATCATCTTAAAGACAAATGGTAGTATATCTTACAAATTTCAACGTCAAAATGCATGCAAATTAAAGACCATGGGTATATCTTCTTTAAAAACAACAACACATCATTTGCATTTTGTGAACAAATCATATAATGTGAAAATAATATAAGCTGATTTTATTTGGCAAATCGAGGTCATATTGTACTTGTAACTGATTAAAACTCTGCTTTAGTTGGTGCAGCATAACCCTATTTGTTAATCAAACAATTTATGTTTATTTATTTTAACATAGTTAACATTTCAGACATACGCTTTAGCTGCAGTGTGCAGTTTAAGATGTTAGCCAACAATGCCGGCATGTATATTCCCATTTATTACCCACATCATGTACATAACTGTAAATGCTGATGCCATGTAATTGTTAGTCCATTTTTGTTTTGTATATCTCGATTGAATCCATGACTCACATGCATTTGCCAAACCCTAGGCCCGACAATCAACGTTATGTATAAGTTCAGTCATTATCCTATGTCAATGAATATTTTATTCAAGTTAACCTTGGATGAATAGTAAATATCTTTTCTTATCATTTAAAACTAAACCTGAATTTATGAGCGATAACCTCAGATTATGAAAAAGGAGAAAGACCTGAATGATATGAATAATTTCATGATTCAACTATCAATATACAACATTTGAAAATTTTTGAAAACATCTACAACAATTGTGAGTTGGCTCAAAGTTGACGGCATTTCTGAATACCAAGAATAACTGCTACTCTTGAACATTGACTTTGTTTGACCATGTCATGGGTACAACATGTAAACAGACTGTAAAGTTGAATCTATAATGTAGAATAAATCAGCATATACAGCCCTTTAAAAGAAAAATTTTCCTGGTCTTAGAAATAAAAATATTGATACATTAAAATCAAAATATATGAGTATGCCCTAATACTATCAAGATAACAAATGAGTATAGTCACAATTACCTTAAATGATAAGAAGACAGATATTGCACTTTTGGGTATACAATATATGAATACTAACCACTAATACTAAGCTAGACATAATTATTTTGAAATCATGAGACTAGCACAAACAATACTAGACTGTAAGATTCCAATAACTAGTACTAGCTGAAGGCTATACACTAATACTACCATTAGGATATGCACACTAATAATAATATTAGAGTGTGTTTGATATAATTATAACATTTAACATTTTTTTATATCGATGTGTCTCATTAGTTATAGGAGTATTCTCACTTGAGACTGTAAGAGAGTACAATAATTATTATCTGAAGTCGATCAGTAATACTTTTAATTTGATGTGTGAGAATTATCTATATTCCATTTTTGTAAGCACTCTTTATGACTCTCTTAATTGTAATATTGCCTCATATCTGAGCAGACGTAAAAGGTCACTTGGGCAATCAAAAATTTTTGTATGTAAATTTTGTTATCTTTAATTAGAGTATGTGTATTTAATTAAAATACATTCTAACCAAACTTAAGCTTTCCCATATAGAACTTTGCCATATATGAATGTCTGCACTGTGTTAATCCAAAATTATTTATTTAAATTATTTTATAAAAAACAAACATAATACTTTTTCAAATGTTACCTTACTCACTACATGTAAAGAATTAACATTCTGTTTAACAATGAAAATAAACAAAATGCATATAGTAAGTAAAGTCAACTTTATTCTAATATGGCAGATGACAGAAATAATGTAAAGAACACTACATAATCTGCTAAACATACGAAGAAACTTCATATAAGGCTACTTACTAAACTTTATAATATATTTAGCAACTTTACTTAGGCACTGTAAATAATTTATATAGGGCATATAGGAAATGCAATTACATTTGCAAGAAGCAATGTTCATTGGACATTTTTGTTTTTATTACAGTCACTTTTCAACATATGTTTTAACTTGTTACATAGGATAATGTACTGTGCAAATTTTACTATGCATATGGTTGATTTGTACTAGAAAAGTACAATACTGTAGTGACATACAGGCTTGACAGAATACTTTTTTCCTTCCAATAACCAACAGAATATTATATTCAAGTTCAACCCTTGGAATCGCACATAGTAAATAATGCTTTTCTTATCCCAATTTAAAAACACTAAATACCTGAATATCTGATTTGCGATAACACTCACGATGAATTGAAAAAGGGAGAAAGACCTAACATGATTTACATATTTATGTATTACTCTATCAATTATAGCAAACTGCTTGAAAATCTGAAAACAAAATGTCTTCACAGGACATTTTCTTGATGTTCGCCTCAAAGCATCTGACAGGCATTTCTAAGAATTACCAAAAGATCAGCAGACTGCTATCATTTTGAACATTGACTTTTGTTTGCCATGAAAGATATTGAGAGTACATTATTCAATCTGTAAAAGCCAGACTTGTCAATATTTGTCTTTGATTCTATATTGGTAGGAATTACTGATAACAGACCTTTAAATAGAAAAATATACTTGCTCTTGTGTCCTTAGAACCAAGCTAACAAAAATATTGATACAGTAAAACATAAATATATATGTGTACTAGCCACTAATACTAGCTCAGAGGGCTATACACAATATATGAGTACTAGTCACTAAAATTAGCCTAGAATGATATAGGGAAGACAGGAGTATTAGTACCTAATACTAGCCCTGAGGGCTATGCACAATATATGAATACTAGCCACTAATACTAACCTAGAGTAATACATGAGTACTAGCCACTAAAAATAGCCTAGAATGATATAGATATTCCAGGAGTACTAGTACCTACCTAGAAGGCTATACACTAATACTAGCCTATAGGGATATGCACACTAATAATAATAATAATAATAATAATAATAATAATAATAATAATAATAATACTTTTTTTTACAGCAGGTGACTCATTAGTCAAGGACTATTCTCCCTTGAGATCGTCTTAAGAAGAGTACAATAATGTGTATTATATGAAATATAACAGTAATTATTTTCATTTTAATGTGTTTAGTATTACATCACTATATTCCATTATCTATTTAAAACAACTACATATTCATGATATCTCTTCTTAAATAATGTAATATTTTCATATCTGAAGCAGACGGTAAAAAGAGTTTCAGTTGGCATCAAAATTTTGTGTATCGGTAAAATTTTAGTTAATTCCCTTTAATTAGATTGTGTGTATTTAATGTAAGCAAACAACCTAAACCTAAAGCTTCAGAGCTAAAAATTCCACTCATATAGCAACTTTGCCAAACCTATGAACATGTCTGCACTGGTTAATTCCCAAAGATAGTTATTTTATAGTTATTTTATATACAATCACACTTAACTTGGTATGACTCTTTATCACTGTACCATAAAAAACCAGCACATATCAGTAGTACAGTCCCAGAATATCATGTCTGGTTTGAAAGAAAAAATAACCAGCAAGAAAGCATATAGACATAATGTACAGTCAACTTCTTACTATAGGCAGACTGAACAGTTAAATTATTACTAAAGGCACACTGTACAGTAAACTTCCTGCTATAGGCATACTGTACAGTAAACTTCATACTACAGGCATACTGTACAGATAACTTCTTACTACAGGTATATTGTATAGTCAACTTTTTACTATAGGCATACTGTACAGATAACGTCTTATATAGGCATATGGTACAATTAACTTCTTACAATAGGCATAATGTACAGTCAACTTTTTACTACAGATATACTGTACAGTCAACTTCTTACAAGAGGCATACTGTATAGTTAACTTTTTACTATAGGCAAAATGTACAGTTAACTTCTTACTATAGGCATACTGTACAGTTAATTTCTTACTACATACATACTGTACAACTTCTTACTATGGGCACAGTGTACAGATAAAACAGACCAGACAATGCTATTGTTCTTTCTCAATTAATATATCTGCTGTTTTAGGACATATATAAATATGTCAAATCTTCAGACAAGCTGTATATGTGTGAAGAATGACTCAGCTTTCTTAGAGATGTGAATACAACACTTATAACATGGGCATTTCTCACATTTTGTTACTTTCAACTTGAACTCTGCTTTTATGTAAGAAAATCCTTATAATCTGAGACATTCATAGACTAAATGGACTAATCACAACCTAAATCATGGATGGCAAATACTATTCCTGATAATAAAAAAATGTATGTGATCAAATTAGGTATTTCGCATTTCATCACAATTTGTAATTTAAATGTATTGGAAATGTAAATATTCTGAAAATTTAAAGCTAACTTACCCTCCTGTTGCCATACCAAGCCTTTCTGTGATAACACGTCTGAATTTCTCTGTCCAGTCTTCTCCTTTCTCCCAGGGACCTTAAAAAATATCAGACAGGTTCACTTGTTGATATTTTTTCATCACTGCCACTACTGAAAAGGGAACCATTTAATTCATCTAACACTTTTTGTTTGCAATATGTTATAGTTATTTTCCTTCACTGACATAAATATGTCTATTTTAAAGGTAAAAATGAACAGTGAAAATTGTAATTGTAAATGTACTAACCAAAAAAAAATTCACTCTCTTGCAGCCAATAATTTCTATAGCAACAGCCCATACTCTCTACAGCAACAGTCCATAATTTATAGTGCAACAGCAAATACTCTCTACAGCAACAGTCCATAAATTCTATAGCAACAGTCCATAATTTCTATTGCAAAAGACATATCAAAAGTGAACTCTTTTTATATCAATCATAATTTTTACTAGACAACTAAAATTTCTCTCCAAGACAACAAGTGCTAAGGCTTCTGTGCCAAGTGGCCAATATGTACTATTACCCACAGCCTAAGTTGAAGTTTGCATGTTCTAGATTAGCTATATTCAGCTGAATAAAGCAATTATGAAGACAGATGAACTTTAGCAACTTTAAAAGAACACCTTTACAATGTTGACACCATCATCACCATTGCTATTGTCACCAAAAAAGTGGTACCTATGTCTACTAATTCAATGATGAGACAAAAAGCTGTTTAAAATAAATTTAAAGGAAATTTTTTTAATGACAAATGAATAATAAATATAGTGACCACTACGCTGCACCATGTATCTTGAAAAGGAGGTTAAAAATTAATGATCCATGCATACAGTTATCCTTCCACAACTGTCATATCCATGTGTGAAATAAAATTTTACCATATCAGTCTGTCCCAAATTTTGTGATTATTGCATACCCCTCTTACCATGATCAATAGGGTATGGTTTGAGTTCATACTGTATTCTCCTCTTACCATGATCTATTGGGTATGGTTTGAGTCCATCCAACTCAAAGAGATGACCATTTATAGGGACATAGCTGACAAAATGAAAGGCCTCCATGGTGCGTGTAGTGGATATCCCTTGCTGCTTCTCTGGTAGGCGAAATGGCTCTGCCCTAAGTGTACAAGTTATACATATTTGAAACAACCTCAATGTTTAACAATGGTAGGCAAAATGTCTCTATTCTATGGGTGCAAGTGATATGTATATGAAACAACTCAAGCTTAATGTTTAACAATGGTATGTGAAATGGTCATGCCCAATGGGTACAAGTGATACATATTTGAAAGAACTTAAGCTTAATGTTTAACAAGTCTTATAATTAACAATATAAAAGAATAGACTTGCCATAATGGCAATACAAAATTGGAGTATTAGGATGGTCCTAATGGCAATACAAAATTGGAGTATTAGGATGGTCCTAATGGTTCTAAGGGCAATGGAAAATTTGGGAGTATCAGGATGGCCCTAATGGCAATACAAAATTGGAGTATTAGGATGGTCTTAATGGCAATACAAAATTGGAGTATTAGGATGGCCCTAATGGCAATACAAAATTGCGAGTATCAGGATGGCCCTAATGGCAATACAAAATTGGAGTATTAGGATGGTCTTAATGGCAATACAAAATTGGAGTATTAGGATGGTCTTAATGGCAATACAAAATTGGAGTATTAGGATGGTCTTAATGGCAATACAAAATTGGAGTATTAGGATGGTCTTAATGGCAATACAAAATTGGAGTATTAGGATGGTCTTAATGGCAATACAAAATTGGGAGTATCAGGATGGCCCTAATGGCAATACAAAATTGGGAGTATCAGGATGGCCCTAATGGCAATACAAAATTGGAGTATCAGGATGGCCCTAATGGCAATACAAAATTGGAGTATTAGGATGGCCCTAATGGCAATACAAAATTGGAGTATTAGGATGGTCTTAATGGTAATACAAAATTGGAATATTAGGATGGTCTTAATGGCAATACAAAATTGGGAGTATCAGGATGGTCTTAATGGTAATACAAAATTGGAGTATTAGGATGGTCTTAATGGCAATACAAAATTGGAGTATTAGGATGGTCTTAATGGTAATACAAAATTGGAGTATCAGGATGGTCTTAATGGTAATACAAAATTGGAGTATTATGATGGTCCTAATGGCAATACAAAATTGGAGTATCAGGATGGTCCTAATGGCAATGAGTTTTGAACATGGTTCCACTTTGTCAAAAAAGCTGAAATGATAATAATGAAAAGAATGCTGGGTAAATATACATCACATACCTCAGAATGAAGAATTGCTGAACTTGTAAGATTTATGTATTAAACAGAGAGATGTCCTAAACTTAAATGATAAAAATGAAATATAAGTCTTATGCCTTGATATAGATATTAATAGCTTAAGCTCAAATTTTCTTTTTATATATAAAATTTTTAAGGGGTCAGGAAAGTAGTAGTCTGAGATACAATGGTTATCAAAAAGTCTGTCTGTTGTTATTAAAATTATAACAATAACATGAAAGGACTCCTAACAAACATTTCTTACCAGTGTTTTGCAGATGTGATGAAAACTTACCTGGCATGACTATTGTGAGCTTTAGCAAGTTCTGGTACATTTCCAATGGCATAGCCTTTTGTCTGCAAGGTAGGAAAATATATTCTATAAAGATCGTATTTTCAAAAGTAGGTATCAAACAGTTTCTACATACCTACAAAGGGGCAACAATTCCAATATTGACCTACTCACTGTTTAGTAAGACAACATACCAACAAAATGGCAACAATTCCAATATTTACTTACCCGTAGTGCAGTAAGGCTAGTGTGTGGGGTGTATGTGAATTTATTGGAGGGGTAGTGCATGTGGTGAACAGCCATGCCACTTTGGGGTACCTCATCCACCTTTGTTCCTGCATGCACCCATCTCTCACCTGTGGCTCCAAGAAGCTATAACATGTGTAGCAGCCACACCCTGGTAAACCACTTTGACTGGTGGGCTAAAACCAGGTCTGGGTAGCTGATGATTCTTAAACCCTCTGTAAGCTAGGGCTTGCAAACCCAAGCATATGAAATCTGGGTCAAGTGGACTGCATTGAGGAAACTGATAGCTAATTTAATGGGTAAGGAGGTGATTTACAGCAAGTCCTTGGGGAGCATAATGAAGCATCTAAGAAGTCCATGGTCATCCATTGCCTCCGATTCCATCTCCAACCATCTGACTTTGTCTTGCCACTGGTTCCAGATGGTCTTGGAAGAAAGAGTAAAGTCAATGACATGCAACTCTTCCTCACTGTAAACCAAGTCATCCTGCAAGTCACTTGGTCAACCTTCTCCCCAGAGTCCTGTCAAGTCATCCTGCAAGTCACTTGATCAACCTTTTTTTCAAAGTGCTGTGGTTATTGACAAGCAAAGAAGTGGCAGGTGTGGGTACACTTGCAGTATTAGTCACAAACTTGCACTCTGGCAGCTCAAGCCTTATTGTTGTTCTTCACTGACAAGGAGCAGCAGTGGAGTTCGGCAGACTGCTGAGCGACTAAGTAGCACTTTTCAGGATTCACACTGTTCACTTCCATGGCATGAGGAAGGGGCTGGAAAAGATGTCATAAAAACTGCCTGATCCATCTTTCCCTACCCAGCAATCCACAGCTGGCAGCAGACCTGTTTACCCATAAATTTTCCTGTCAGTATTTTAAGCTATGCCTGTCAGTATTTTCAGACCGCAGTCAGTATTTTCAGCAAACAAATAGTAGATACTACCAATATGCTATAATTATCATTATGTAGTATTACACGACATAATGACTATACAATATTGTGTAAATAACTCTTAGTTTGCAAAGACGCTGGTATTCAATTAATTTTGTGTTTCAAGACACAAATATGCAGAAATTGAACACCACTGACTTAAACATCCTGTTCATATTATAGTGATAAAAAACCACAAAAAAATACAACATAACCAAATTTATTGTTGTTTACCTCCGTTACTTTCTCTAGAAATTCTGTTTTCTCAGCTTCACACGTATCCATAACATTTTAATTAAAGCCAATTCTCTATTTTTAATAGTTAAGGACGACTTGATATAAAACATTATGACATTGTTACCACCCATCCACTTAGAAAATAATAAGTTTATCTAGATAGGTGAAGGCAAAATTATTTATCTGATAAAATCTAGTATCATCTTTGTTAATATTTACTAGAATGGAAATAAGGTTAATAAATTATTTTTCATTGCTTCCGTTAACTTGTCAGCTGTACTCAATGACAAATTCATATTTGCGATCAACTCACATAGAATCGCCTCAGCACGTGTTATTTGTTTTTGAAGTATGTTTTGATCACTGACTTCCTTTCCTTTAAAATTCATCATTGACAAAATGTTTCTATTTCCATTCACTAATGATTTCAATTTTGTATGATTTTCCGATTCCGTGAACAGTCATTTCTTCCACCATGTGCACAGGAAAAGTCTAAGTTGCAAACAGTGCAATGCACAAAATGTTCTCCTTTTGACGATGATTTAAGGCATAGCCACAGAGTAAAATAAACTGGTAGAAAATGCTGCTTTCTGTGTTAGACTTTCCATTTTCATCATCAGTTTCGTGCTGAAACTTTCTTGTCGGCATTTTCCTTTGTTTAAACAACCGGATGTTGAGAATGTCAAAATAAGTGACGTGGCACAAAATGCGGACGCGGATACGGACCGAAGAGACGATACAACGAAACGGAAAAAAACGGCTTAAAAAATTAATTTTAAAAAGTAATAAATAAATGCAACCTCAAATCGTATTTTTAGTTCAATGACCGTACGGATGGGCTTTATTCCGTACAAATACGGTCAAATACGGTCGGGTAAACAGGTCTGTGGCAGGGACCCTACATCAGCAGAGGAAACACTAGAAAGAAAAGGATCAGGATCATTCCTCTCACCATCAGAACATGAACACTTCTGAACAGAAATGATTCTGACAGATCTCTGAGAACTGCTCTTACTGGTAGAGAGTTGGCCTGACAAAATATCAATGCTGCAGCCTCAGTTAAAACCTCGCGTTCAGGAGAGTAAAAACTTTGTGAAAGGGGCACTGACTACATATTCTTTTGGAGCAGAAGAGGAAGTGAGGAGCAACATGATGCCAGAGTCGACTTTGCAGTGAAGTCCATGGTTGTTACGATGCTAGTTTGGCTTCCAATAGGTGTAAACAACAGGCTTACGATCATGAAAATCACCATCGAATGGAACAGTCACATGCTCCAACCATGACCAACCCTGAAGAATAGACAAATCTACAAAGAACTCCATTGTATCATAACCTCTGTTCCCAAATTTGATATCTCATCTTTTCTGGTGACCTTAATGCAAGAGTCGGCTCTAACAATATCTTCTGGAAAGGGGTCACTGGAAAGTATGACATCAGCCTCTGCAATAGCAATGGTCTTCTGTTGTTTCAGACCTACACAGAGCATGAACTGCTCATCACCAACACCATCTTTTGCCTCCCTACTCACAACAGGATGTCATGGAAATATCTTAAATCTGAATACTGGCATCTTATTGACTATGTGATAGGCAGGTGACCAAGCTCATATATGGCACAGAGTGTTGGACTGAATACCACCTTGTAGTCTCCTAGCTAAACATCAGCATTCAACCCAAGAGACACCCATAAGGCAAAAAGAACCACCCAACATCCTTCAATGATGAATCCATTATTCATCTGCCCCAAGTACCAGTACATAAATCACTGGATAATAATAATAATTTCTGCAATATTGTTATCTCCTAAATGTGAGTTACTATGACTCTAGGTATTAAATTAAGTAACAGAAAGAAGTGAACCAATTTTTTAAAAAGTTTAGCAAGTCATTTATTTTTTCTGCAATACAAAATGAAAATTGAAAAGACACAGTATCGTGAATTAAATCCTGAATATATCTTAAATGTCTTATGACAATTCAAAAGTTTTGAACATTACGAATGACTATCCAATACCCTTGAATGTCCTGTTGTACCCAAATGATGCAATCCAGAATGTCATTAAATGAGTTATCAGTAATTCCAAAACAATGTCTAAATCCAAAGTCAATAATCACTTATATAATTCCAATAAATAATTAAACAATTCCTCTTGAATTATATCTAAACATAACTGTAATATCTGATAACCAATGGATTCTATATACTGATCTAAAACAGAAATGAATTATTTGTTTACCAAGTAACTATTTATACAAATTTTCCCTTGACCTAGATGTGAGTTAGTGTAATGGAAAATTCCCATCTAACTGTGAACAATTCCTTCTATTGAATATTCTAAACTCATAAAAAGCCACTTATAACTTACAATACACAATTTAATTTAAATATACATAACATTAACAGAGTCAACATGCATCAATATATAAATCAATAGTGACCGGCACATAATTTGTATGTAAGATAATCAATGGAGAGATGCTACCACATATTTATGTACAAATTTTAAGCACAGGCATTGATGAATTGGGTACAACAATTCATGGAAGCCACATGTAATCTGTGCAGTCTATCTGACGCTATATATATATATATATATATATATATATATATATATATATATATATATATATATATAGATATATATATATATATATATATAGATATATATATATATATATATATATATATATATATATATATATATATATATATATATATGACATTGTGAACAATGTAATAGTCCTAAGACATGTTAAATCATAAAACAAATACAAATCATATAACAACAAATACAATGTGAAAGTATTAAGATATGGGAAACTAACCTCTGGATTCATATTTTTTGAGAACTCCTTGAATCCAGATAGAGTTTCACCTAGCTTCACCTTCTCACAGTTCAAGAGAACACTTAGCAAAGCATGTGTTGCACATGAGTTAGGGATGACCTGCAAGAGAATATAAAAAAGGGTGCCAAAAGTTCACTTCAAAAGTTTTATTGAATTGGGAATATGATAAAAAAGCAAATTTTAATAAGCATAACACTGTAAATCAAGTACTGAGGATGTTGTCCAGAAGAATTTTTAAAAAAATGTATTATTTGTTACTAAAAGTTAAAAATTCATGATGTTGATTAAAATTTCTGGTACTAGCCACTATTTAAAAATGAGCAATATATCAAAGTTTCTTCTTTTATTTTTGGTTGTGTTTTTCTTCATGTTGAACAAATTAGACAATAATTTTCTTCCCTGTAATCTGGATAATATACTACACAAAAGATTTATCTTTCACTCTGAAATTCTGGTAAAAAACATTTAATATTTCTTGAAGTTTAAATCCTGTCAATTTATCATGTAGTATATTCTTGATGAAACAGCTCATGCAAGCATATTACAGCTGGAAATGTTAGTATTATTAACAATCTTAGGTCAAGTATGGAAATTGTCAAACTGACATGTCACCCTTGTCAAAAGACTTAAGATGAACATGTGTATCTGACAGATTCACATGATGTACAAGTATGATTTGTGTTAGATGTACAAGACCAGACTGAATGCAAGTGTAAACAATAATTAGTGACTTCTTGCAATGTCCCATCTCTTTGCTAGATGTATACATGTAATTCTTATGTGAAGAGGCATATTTTTATATTGAAAGTATCTGAAACCCAAATGGCTGAAAATGATTGCTGTGAAAAATGCAATAGACACTGGAAGCACATCCCAGATTCTTTTTCCATTACTTACCTGCTGTGCAAAGAAAATGCTATTGACAATCTCTTCATCTTGGACAAAACTTTCCTCTTCTGTGATGGTTTTCCGCCTTGACCTCCGCTCCTCTATCCAGCGGAAGAGGAATATAAAGCCGTACACTGGGCTAAATAAAAAAAACATTATCTTTATATTATCATAACTTAAACATCTTAGTTTATCTTTTATCCTGTCAAGACTCAGGAAAATATTTTCCAAGTACTTGTTTTTGGGATGAGTTAAGTACAAGAGTCAATTGTCTTTGTTATCCATATTCTCAGCATAATACACCTGTTCACTACACTGCCTACACTTGTATGAAAGATCCAAATGTACCTGATGCAAGTTCGATACTCAAATGCTCAATGAGCATGAAAATATTATATTCTAAAACATGGCTCATTAGATGAACATATATAAAAGATGTTGCTTCTAACTCCTGAAATTGCAGTTGCACACAGACATTGATTTCCTAGTTGTATTTAAAATCTGGGTATCATAATTTTGCTTTTAACAAGCTATCTTTTATCTTTAAGAATTAGATATGGGAGAAGTCAACTGACAGAGAATGTCAACATTTTATGATTTTTATTTGCTCAGATGTTGATTAACTTACCCCAAATCACCTGTATTTTCAACACTGTGTAGCTTTATTAATACACCGTCATGCCAGTGTAAAGAAGCCAGCAGATATTTATATGTGTAATTACTTATAAGAAAAATACCATTACTTTTATTTAAAAGAAGAATTCTGACAGAATCAATTTCCACCAAGTTTCATACAACCTGATCCATTTTGGTCAAGTCTCCAATTTAGAGAGCCAAACACAGGCATCAAAAAAAGGAAGACTGTTAACTGGCCAAAAGAATTGGAATAATTTTAGATCAATACCTCAGCAAGATTTTTACCAAATAGCTGTTGTCTCAACTCTCTCTACTTGATAAACAGACTACATGAGCACGATTTGTGTGTATGATGGTGAGAATTGGCTGAGTCACTTAAAATATTCAATTGGGAAGCATGTTGGCAACATATTTCTTGTGAAAAGCAATGACACAGTTACAGAAATCTATCTAGCATCTTCCCTTTAGCACAATAAAGTATCAATGACACTTCAGTCTTGAAAATACTGGTGATGAGGGTAATCTGTAACATTGCCTAACAAGATAAAAATGTTGCTATTCCGCCTCTTAATGTCTCTGAGAATTTACTCTTAAATATTTGTGTCACTTGTTGAAAACACTTTTCACATCAAAATCATGCCTAAATTACTGCAAGTGTTAGTGAAAATGCAAAGACCATTAAGAAACCAAAAGTACAAGAAACTGCAACATAATATGCTCATAATTTTCAACCATTTTTGCATATATCCAATACCTTTGTTAAAAACAAGAAATGGGGGCTCTGAATGGCCAAGTTGTCTAAATCATTCTCTGAGTTACAGATCACTGCCATCAAACCTCTGTCTGCATGGGTTTGAGACTAGGATTCGGCCAATGTGGGAATGTGAGAAAGCTTGCCAGCAGCTTCTTGTGGGTCAGTAGTTCTTTCTGGGGTTCTTCCTCCACCATTAATTTTGGCCACCATGTATAGCCTATTGTGTGCTAAAAATGGTGTTAAGCACTACAACAACAACAATAACAAAAACAAGAAATTAATAAGTAAAAAAGGAAAAAGATTATGTCATATGCAACTTGTTCTGGACTGACTAGCAAGCAAATTAGTTATAGGTTATTTATAACTGATGCATAACAAATGTAAATCAACATTTAACTTCAGTTCAAGGGCAGAAAATTATCTCAGATTTATTCTTAAGTTGTGAATCTGCATCTATTGGGCCCAGGGATGAGTAGACAGTAAAGTTTTACTCAGCCTAGCCAAGTTTTATCCCGTCAAGATGAGAGAAGTGGTTTTCCTCAGTCCAGCCCATTATGGATTGACTTTATTTGTTTAAATTCAAAGAAATATGAACCGAAAAATGCTGTGCAAATTGAAAGATCTACAAAGTGATCATATAATAGGTTGCACAACATTTTTAGGGTTGATATGCTTTGAATAAAAAGAAATAAACTCATAGTTTAATAACATTCTTTATTTAATTATATTGTGAATTTCACTCAGTAAGGTAGAACAATATAGAATAGTGACTACTGTATACTGGCTTTTATTCATTATCCAATATAACATCTGTCAAAATGGCTGCATAGCTCAGTTGATTAGAGCATCACTATTTGCTTTTCTTTTTTCTTCTCTGTTTATTTACATTAATACATAAACACACTGATGAGTTTCACATGGTATTGTCATGTCTTCACATCAAGATATGTAAGCAATTGTGAAATTCACAGATGATATTTATTTATTCATTTAAAGTGTATTCTAATTGTCACATTAGCAAATATATTTCACTGATTAGAAAAAAAAAAGGTCTACTATTTGGTTCATGATTAAAATCTTGCATAAGAGGTGTGAGTTTGAATGATCCTATATTCTAAATATAGAACTCATTTATTAAGTATATGTACAGAGAATGGTGGAGGTATGAATCCAAAAAGTTCAAATGGGCCTGGCCAATCAGACTGCAGTAACTCAATATGATTAAAGAAAAAGTGAATCATTGTTATCTGACTGGTCAATAAACTATATATATATATATATATATATATATATATATATATATATATATATATATATATATATATATACACAAATGAAACCCAACTATAAATCATGCACTCCACTACACCAGAAGCCATTTTCTATGTGTCTGCCCTGCCTGTACATGCTTTTATTGATTACTATCTGTCCTTCTGGGCTTATTTCTTTCTCACACATTACCTTTTGTTATATTATTCATAAATCGGTTTCTTAAAATCTTCTGACAAATACATATTGTCTTTGAAAATGAAACACTGAAAGCTTACAAACAAAACAGAAACAAACAAATGAAACAAATTATACATGTGAACTACACTAACAGATCTTTAAGAACTCTGGATGTGCATCTTTAAAAAACCTGGGCATGTATCTTTAAGAAATCTGGTAATGTATCTTTAAAAGATCTGGGAATGTTTCTTTGAGAATCTGGGAATGTATCTTTGAGAAAGCTGGGTAATGTATCTGTAAGAAATATAGACATGTAACTTTAAGAAATCTTGGTAATGTATCTTCAAGATATCTTGGTAATGTATCTTCAAGATATCTGGGTAATGTATTTTTAAGAAATCTGGGTAATGTATCTGTAAGAAATCTGGGTCTATATTTTTTAAAAACCTGAGTATGTATTTTTAAGAAATCTGCATATGTATCTGTAAAAAATCTGTCTGCATCTTTCTTTTCGCAAACACTTACCCATCTATTGGCTTTTGCAGATCATAAATCTCTTCAACCTGAATTCCCTTCACACCTAGGGGATACAAAATTCACATGTAACTGTTTCTTCTAAACAATAATGGTGCTTTCAGGAGATTATTGTGATCAAATAAAAACAAACAATGTACATTTCACAAAGTTAAAGTAGTGTAGTCAATGCAGAATATAAATACAGTGAAACACCTCGAAAGTGAAATCCCTTAGGATCCAAATAAAAATTTATTCTTGGAGAGATTATCAGCTTACTGCAGCTTTCACAACAATATATTATTTCCTAAGCACTTATGTGATGAGGGAGGGAGGGAGGGAGGGAGGGAGGGAGGGAGAGAGAGAGAGAGAGAGAGAGAGAGAGAGAGAGAGAGAGAGAGAGAGAGAGAGAGAGAGAGAGAGAGAGAGAATATAATTGTTAGAGAACATAAGCTTGTCAAATGAATAAATAGTTGTTATACAAAGAAACATATCTCATCACATGAAACATTTGAACTATGAGATACTTTCTTAACGTTAGTAAAAATAAGATACTTTTATAAGTATAAGTGTTCGTAGCATAAGAGCCAATTGAATGAATCTAAAGTTCTGAATAATGTAGGGCCACATGTCTAGTCAATAAAGCCCTGATATTGTTTTTCAAAAAACTAACAAGAAATGTTCTAGTCATCATGCACACAAATGAATAGCACCAATCACAGATAGATAACCAGCAGATTAAGACAGTCTTTCTTAAAAGACTTACCTACAAGTATTTAATTAATAATATGCCTTGGATACTGGCTCTTTCTTATAGTGCAAAGATTTAAGATTACCCTACAGTTAGCCCTAATCTATGTTAGCATTTAAATCAAGTATTGTTTTAACCTCACATGACCTTGGGCAATTTTCTGGATCCTTGCCTGGCAGCTAAGCCTACTACAGTACTTACTAAAAAAAATAATTGGTTCCAGCATGTATAAGGAATTTAGCAGCTAAAATACATAAATTTTCCAAGATTGAACTAAATTTAATTTAATGTTCCTTTAAATCATAAAACTAAAATTTGGAACTGAAATTTGTTTTGATATTCAGAGGTGAAAGGTTTTAGTTGACTGAAGAAAAAAAAATCATGATATTAATGAAGGTAAGTGAGTTTCTCTGAAATAAATGATGATTCAGGTAATTAAAAAAAAATGCCAATATTGACAATTGGATTAAAAAATTAAATGCATCTCTGCTAACATAGGCTAAACAACAAGCTACTGTTTTATTAGTTACATAGTAGCCAGTTTTCTGACAAGATGACCGACTTCAACTTTGAAAAAAATATTAACAAGAGTTACAAGTCTAGGTTCTTCCAAAAAGTAACAGAAAAGGGTGAAGACAACAAGCTTTGTAAAATTAAACAAATACTTTATTTCCCTAAAATACCATGTGAAAATGAGAAAAAAGGACTTAGTTTCACAAATAAAATCCATAATCAATCCAAGAATTAAAATAATTGAAGTCCTAGTATTAAAAAGTCATGAAGGAATCTGAGTTCAAATCCCAATGAAATCCAAAATGGAAGGTGATGATGACTGTTGTAGTCTGTGAAGTGTTGTTGTGTTGACAGTTTTTTGTTGAATAGCAGAAAATATCATTCCAGTTTTGAATTCTGAATAAATTTCAATAAATGTCTGTATCCAAGAATTCTGAGAACACACAATCATATATTTCCAGGAAAATTTGAAGAAAATAAAAATTCAACCCAAACTCAGTATAATGTAACTTAAAATCTCAAGTGTTTTAAGCCCGACTGCCATTCTTCTATATAGCCAATAGTTATGAACTAATTTAACATGTAAAACATTGCTGGATGAGGGTCAATCTTCTAAAAAAAAAATAAAGTCTGTAACAATAAACATGTGTTTCATATCACATACTCCAGGTTTGACCTTGACCTAATGATTCTTACTCATAAAAAGAATTTTTTTTTTTTTTACAAAGTTGTTTACCAAAACTGTCATTGATTCTGAATCAAGGTCAGAAACTAGATTCAGTGTTTCTATTATTAGGTGTTTATCAATAATAAAAATAATTCAGACATGTCAAACAGATCTAAACTCAGTTTTGGACAATATCAAATCCAGTAAATAAAGT
The DNA here is from genome assembly GCA_016746295.1 of Potamilus streckersoni. Classification (NCBI taxonomy): domain Eukaryota; kingdom Metazoa; phylum Mollusca; class Bivalvia; order Unionida; family Unionidae; genus Potamilus; species Potamilus streckersoni. The sequence continues at coordinate 2,280,718 of JAEAOA010000205.1, read as the reverse complement.
TACATTACAATAGTATGTAATTTAAGAAATTAATACTAAAAAACAAATAATTAAATTAAATATACATAACACAAGACAACAACAGATGTTTGAAGTACATTCTCATACTGCTTTATGTTAAAACATATCTTTAAAACTTACCAAAGTCTTCTAAAAGTAAGGTGAAAAGACCTGAAAAAAGACAAGAAATAGAGAACTTATAAAAAAGATTTGATTTACTCTGAAGTCACATTGAATGTAAGGTCTGAGCATCAATGTAGATTAAATTCTATTAAAAGCAATAAATTCAAAGAAATGCAAAAAATGTCCCCAATAATGTGATTTGCAAGTAACAAGAGTTATGGTGCTTAGCAACATTTTAGTAGTAGTTTATTTCCCTTAGTTTGTTTTTGTGAATTTTAATAGCTTTTTAACATATTATTGGCTACATGATTCAAAAGAAATGGTAGTTAAGTGCATTTTCCAAGGACAGACAAATGACTTATGGCTCTTGGATTGCAAGTCAGATGCTTTATCAACTACTGAAGGTACTATGGCTCCCAATCATTCTACTGGGACAATATAAACCATTTCATTCTTTATGTTATAAAAATAAAAAAATAATTTTAAGGGCTCAATTTAATATGATACTGACAAAATTCAACCACATTTTACAGAATATCATCCAAAAAAAAATCAAATATTATTCCAATTATTAAAATGATTTCTGAAAATTTGTGCATCAAAATTTGCTAAGTAAAAAACTAAGCACATTTACTGTGTTTACATCCTTCAAATAGTTAACTTTTCAAGTGTATGAATTTATGTATGTATGTATGTATGTATGTATGTATGTATGTATGTATGTATGTATGTATGTATGTATGTATGTATGTATGTATGTATGTATGTATGTATGTATGTATGTATGTATGTATCTATTTGGGTTTTGTCTCAAATTCAACACAGTCCAGTATATAAAGTACCAAAGTAAAAATAAATTAAAATATCTGAGATAAGCCCTTCCAAATAAATGTAAAATGTCCAACAAAATACAAGGAAAAATGTTAAAATTCTTTATAAGCTATGCAGAAAAACAACAAGAAAAAAAAGTCAAATATAAAATTCTTAAAGTGCAAGGTCAAAATTTATGATATAAACCACACTCATTTATTGCTTCAGATACTCAATGATGGTACATCATCCAAAACCTCATTGAGTTCATGCAACAAACTTTTATCTTAACAGGCTGTGAATCAATACACTTCTGTTATACTGTCAGTGGAGACTAGCAAGGTATGGCAAAGTCTCACCCTTCTGAAGTATACAAGAGTCTAATGTGTCCTATATACAAGCTACACCATAAAACCTACTGGATGCCACACTTCAAGATCATTTTCATGGTCTGAGCTTATTGGTCAAGTCTGCATTTCCCATATTCTGTCAAGTGCAAACTACTATGGGATTTTTATGTAAGACTACTGATTACTGATGTATTTTTTTTATCATAGTAGTGATCCAGTTTTTTTCTTCAGGAAAGATACTGCACAATGGCACAGTTTATAATTAAATATGTATTAGTTTTAAAAGAAAAAAAGAGATTCAAAATATAGCATATGAGTTTTAAAAAATGAGAGATATGTAATAAATAAAACCCGAGTTGAATCACAAAGATCCAAGGAAGGATATTACAGTTTATTTTTTATACACCAAACAACTCAGCAAGTCTTGGGCAAATTCTGGCAGATACTACAAGTAAAGTAAAGTGGCAAACTACATAATTTTCTATAAGTTGTAATGACTTAGTAAGAATTATAACACTACAGCTGTACTCAGTATGATATAGTGTAACTCCATATCTTTAAGTTTCAAATAAATCACTACTTAGTTCTGGTTGAAATTGTTAATAAATATGGCTAGAATTTTCTAACATGATACAGCAATAGGCACATAAATAGTGATAAAAATTTCAGTTTTAAGGATGGAGTAGGCATACAATTAGTGATACATTTAATATTAATTCTCGTTTGAAGGAAGGAGTAGCCAAACAAATAGACTAGTGAATAATAATAATTTAAGTTTTGGGGATGGAATAGGCATACAATTAGTGATACATTTAAAATTAATTCTAGTTTGAAAGAAGGAGTAGCTAAACAAACAGACTAGTGAATAATAAGAATTTAGGTTTTTGGGATGGAATAGGCATTCAATTAGTGATAACAGTAATTTCAGTTTTAGGAATGGAGTAGGCACACAAATAATAACAATATTAATACTAATCTGAAGGATGGAGTAGGCATACAAATAGTGATAATAATAATTTCAGTTTTTGGGATGGAGTAGGCATACAAAGAATTATTTTACATTTTGAGGATAGAATTGGCATACTATTCTGTCTTAAAGCATATTCACTGATGTATTCAGGGATCTTACTGCATCATGCTCAAACAATATTTACACATAAACTGCATCTTACACAGGCAGGATTCAGTCAAGGGGTAAATGATCTCTTGGTATTTTCAAAAGGTGCCAGGTCAGAGTTTTGATGGGCCAATAGTTCATGGAATTCTATCTCTCTCAACATAAACAATGCTTCTTATTTTATAGGAATTTCATACAATGTAATTTACATGATTGTAAAAAATAATTTACAACAAAAATTATTTTTTTTTTTTAGTCAAGTATTAGTGTAATCTCACATTCAATAAAAGGAACTCGGTATAGTTTAATTCACAGTTCAATCTGATGTCTGCATGTGAAAGACAGTTGGGCCTAATATAAAGATATCAAACATTTTCTCACTTTTTGCATTACATGTATAATTATTTTGAGTATAATAATCTGAACGCTTCTGTCTTTTTGGATATCAGGAAAATATGCAAGTAAAAGGCCAAAGAATGGTTGATTTTTAACTACTGCATCCTTTCACAGAATAGTGTGCACATCTTGCCTTAGTTGGTGCTCTACAGTTTTGTATTTTGCATAGGGTTAGAATTTTAAAGAAAAATAATTTCCCTGTTTCCTCACTGGTTATACTGGGTATTTAAAAAAAGACTTTGTACATTTTAAGTATTGTCCAAAGAGCCTTTAATTCCCTTTATTTTAGTGTATAATTGATGGGTGTAATATTGGTTACAGTATGGCTTTACTCCATATATGCACCTTTCAAAAAGGTGCTAGGTCCACTTGGTCATTTTCTTTTTTTGAATTTAGAGATAAATTGTAAAAAAAAAGTCTATAACTTTTTTTACATTTTATATATTTAGTAATTCATTCATTGCACTTTCAGAAGCTGGTTTTGATTTTCCCTATTTTAATAGCTGCTAAGGATAGTGTACTTTAGACATTTTCAGTATGATTTCTGGAGCACAATGGAGCAGTCATTTTAGTTAACAGTGTGCTAAGATCATTTACAATTTTCTAAAGTACAATATCCAAAGAAATGTCAGCCAAATTGCATCAAAATAGTATAGTGGTATGCCAACATTCTATACCCTGTACATTTTTTATATGCAAACAACTTCACCTTACATACATCACTCTCTCAAAAGTACATAATAACTGGTGAATGCCACCTTAAACAAAGATGGATGGGGACCTTGAAAGAGAGGGATGCTCCTGGAAATGAAGCTAATATCAATCCATTAGAATAGAAAGGACCCATGTATCTTCCATGATGCTCCAACAACCTCTGAAAGGATGAATAGCAGCTGATCAGGCAGGGGACGAAACAAGTCTGAAAAAAAGAGCAGTTAGGATAAATGCTCTTCCTGGTCAGTTTTGACAGGCAAGGGTAAGATGCAAAGGACCAGCGTTATTTGTCCCTCAGGTCCTGATATGCCACAGAAGGATGAGATCTTCAAAAAGCATATTTGCTCCAAGCAAGTAGCCTATGAAGGATCTTACTATGATCCAGTGAATTGTGAAGTGTTCTGGGTAACACCTCTGTGGAGGTGGAGTAGTTTTACTAGGCATGCCTGGAGCTTTTTGGCAACTGAATCCAGCAATCAGAGTAATATGGTTGAAAATAGATTCCTCCTTCAGCAGACTGGTGTGCAAAGCTATGGCAATAAACAACTGAATTTTATGTTCTGGCACCTCCAGCATCTTAACTGGATGCTTATGTATGTGCTGACAACTGCTCATATAATCTTAATAAGAAGACTTGTTGATGACTTTGGGTTAATTTCTCATTGGCTGGGATAATTCACATAAATTATCAGAATATGAAATATTAGAATGAATAGTATTATCTGTCACATGGAGATGAAATAGAGTTTTACTAGAAAGTGTATAGCAGGAGAGAACTGAGCAATCAAATTTCATTCCTACATGTATTTTGGAGTTATTCTTATAGCTTGTGTTACTGTTGTAATCATCAGACAAATTGCATGCTACACTGGACATTATTTGAGAGGAAAAATATTTGTTGACTGTTCAGTGGAAATAGAAATTGCTCATTTTGTGGGCAACAATATTATTCTGGAACTATTGTGAGTTATTCAAAGGAGTTCTGGACATCATTTTAACACCAGAATTCTTGGCAGACCAGTACATTTCCAGTTTTTAAGTTTATATGGAATTTTTTATTCTTTAAGACTTTAACATAATTCTTTCAGGATTATTCTAGTTTTACTTCATAATACTGTAAGTTCCTCTCTCACATTTTAATACTTTGATAAATCATTTGTTACATTTGTGATTGTGCTTCTTTCTGTTTCTTAGTTTATGACCATATAGTCATAACAACTGAAATGAAATTGTCTAACACAGACACTATGATGTTTGGATACGTTTATAAAAGCAGAAAAGATACTGAAGAAAATTAAATGCATTATCTTTGAACTGAGCTTCGAACTGGACTGTTCTAATTTAGTATCATACCATATTTTACTTAGAGCCACAAATGCTGGGAGTATCTTTGATCTTGTTAAGGTCCATAATCTATATCATCAAGATATGTACTGATTGCAAAAGACTGCTTCATATATATATTGTACCAGCATGTCAATAAATATACAAGGTATATGGAGGGTTAGGAACCATAACTCTCTCTCATACTTGGTGTTTACCAATGATGAATAACTGCAAGTACATAACATCTACCATCATTTGACTTGTGTGACCATGAGGTGCTGTTGATAGGCTACAGCTATACTAATTATGTAATGACCAAACAATGTAAATATGATTAAAATAACCAATAATCAATGCAGAAGGAACTACTGGATAGTTATCAAGGGTATAGACCAGCAAGTGAATCAAAGCACCTCTTGAAACTCCAGTTAATACAAAGTATAGCAATTAATATACAGATATCTCAGAAACACTTAATCACACATATTTGGATGCATATTTTTTTATCTGAGATACAGAAAATCAGGCATGCAAGAGTCCTCCATATGCACACAATAGCTTGTGTGGCAAATTCAATGTCTTGTCAGTCCTGCTTCAGCCACTTGCTGAGTGGGACAATGTGCTGATCAATTGATCATTTTATAGGTGATATTTACAATGAGAGAATTCAGTGGCTGAAAGCCCCCTGTTGTACATGTTATCATTATAAGAATACATCAAAAGAAAATGATGCAATACCTAGGCTGGGTGGCATGTTCAAAGACTTAGACTAGCTGCTGAGTGGTGGAAAAATGTACTGAATATTTACAATGACTGAATTCAGAGGCAGAAAGGCACAGAGATGTATATGTGATCATTATAAGAGTATATCAAAGGAACAACTTTAATTTTAACTTTCATTACCTTTTTCATTTCTTATTGTAGCCAAATATGTACTGAATGTGACCTTGAAATCAAGGCATGTCAAGACTTAGACAAAATTCTATTTGCAAATTTGGTTAAGTACTTGGGGGTTAAAGGGCAAATTGATGAAGACTATAATGAGATTCAGAAGAGTCCTAAACTTGCAAGAACTAATAGTTTAGATGGAGCAGTAGCCAAGTGTAAGAAAGTGCGTGATGCCTGATTTAGTGTTCTGAACAAAGCCTTTCCTTGAATTGAGAAAACTGTCTGATTCTAATGGACAAACAAGAGCTATATATCAGTGGAGTAAAGAGTTTGGAAAGTAAGCTCAATGATAACCACTGGTTCTTCTTATCTGAACATTTAGCCACTTCAGGTATGCCCAATATATTTATGGGAGGGGCAAAAATAGGAGTCCTGGATTCCTAATTGTAAAATCCTAGCAAGATTTCTGCTAGACAAAGATAGCAAAAAATGAAGTATATTTGTAACCAGAGTAAACATGTACACATGACAAAGGGGCCAGAGCCTGGGCACATGGCAATGGGACCTAAGCCAAGGCAAATTATAGTACATGCATTACAGGTAAATTGTGAGCAGCAGTATAAGCCCCTGTGCACATTCCCAATTTTAAAACTCGTGGAACACTACTGTGCAAAACACATACTGTCCATCAATGTTCCATGGCTTATTGCAAGGCCAATTTTTGGTGTACCCCAATCTATGCTACACTTTGTGGAATATATATCTTTTTCCTTGGAGGTAAAAATGTTTAAAGTGTAGCATATAATGGTTAATGATTAGTAGAACTGTAAAAAATCACGAAAAAACCAACCTGGGTACCTGTTGCAAATTTTAACTAATAATTAGCATATGAATGACATGTACAACCATAGACCAACTAATTGTTTTCTCTATTATTTTTTTATGGTGATAGAGGCTAACCATGTACTACTCGGTCTGATTCGTCCACACCGTCAAAGCTGCGAATTGTCTGACCGCATGCTGTTAATTAATAAATTTATTTAGAATGACCTTTGTACACAGATGGTAGGTATAATCCAACTTTTAATAATCAATGTGATCAGCTGTGTTAAAAGCTTTAGAACACTCACATTTTGAAAAGTATAAGTCCCTGTTAGAACAGACCACTATATTCATCTGCTTTTGAATTACCCACGCATGCGTGCCCCAATTATACCACGTGACCATGCAGTTGCATAAGTGTTATTATTTTGGAATTATAATTCTTAAAATAGTTATGGTAAAAATGTAGTATTATAAAAAAATAGAAATATCGGTATATGTATGATGGCTAACTTTCAAAATTCATAGAGCTAGTTGACTAGAAAAACAACGAGCAAAGATTACTTTGAGGCATTACGAAGATTTCAAGGTGTCTAGGTGATGGTTGTTCATAATATAAATTGTGGGATTTCTTTGACATGTTTGTTCGGAAATCAAAGGTATCCCTCTGGATTTCATTGAAAGAGCACGCAATGTACCGATCATTTAGCACCCACATTCAATAGTTATCGTCTACAAAGAGGTTTATTACCTGTAAAACAAATGTTTTAACCTTGGTATATAATGCCTCGGGGATAACGGTTTGTCCAGTTGCACAACGCCAATGAATTTTATTAATCCAAACAGACTGTCTGACGTATTGTTTATTTATATTAAGCATAGATTTGGTTACTAATTATAGTCATAGCTGTCACACCAGTTTGAAGTGGTTGGCGAGTGTGGCGATTTTTTTTTTTTTTACGGATACCCACATTTACGTTTCAATACCCGAGTTTTTCTATACGGTCGGGTACCATGGTACCCGATGACAGCCCTAATGATTAGTGGTGTCTGCACATGCACAGAAAAATATGAACTCAAGCAAATTACAATATGCAAATTATTCAATATCTCACAAATTTCTATGCTCAGGAAAAATCTATTAGAATTTGTTTGAAAAAAAACCATACAATTGCTATGATTATGTACATGTGCCATTAAAATAACAGTTTGGCTCCGGTCTTCCTCACCAGTATTTGCATAACTTCTACTCTAAATGATGATTAAATACTTTACAAAACTTTCTACAAAGCAAATTATAACAATTGGATATAGTTTTACTAAACATTGCAACAAGAAATACAGGATCATTATTGGCATCAGTTTGCACTGCTGATATCGTGACTAGCACTTAATGAATAAAAGTTATTTTATTCTTGATTTAGACCGATTCAAAATTCGGGACTGATTTTTTTTTGGCATGCAGTTTGAATACATGAATTGTTATCATAAATTGGGAAAGTCATGCCAAAATTGTGACAGTTAGCAGGTCTAACTTTGACTTTAAGATGGATTTCAACAAGGAGATAATAATCACCAAGATAAGACCCAATGAGTTTGAAGGGAAACTGCAGAAGTGAGTTATTTACAAACAGGAGGTTAGTCATCAGTAGCACAAAGGAAAATTGTTGCCCAGTAACCAGCAGCACCTTCCAGCATTTTGTTCTCTGACCTTAGCTATTCATGACACAGTCAATAATATTATCATGTTATTTGCTGATCAGTATAAAGCACTGCAAGATATGGCAGCTAGAATTTAATGTAGTCAAGTGAAAAGTCACATGCTATGGATATTACAACATGGGATCCATTGATAGAACAGTAATCAATCTTGCAACAATACCTGAAGAAAGAAACTAGGTATTTTGATTGATGGTGAAATGAAGCTCCATACTTGGGTTACTGCAATTTATATCCTGTCATAACTGCTCCTAGCTTTAAGGATCATTATAACTGAAAATGATGGGATATGAAATTTATCCATTTAACATCAATTTTATATATTTTAATGTCACGACTATGCCGCACATATAAAAGCAATAAAAGTACTTGTTGAATGAAAAGCAAGTATACAGGCTACATGAGCTAGACCTTGAAAGGCCACGTGCTTATTCTCTCTGCCACTGAACCGACCATTCATTGGAAATTTATTTTAAAAAAAAAATCATACGCTTTGTGGTACACTGTAAATCCACACAGATTTGGGTAAAAACAGGATAGATTAGCGGTGGAGGAGGGTACCATATGTTATGATCACAGATACTTCTTCGCCCCTGCTATTACCGAGATTTATGTTGTTAAGTCCTTTTTATTTCAAAGCGTGAAGTTGGATGTTTCATTCATTTATAATATTCTATTAATTACCTGGATCGCTTTCAAGTTCTAGCCAACCTTTGTTCATCTTCACGCAATGCTCGTCTGCAACAGTGAAAAATCATTACTTTCGAAGAACTTCTATTTAGAGGCTTTGTGTTTCAATTTCGACAAGCGTTTCATAGATTATGATCAAACACGCAATATATTGCAACATTGAACATTTGCAAATTTCTTACGCATTTTAAAACAAAATACGTTTCATTTACGGAATTGGGAGGAACGTAGAGAACTATCGTTCAATAAGTACAATATCTACTGTTGTTTATGTTTCTGGGTCACCCAAAAGCAGAAATATTCTGGGGAGGCATCTTATATTGTAGGACTAATTTTTTATTGCAACTGAGGTCCTGATTTGTCTTTTGAGCAGTGATAACAAATCACAACAGGGGTGAACTTGCCCACAGGATAGAAAGTTATATGTGCTTTTCTTGGTGACATAATATATAATTTTTTGGTCATAAAATAAGTAACAGAAAAGCAAAACCATCAATTTTAATAAAATTCAAGAAATAATTTATTTTCCAAGAATAGAAAGTGATAATTTAAAAGGAACTTACAGAATTGAGAATGCAATCCCAAATAATCCAAATAGTTCTAAAACAAGTCCTAAGGTATAGATTATTCCAAATGAATTCCAAGAGTATTGAATGTGCTGATCAGTTCAGTCTATAAAATCATTGTAAGTTGTGGTCAGATATAATTTGTAATTATTTAAAAAAAACCCCAAATATTCATTGAAATTGCAAAGTGGTCATTGACTTTGGAATAAAATATCACTTTGGAATTAATATGAATTAATTCAAAGGCATATTTGATTATATCATTATGATACATCAAGACTGTTAGTAAATTAACCTATACAAGATTATTGGTATTAATATTTCTATATCATCACCTACCTTATCTGATTACATCCAGTGTAATAAGACAAGGAAAAACGATTGTATATCAAGTACTACCTCCATTGGCTTCAGTGACCACTTTTCAATTTATTGGACCAGGAAATTTATTAGAGACCTGATAAGCAAATATATTACTGGTGTGTTAGTCCGTGTTAACTCACTGGCAAACGAGAATGTAGATGAAGTGGGAGAATCTATAGTCGGGAGAGGGAAAGTTGGTAGCATGCAGGTGGGACGTGGGACTTATAGAGGGTGTGAGAGTGGAGCGGGCGCGCTCGTGTTGTATAATGGTGTACGGAATGATGTGTGGGTCTCATCAGGTGATATGAAACTTAGGGGTTTCTTATCTCCCTAATCCGGTACAATATGAGGACACACGGCATCCAAACTAGGACAGAGAGACTAAGAGGGAGCGAGGATTCGCGAACATCAAGAAAATAGCCATGTAGCTTAGTCTAGGAGAGTGGAGAGGGTATAGATGAGTCGGGCGTCGGGGTGCTATCGATAAAGGCTCAAGAGAGACAGCTTTACTCATGCTTCCTTCTTACTAAGAATAGAAATAGGACAAGTGGGATACAAGGAGAGATGAATAAGTTATGCTCGCAGCAAGAGCATACATACATTCAAGAGAGACATTCATAGGCGCTACATGCACAGTGCTGGGAATCGCTGAGTCAGAATAACAAAATGAAAATAATCCTCAAAACGCGGAGCTAACACTAATTACAAAGAACTTGGATCACAGGTGTGGTTCTGCACCATTATAATGTGGAAGAACGTCAAGATATATTAGGTGCCATAGCGCGCAATCTGTATACAGCATTCTGCCCAGAGACAAAATTCAAAACTACACTAGTTTGTCTTACATCAGTCTACACAGGTCCAATGGTGTTGCATTGGGCTAAGATCTCTCACAAATTCCATTTTACTTGTCTCTATCCACCATACTGGAGAAGATCTCCATGATATCCTGTAACAGACACATCTTAGAGCTAATGCGCACACCTCTTTCAACTATAAGGATACTCACATAATTAATCTACGCTAGATCGCATTCTATTCTCAAATATTTATCTGAGACAATACGACTTTACTATTTCAGGCATTTCATATTTGTTCATGGAACAACTACTAAGCATATTGATCACGGTATGATCTACTAACGACATGACGATGAGGTCATGGACAATATATGTTCTATACGACACACACACTGAGATACGGCAATGTCATCACACATGGAAAATAATAAAACCAGGCGGACACTGCTTAGCCTTAATAGCTCGGTTACATGTGGCACATACTAGTATGATTTCCGGTTCAGTCAGCTACGCTAAGAATGACCTAACGAGTCCTCAATCTGTAACCTCAACTCCTCCACTGCACCAAGTCCTAACTACAAACAACTCTACACACCTACGAGTACGTCATCTATAAGCGACCCTACATTATCATATCAATAATTGCCGTTAGATCAGTGAATCCTGAAGCATTCAACACCATTCTACTAATAAGTGTACCACTAGAGTACCATCGTATAGATCAAACGTTACACTGTTCGCAACTACATACATTGTCAGCTAAGCCATCCGAGGAGCATCCGACATACTTTCTCCCTCACACGACCGCTTCTAAACAAATATTCGAATAAGACACATCCTCGATATGCTAAATGACCCTAGAGTAACCACGATAAAATTTACATTAACGAATACGAAATCTTCACGACAGTATCGCAGAATGATCTCTTGTCACAGACTCTACGAGTTCCAACATCACATACAGAATTTCAAGACAAACAGCACACGACATGATGAACTAAATCAAGTAATAATATACTCACTTAGTAAATACTCCATGTCAACAACATGATAGATAGATGCTAGGTATCACTGTATAAAATTTTCAGTCTCGTGAGCAAAATCATGCGCATTCTCATTAATTAATGATCTTTCCTGTATTTATTGTCTGATGTTTGCCTACATATGGATGTTAGTAATACTCATAGTTCCAATTGTCTATAGTTAGTGTCGCGATACTTCATCGCAAATATGTTTCTGGATACGTATATACACTATATCGTTCCATCACTCCACATATATAGTTACTCCACGTAAGGTATAGCATACATTATTTGCATATGCTAGGAGATCGATGAACAGACTCTATGTTGTAAGTTCTATCTCATCTGACATGTTATCATGTGTACAGTAGGCCCGCTAGCTTTTTACTATCTAATCAAATTTTTCTGACCCACTTCTCAGATATTCTGATCTTACTATCTACTTATCTTCGTAATAGAAACAACTTTCTAACACCGATCTATGATTAACCAGCTAACGTGACTGTTACATGCAGTATACTCTTGACTTGAAAGATATGACTTCTAGAATACAATATTTCATGAGCGCCAACAGTAGGTAGATTTGAGGATATTCTCTGAGTAGTCATTCTTTAGTTCTAATGACTGCTATGATCAGACATCCACTTAATCATTACACGCGCATCGCAAATGCATTCTATGTAGTACCATGGATAACCTATCGAGCCTAGTATAAAAGACTTATCTAATGGTATTCGATCGAACAACAGTCAACTGGTGTCGTGGAATATCTGTCTGAAATATATTGAAATCAACTAGACATTTTTTTTTATCAATTATAATCATTTTAGTTCACTTATAATCTTCTTTCCCACGGCTGCTTATAAAAAGATCTAACAACAACAGAACTATCCGCGGTACACCTCACACACAAGCGCACAAACCTTTCACAGACAAATACTCCAATACAGCACGCAGTCGAGTCGACTAATTCTCACTAGCTCTCTGACTTATCTATCTGTTAGAGTAGACCATAAATCTGACATTCTTCAACATCTTTGATTTCAACTCATATGACACAGTATCACAGTAAGAAATTAATCAGTCTGACGAATACACGCGCCAGATACAGTCACACTAGTTTGTGATAACATATATACTTCAACACTCGTGCGTTGTGCACTGGCTACAACGCGGAGACTACAATCCCCTGAGGCATCAGACCAGTCGACCTCCTAGTTAACACATATATGATTTGATTGAGATAGCACGTGACTCTTATTACTCTTGCGCGCTGTCTGTGACTCTCACGTACGACACCATACTCATCTCGACACACATCGGCCATGAAGCGCAACACAGTACGTATGAGCAGTATCACTTTTAATTGCGAGCGCTTCTTAGGAATTATCTAATGAACACACCATGACCGTGGTATTTCTCTCTCAAACAATATCTTAGGTATCTCGCACACCAATTAATCATCGAGCAATGAGAGAAATCTCTTCCGTCGTACAATATTATATCTATCGAGACTAGTAACAATCATCACAAGCATGAGGCAGGACACTCCAAACTGACAATCGTTACTTTGAACACTATGTCTCTCTATAACAGTAATTCTTTCGAGCGCAGCATGTTCGTCTCAAAACGTGGCCATCCTAGACTAACTAGCTACTAATAGTAACATTTGACTCATAGTTTAGAACTTCGAGTCGCGTTATCACTTCATATCCGGATTATGATATCATCACTTCGTTATTTCTTTATACAGCTTTCATGTCACTACTATATAATCAGCCTTCACTGCGTGTTCTAAGATGATGACACGGCCATATTAGCGTAACATATAATGTGACGAAAATGCGATCAACGTCATTATAGCCGCACACGCACCGATGAAAGGGGGTGGGGGGGTGGCGGGATATCTATTACATATATCTCATATATAAAATTGAACAAAAGGACAACACATAGCGATGGGGTCTTTTCGAAAGGAGCAGGGGGGGGAGGGGGGATATCTATCTAGTGAGCATTTGTGGGGGGGGGGGGGTGGGGTTAATGGGGGGGGTGGGAGGGGGGGGAGGGGGGAGGGTGGGGGGTAAGGGAGGGGGGTCTATATCTCAGATGTGTGGTGTGGGTAGTGGGGATGGTGGTGTTATTATGGGGTATATATCACTAAAGGAAGGGGATGTGTATAGGTGATGTTTATGATGGGGTATGTGGATCAGACGGAACAGGTGGTGAAGGTTCTTGAGATTTTGTCAGAGGATATGGCAAGGGGTGAATTGATGGTTTGAGGGCGTGAGGTGGTGGCGGGGATGTCTATGATCTGGTCATGTAAAGGTATGTAGTTTTTATACTGAGCTGGAGATTTATTTGAAGGTAAGTCGGGAAAGGAATAGGGATGAAGTGATGAGTAAGTACATGGCATGTCGATTATGTAGGGATATTTTTGAGTTGATAGTTTTTGATGTGAAAGGGAGTCTGAATAAGGATAGTAGTTTTTATAGTAGTAGGTGTGTTTTATTGGAGTCGGTGAAGGCTTGTATCATGTGTGTAGGGAGTTTTGTACGTGAGTTGAGTATGGAGGGGTGGATATGGAGGACTATTAAGATAGTATATGAGCGATTGGGGTGGATTGGGGATTCTAGACACACGGACTTTGATTGGGGCAAGTACATAGTGGCGGGTGTTTATTTGACTATGGGAGTAGAGGTAATTCAGGTAGTATAGAGTATGACGCTACAGTTTATATGAAGTCTGATGATGACTAAGAGAGTTCTAGCAATTTTTTACGTGAGTTTAGGATGAGTATCATTAGCACACACATGGTATTTGAGGGAGTGAGTTGTGTATAATTTTTAGGGGAAGTAGGAGGATCAGTTTAGAAATGATGAGGGGGACATATTGCTTTCTAGATTGGTGTGGGTATGGTGGATTTGTTGATATGTTGTCGGTTACCAGTGTTTATTGCTTGGTAGGTGCTCAGGGCAGATTTAAGGGATGACTAAAATTTGGATTTAAATACTAGATAAATGAAAATGTATTCGAAGGGTGCACCGATTGGGTAATCATTTCTCGTCCGAACTTGGGCGCGTATGGAAGCGACAGATGCTGGTGCAACAGCTCTTAGACATGTTTCGTGAATCGCAACGGGTTTACACTGACGCTGGTCTTCTATTGTGTTAGTATATGATATTTAGTATTTGGTCGTCTATATTATAGAGTGGTGCGAGGGTGGGCATGTATGCAAGAGAGGGTCAGGTGTTTGAGATTTGCTGTGTAGTTGGGTGTGGGGGGGGGCTGATATGGTCAGACTCTGTGCGGTGCACCAATGGTCACTATTGATATAATTTTATTGTGCTACCTGAGCTAAACGCGCATGATGCACAGATTGCGGAATTAAAAAGAGGACTTTCGTAGAAATTGGTAGGTGCTATAGATAGACGATAGAGGAGGACAAGTTAGTACAGGGTTGAGGCACACTGAGTGCGGAGGTGAGTGTATGTGAGCACGGTGGGGAGCTTGTGACCGCTGCACACCATTTCTAATGCAGAGTACTGTATATGGTGGTTGATGGCATGATTGCATAAGTGGTTTTGATGGAGTGTGAGGCAGTTGCACTGTTAGTAGACGAGTATCAGCATAGTGGTGGATATCTTAGAGATAATTACTGGACACATCTAGGTCTCGGAGTGAGTAGATAGATAGTCACAGTCCTCTATTCACACACATAGGGTATCTGGCACATACGGTCGACATCTGGTGTAGTACGCTGCGGCTGTCTACACTGATCTACTTCTGAGGTACGCATGAATGTGCACAAATTGCAGTTTAAACGAATTGGATAGGTTAGATCGCTGTGTTGTGATTTATGGTAGTGAGGCACTTGGTCACTGTTAGTTCAAGTGTAGTGGGTGGTGTATTGTTGGTTAGACAGCGTCGCAGACATAGAGGAGGAGTCCTGATGTGTCGTTTAGGGTTGAGAATAGTTGTCATGTTTGTCTTTGGTGGTTTGGGGTTTTGATTTGTGGGTGTGCAAGATTGTTATTCAGAGAGATATAATTTCTTTGTAAAAGATAGGTGAGTGGCAAGATATATGGGGATGACTCGGGCTGGACGTAGACTCAGTTGTGTATTGTACATGATATTGTGTAATGACGTATTGTGCTGAGTGTGTAGAGTGTATATCATGGGGTGTAACTAATATTGCATGAATGATAGTGCGTGTAATGAGAGCTGATGTTGTCTAGAGTAATCAGATAAGTTTCAGACCGAGACTGTAGGTTTATCGATTGGAGAAAGTGTTAGGACTAGTGGCTGAGAGTACAGTATTGCAAGTGTTGGAGTATTGAGGGGATTCTTTATGGTATTAGTAGGGATCAGGATGGTATAGATCACGTAGTTGGTGAGTCTATGATATAGGGTATTGGAGACAGGATAGGGGGGGTGTTTTGTATTAGATTGAGGGGGGGACTGGCGGGTGACTATGTATAGTAATCAGGGGGGGTGGGGGGGAGAGGAGGGGGGGGGGGGGGGGGGGGGGGGAGGGAGAAGGTGGTAGTGGAGATTGGGGGGTGGAAGCATGGGACATGTGATCTATTATGTGGACTATGTAGGTTAAGGGGATACGAGATAGCGTGACATTATGCGGGGTACGGTGAGTGTGCGTAGTGGGGAGTGGAGGGATTAGTTGTATGGGGGTAATATTGATGGTTAGACTGTTATGACAGGGACGCGGCGCTGTCAAAGGTAGACAGACATCTGTATTTTTGTTTGTGAGGGGGAGCACGAGTGGTGTGGGTGGTGGAGGGTGAGAGGTGGGAGTCACAAGAGTAGTGATTGAAGTTGTAATTCTGGAGTCGTTATACACTAGGAGCGGATATTTCGGTGTGTGTGTATATTGTCACGGGGACTTAGGGTATGAGGATCTACTGGGAGGGGGGTACGTGTAACGGGTCGTGATGTTTAGTGTACTATGGCAGGTAACAAGAAGGTGATAGGGGGTGGTGGGGGGTGGGGTTTGACACTGGAGTTAGTTGATATCAATGGGTTGCACGGGGGATTATAGATTGTACAATGAGGTTGATAGGGTCGTATGGTAGGAGGTATGTGGTGAGGTGACAATATCATTGTTCAAGATACGGATGGTGGTAGTAGTATTGGTTGTATTAGGAGGTGAGGGAGTGGTCAGTATCACAGCTTGGTTGGCTATGAGATGTCGTGATCTGATTGGGGATTGTTTATGTAACATTATGACATGTTGTGATGTGTGTTGATGTAGGAGGAGGGGAACGTTTACGAGACATGGATGATCATCTCGAATGGGAATGAGTGTAGCATATATATGATACTGGAGGGTGTGGTGTATTTGTTGTTTTGAGTGGATGGAGAACGCTGGGGGGGGGGGGGGGGGATATGATGGTAGTAGGTTTTTATTGTGTGTGAGGAGCTGGTTTTGTGTGTGGTGTAGGTGACTATGTGTGTACGTATGAGAGGGTGCACATTGTGTAGACTATGATATTGGGTGGAGATGTTAGTGGGTTTTAGTGCGGGGTGGAGGTTTGTTCTGTTATTGAGTTTGGATGTAGATGGGGGTCAAGTGGTGGTATCAGTGTGTCTATTATGGGGACTATGAGTTGGGTCGATGTTTGTATATTTGTTATGGTGAGGACGATCGTGACACACATGGTATATGTGGGAGTAGGAGAGGAGGTGTTTGTGCAGGAGTTCTAGAGCACTAGACACATATGACTGTGGATAGAGTGGAAGGTTCACTTTTGGGAGGAGAGGATATGTATGGGGGTCAGTCTTCATTGTTGTGTATGATTCTTTAATTGTATTAGAGGTTTTAGATTGGATTGAATGTGGTGGTGATATGTATGGAGGGGGGTGTACGTTATGGTGGGAGTGACATCTTTTGGTTAGTTTTGGGGGTGTCGTACTGAGAGCATAAGGTAATGGTTTAATGGAGCTACAGAGGGTGTATATTGTAGATGTGTACAATTGTTGGAGTAAAAGTTTGTTGTCTGTGTGGTCTGTATGGGGCGGTTTTGTTGCGTTTGTTGGAGCGTATCTGATACTTTAGGAGTTATTATGTGGGATCAGTGACGTTGAGTTGCGGGACTTGCGGAGCACATTGGTTGGACAGGTTGACTATAGATTTTTGTCATGGCGTGTACGGCTTGGGTATGTAGTAGAGGGTGTGTTAGGTGTACGACAATACAGGTGGTACACACTGGGTTGTGTGATTATGGGATGTGACAATTAATTCAGATAGTTGTGTATGGATTGAAGTTATGGAGTGTGACACGATGACTGTGTTATGAATAGTCATTAAATATAAGAAAGGTGTATGAAGAACAAGATTTGTTATCGTGAACAGTGGGGGTTCTGTGATTTGATGAGAATGGAGAAGGACTGGTGGTGTACTATGCTCACTTCAGGTATATATGGTGGTTGATAGATGGAGAGTATATGTAGAGATTTTTGTGTATTGTAGTATGGTTGAGGTATGTATGGGACGTGCAGGAGATGAATTTGAACATGATAGTCAGCGCACAGGGATGTGTTTATTTTCACGTGATGGTGCCGCGCGTGTTGGATAATAGTAGAGGTAGTGAGGATTGGGTATCACGTTGGAGCGGGAGAGTCAGTGTGTTGTTTGTAGTGCGGTGGTTAGGATGTGAGGGAGTGGAGAGTGAGTACGTGTTCGTGTTATTGGCGATGACACGACATGGGTGATTATGTTAGATGGCTGGTTATTGTCTGTACTGACTAATGAAGTTGTATGTTGGGGGTGTTTGATACATGTATTGAATATTATTGCATGACACAATTCAGATGAGATGGTTGGTGTTACTTGGACGGTAAACATTGATAATGGCTATTATTATAGTTTATTTAGATGCTGAGTGACTGTATGAGGCAGTGGGATAGTTTAATGATCACGGTCGAGGACTATTGAGAAGAGTTTAGATGTTATACAATATCAGGATGAGTATAGGGAGGTCTAGTAGTGGGACATTTTGAGAAGCGTGTGGATCACATTATGATGTGAGCATGGTCAGGTAGATAGATTGGGTGTGGGTAAGTGACACAAGGTTGTAGTAGGTGATATGTAACTCTGATCTGGTGAGCATAGTCTTGTAGTGGAGAGGTAAGTGGAGGTGGGAGAGAGACTTTCTCTGAGAACGTATGTGGGTATGAACCGTTGTGTAAGTTAGCTAAGATATCATGTGGTATGTCTGGCACTTGTATATCTATGTGGAGGAGTAAGATTGATCTATCTATGCGGATAATATTAGTGAAGATGGATATGTGGTAATGATGAATGATTTAGGGTGATTCTGGGAGCTTGAATGGAGGGGATATGCATGTTGAGAGAACATTGGCAGAGCGGAGATGCATTATGTATGGCCAGAGTTGGTATAGGGATGGGACGAGACGGATCACATAGGTAGAGAGCGGAGTACTAGGATGAGTCAAGTGTTGGTGACACGTCAATTAAGAGGGCGCGACACACACATAATTTAAGGCGACAACGCGTGATGACGTAACTGGATTACAAGATGAAGTATCTAACGGTATATGGATTATAATGATCATGTTACATGATGATGAGCTTGATGACACACTTATAGTCGTCAGGATAGAGAGAGGACTAGATCCGGGGCGATGACAGCACAAAGGACAAAACTAGCATCATTGAGACTGGGGTCAGTGGACGTGTAGCGTAAGGGACACATTTGTATGGGTGAAGGGTGATTAGATTGATGTATTTGGGGTAGGTGAGGTGAGATTTTGAGGAAGTGTAGGGGGAGTGGAGGCAGATTAGGGTGTTGGTTGTAGAGTCTAGAGATATGATGTGGGATGGAGTTAGCTGATCATGTGCACAAGGGTAGGCACATATTGGTGGTCTACGATGACATTAACAGGTGTGCAGGAGAGTAGGCTCGGTAATATAAATACAAGAGAACTTCTAGACTTGGTTGTAGGGTGTGGATTGCATGGTCATGGATTGGATGTGAGAGAGAGTCTGAGGGAGTGTTGGGTGCAATCTGGCTGCTGAGTTCACTGGTTAGGGTTATTTGGAAAGTACTTATGGCTCTATAAGTTCAGATGGTCGCGATGGCAACTGTCTTGTAAGTGGTTGTTGATGTGATGGAGAATTAATTGTCTTTTCACATTGTAGTAACGAGTTCTGTGGATCGGCATTATATGCAGTGCAGGGGGTTTGGGAGAGTCTCGTGAAGGTCGTCACACAGAGGAGGGAATAGTGAGGTAAGAGATTTCTGATCAGGTCAGTTTTCTCGTCTAGTTCTGGTGCAATGACTATTACACACACACTCTGGTGGGATAGGACATGGTATTAACTGATTACAGGACGGTGGTCTGTGGGGATGGGATTTGTATTAGAATACATTGAAGGATATATTATATTTCTCTATCTATATGTCTTTGTGTCAATTTTCTCTTATATTGAGAGTCAGTTAGGATTTCTATCTCTATAGTAGGGTGGAGTGTTCTCTATCTCTCTATTATCTATATCTCTGTTTTCTCTATCTCTATCTATTTATGTGGATATGGTGTGGTTTTGGGGTGATGGCGTGGGATATTGTATATGTTGGGGGGTGTGTATAAGGATGGGATGGTATTGAGGAGTTGGAGAGGTGGCAGAGCATATAGTACTTTTCTAGTATGTAGTTATAATAATATAAGTCGTAGAGATTAAAGTTGGGTAATGAGCGCTGTAAGGGAGTATACTTGTACTGTGAGTAGTGATTAGGTAGGAGATGATTAGTACTGACTGTATGTTGAGGAGATAAGTTGTAGTGGTTATGACAATGATTGGAGTATCATGTGGGAATGGGCAGTTGGTCTTTCTTTGGGACTTGGTGATGTGAGGTGTGGGATGATTTGGTGTTTTAGTCTAAACTGTGCAGGGCACACGGTGACGGAGCTTGGGTAGGATAGGTGTGGTGGGCGTTAGTAGAGGATATAGGTGACTTAAATCAGCTGTTGAAGAGTGTCTTGTATCACACTGGGTATATCGCTGGTAGGTTAGATGCAGGTGTGCACATCATGGAACGGAGAGCATTAGAATTGGATAGTCTGTTACAGTATGAATATGAGGGTAGGGGTGAGTTGTAGAGGTAATGTGATTGTAATATATGTGATGGTGGATTCGTACATCTGTGAGATATATTGTAGTACTATGGGGTGTATATAGATATGTGTGCATTCAGTCTGAGAGGTGGGGAGTAACGAGGAGACTTGAGGATGCAGTGTAGAGAGTAATGACATGTATTTTACTGTGTAGTGGTCATTAGGAGTCAAGAGGGGGGGGAATAGTATGGCGATAGGGTCAGAGTCAGAGTGACTGGAGTTGGGTGGCACAATTGTAGAGAGATACTGATTGTGGGGTCATGGCGGACGACGCAGTAGGAACACGGACTCATACGGCAGGTATATAGGGAGAGGATGTGGGTCTTTTTGGTCTCGTTTGGTGCGAGGGGTGAATTGAGATGGGGATGTTGGATGAGAACTATGTCATGGTAGGACAAGGTGTAGCTTACGTGTGAAGTGAGTATGCTACATGTGGGCAGAATGTTAGTAGTGAGTGGAATGCGAGGGTTATAGGTGTCTGGTCAGGAGTATACGGTGTAGAGGCATCGCGCAGTGAGTTGCTGATTTCTGATAGGGTAGACGTAGGGATCAGGAGTTACACACAATACGGGAGGTAGATTCTGATGTGTGAGTACACTTGGTATTGAGTATTTGTATGTGGGTGTAGAGAGGAGGTAGTGGAGTGTTGGATTGTAAGGGGAGTGCTGTACAGTAGAGGATATGAGGTGAGTGATGTGGGTGATGGATGGTCGGAGTGAGAGGCGTGATGGAGTGTTTGTATAGCACAGGTGGGAGTAGGGGTGTGGGTGCAACAACGCAGGGGGTTTGTGATGAGTTGGGTTGGTTGTGGGTGGAGTGTTGTATGTTTGAGGATGTGTGGGTTGGGGGAGGTGAGTGATTGGTGATGGGGGAGTGATCACTCGAGCGCTGAGTTTAGTTGATTAGTGTTGGTGGGGGCTTAGTGGCTATAAAGTATCTTCTAGTGTAGAGACGTATTCACTTGCAGTCATGACTTTTTTTGGTGGGATACGTATATACGAGATGACATGTTATATGTGGTCAGTGGGGGCTCGACGTATATTATACGTCGTGGAGACAACAGGTAACGGTGTGGAGCGATGAGTGAGATGGGTAATTCTTATGCAGGAAGGAGGGATTGGATGACATGAAATATAGACAGAGAGTTATGGAGTAAATTATGCATCATCGGTGTGTACTATACACTGTAATAACTTGACATATGAGTAGTGAGGATCTGTGGAGCAGGTAGGGTCTGATGACGGTTGATGTGGTTGGGTGGATAGACAGATGGTGTGATCAGGAGTTGAGTTTTGACATGGAACAGGTGAGTTGACAGTTGTGTGTTGTGTTGTTTATTTAGATCTGTGAGGATATGGGAGGGAGAAGACTAACTCAGCATCTACTAGAGTCTCTATATTTCTATCGGTGTCTGACGTTGTTGACACATGGGCATGAGGGAGTAGATCATTATACATAGGGTTTTATTGTGATGGTGTGGTTTTCTGGTAGATGGAATTGTGCGATGGAGGAGGACTATGGGAATTGGTAGAGTGTGGGTGGGATCTTTTTGGGTCACGATTGCGGAGTGGGCTTAATGTACACAAAGACTGAGGACACATGATGGCGAGAGTAGAGATCTGTGCGTGTGTACTTGTGTTGTTGGAGGTGTGACTGGGATTGAGTGGACACATTGTCTGGACAACATACAGAAGACTGAGGTAGATCTGAGGGTGACAGTTCGTTGGGTATGTCATGTGTAGAGGGTTAAGCGTGAGGGAGGGGGGGTTCGGACGCGGACATTGGATACTGTGGAGTTTTGATAGAGGACAAGCTGATCTGGAACTGACGAGAGTCATGTTGGGTGCTTTGACTATTAGGAAGCGTTTTACGTTTTCGAGCTATTGCGGATTAAGTGGAGAGAGCGTGATGAGCAGTGTTCGCGTAGTGGGGGGAACTCAGGCATACTCGATCATATCATAGTGATTTGTATTCTGTGGTTATAATTGAGAGTCAGCATTATGTAGATGGATATTTCTTGATGTCGTGGGATATTGATTAACGGATTTTAAAATAACGAATACTTTGTGAAGGGTGGATGGATAATAAAGACATAGATGTCAAATGGTTAGTAGTGCATAAAGAGCATGTCTAGGAGTCGGATGAGTATTATAGACAGATGAAATAGTAGCAGATTAGTAGTCTCCTATTGTATGGAGAGTGACGGTGGAGTAAGATAAGTGTTCGACGGCTCTGAGGTAAGCGGCCACGGTCTAATGAAAGTCACATCTTCTTCTTGTTAGGAAGGAATGAAAGTGGAGCTTCGCTTAGTGAATGAGGCGTAATGCTCCGTCTATAATGAGTTACTGAGTAACTTTGGTGGACTATCAACGTTTTATAGTATGTGAGAGATACGCAGAGTATTCTTGCAGGTTGCGGAGTGACAAGGTGACATAGATCATCGGAATTACCGTAATGGGTGTGGATGATTGTTCGTGGATGTTTGCGTGTGTGTAGATGTGACGGGTGGTAAGATGATGTTGACGAGCGTCTTGAGTATGTTTTTCATCTCATGTTGTGCTTTGGGGGAAGGAATCTTGATGTGTGAGAATTTGAGGGGATGAGCGTCTAAAGGTGACTTGAGCGGGGGTACTGGTATGGTGAGCATTGGCGTACATAGTTACTTCGCAGTAATGTTCGATGGTGATAGGTTAATAAGATCGTATGATAGTACACAACATTCACAGCGGTGGCGTGGTGAGGATGGATGGTTAGTGGGCAGTGATAGCATGAGGGAGGTGCTAAGAGTCTTGGACAATGAGTGGATGTTCACTTTTTATGGGAGAATTGTCGAGTCTTTTGTCTTGGTGTGTTCGACTGCATGTCATTGAGTGTACACAGTTAGTGACGATACTAGTTTGATTCTATTGCTGATATGCTGAACACAAGAATAGCTCTATATATAGTGAGTCAAAGTTAGTGGCGTGTGCGGGTGAGAGAGAGAGTTACACAACAGTTGGAGATAATATTCGTCAGAGGGTAGAGATACGAGGTGAGGATGAATTATGTTATAGGTTGATGGGAGAGAGGTATAAAGAAATGTTGGTTTGTAGTCTCTGGTTTCACGTATGGTGCGGTATGATACTGTTGGGGGGATATGTCGGGGTGGCGAGGAGGAGTGAGTAGGTGTGTTGTATGCGGGTTTGGTAGCATGGGGGGTGTTAGGAGTCTGGGATGTTATTAGGTTTACTTCACATGGTTGTACTGTGTTACACATGTAGGTAGAAAATTTATGGAGGGTATTGGGGAGAGGTTGTGGGATTTAGGATTTGTTTGTAAAGTGAGATGTAGGAGTTCTAGGTGTTGGAGAGGAGACATAATACAGGATGATTAGGTGATGAATTGGTTTATTTATTTGTGTCAAACTCGTTGAAGTGTGGAGTAGAGATCACGGTAGAGTGAGTGAGGGTCTGGGGTAGGGGGTCGTGATGAGAGATATAGTTGCGAGTGGGGGGGGTAGAAGTGCACGAACTGTTATGTCAAACTCTATATGTGGAGTGGTGCTGTACTATAGGAGTGAGTTCGGAGCTCTTGATTAGGTACGCTTTAGGATCAGTTGTAGACGATGCTTACTGATTCGTTGCTAGACAGATGGGTTTAATTAAAAGGAGTCAGTGAGAAGTGTTAGGGTCACGGGCATGACTGGTTTGGTTGGTACAGTGTGTGTCAAATGAACCTGAGGAAAGTTGCTAGCTGGGAGTAAATATATTACGGAGATGAGTAGTCTTTTCGTCTGAGAGGGAGTATTTACTTGTGTATAGGAGAGGAGGGAGAGGGTTATCAGAGTGGTTATGATACGAGTTTCCACATACTCAGAAGGAGCGATGGAGAAGTTGTCATTTGTAATTTGGTTTACGTAATGTATAAGTTCTATGAGCTGTATAATATATCATGTTTCGTCATGACTTTGATAGCTAACGTTAGTGGGAGCGTGAATATGGTGTGCGTGTGAGTGGCTTAATTGAGTAGAGACAGTGAATGAGTTTTAAGTTTGTTGGTTGGGTGAGTTGGTGGTTTAATTGTATTTGTTTGTGGAGGGTGGATGATTTAGCACGATTCGTGTTGTTTTGTGGTGGGGGTTATTTTAGACTTGAAATGGGGGTATGGTGGCGTAGGGGGGGGGGGGGGTGAGGGGTGGGGTATTAGTATGGATTGTGTTGGGCGTGGTGGCGTATGTAATTTGGGTTTATTAATGACGTTGTTGATTATTCAGTACTAGGGTTTCTATAGGCATGGGTGTGAGGGAGATGTGGGGTGACACACACACACATTGGTGCTGGACTGGAGAATGATGTTGTACTCAGATTGCATATATGTGGAGTTGAGGGTACAGATTTTTTTTGAAATGTGTTATTGGTGGTGTGCGAGAGGCTTGGCTGTTGATGTTGTTATGATGTGATATGACTTGTGTCAAGGCACAATGGATGATATCTACTTTGACTTTGGGAGAGAATTTGTTATATGTTGGATTGTGACGAGATCTTGAGTGAGAGACATACGGGTCTTCGAGGAGTCAGAAGAGTAGATATGAGTGTTTCGAGTTGGTGATTTGTGTGTGTAGGTCTGTGTAGCGTTATAACTTGTATAGTGAGTATGTCTTTGGACACTTTGACCAACTATTTGGAACAGGCGACGGGATTGAGAGAGAGCTGATTTTTGAGAGAATATTAATATAAAGTTTAGATGCGACGACTAGATAGGATTTGAGGGGAGGGGCGGGTAGGCGGAGAGGTAGACTTTTACTATCACAGAAGATGTACCTCGATGTGGAGGATTGGATGATACTGGGTATGTATTTGGTCTTGCGGAACTAGATATCCATGATGAAGTCATAGTGGCACAAGTAATGTGTTACGCAGGACGTGAATCGAAGTGTAGACGTCTTTATTGGAGGTTTGAATTCGGTTATATTGTTCAAGCGTCGTAATCGTCAATTGATGAGTAGACTGTCATGTTTAGAGATGCATTGTCGGTTTAATAGTCGCGGACCTCACACAGAACACTAGATGAGCGAACAACATTAGACAAAGATATCGTTTAGGTGCAACTCTTCGTGGACGAGTAACGATAAAGTAGGGGGTAGGAACAGAGCATTTGCTTGAGATAGATGCGTATTATAGTGTAGTAGTATTAAGACATTGTCACTGTAATCTAACATGGAAGAGAACGAGAGAGTATGAGTGTTGGCAAACATGTGTCTTACTACTATCTATCTCTACTGCAACAGCGGCAGTTATTCGTCTAGGTGCGAGGACTTGGGACACGGAAGGGGGAGTGAGCGGATTGATATCTGTCATTTGAACAATGATTGTGCATAGGCTAGTTGAGAAGGACACTGTAGAGTCTTAGTGATGACTTAATTCGGCTCAAGAGAAATGAGACGTCAATCTGTGAGATGAGGAGACTATCTTATGAGGTGATGAGAGGGTTAATCAACAAGCAGGATACCCTAGTGCTCGCGTTCAATAGTCTATATCTATATTAGTACTCACGATTAGAAGCAGGACATGGCTTATCTCACACACTGATGAAGAGATACAGTGGGGTCGTAGTGACGCTCTATGAAAGAGATATTTACTTCACTGGTATTTCACCTAACGCTATGTTAGTGAGCCGTACGATTGTCTGCATGAACTCTGACTTCTGGATTGAGACTTCATTAGGCGATGCCTTAGGAGTTTAAATGTCGGTTATACTGCAAGTCGCTCAATTACACGAAGTATCGAAAGAAAACGCGGGAAAACTGTGACTGCTGCGACTGATGGCATTTGGGTCACCCAAGTGAAAATGGGATCGTGACAAAATCCGACAATAAGGAATATATGAGAGGTCAGACTTGCTGATCGAAGACAGGCTATATGAGAACACACTAAGACAGCAAATTACTTCACGGTGATGAGAGACAATACGAGGTAGCGACTAAGATGGACAGATTACGCGAGAGGTCGAGAGTTATTTATCGCATCGCTAAACGAAAAATTACACAACACCACTCACCTGACAAGCTAAAACACCCATCTCTACGAGTCACATCATGTCGGCCAGGCGCTCTTTATCTGCAAATCAGGCGACTAAATATTTGGTGTACCCAGCAACAAGACATAGTAGTAGAACATCACAATAGATCAGACGATGGGACAGGAGTATTCCTCTTTCTACTTCAGACCGAATGCGTCGGCTAATCTCTGTAGCTTTAAACAGAACTCGATCAAACTCTCCAATGGAGGTAAGCTACTGTACGAAAACATGTCAGACACTCGTACTAACAAATACTCGAAAACAAACTAAGAACTTCAGCTGGATACCGATATACTTACGCACTAAATTCTACTTTGCGATCTCATAACACATATGTATAGCATAGAGAGTTAATCAGAACATGGAGTCTTTATTATAGCTCCAACTAGAGATCGTCTCTCACTCTATGATGTATAGTTTATATATGTGAGATGATAGAGGACTAACTTCAGTGTCTACGCAACACCTGGTACACGATACTCGCTGTTCACGACCACCTGTCAGAACACGTCGAGCCAGAAGTTATACCGCTCATAGCGCTCGGCATAGCTGTTTCATCCTCACGATAACATCTGCTACATTACGATCGACACCTTAGCGTCAACACGAGCATGAGATGTTACATGGTTATCGAAATAGATCCAGATCTATTATTCTGAAACATGACGAGATCTGCATTTTAAACTAGATCGTGCAGAACTCACACATTGTATACACACACATAAAATCGCGCTGTTGAGAGATACTCAGGATCTCGTCTAGCAATTCATAACCTAGCTGGATTCCAACCCGGTCGATTTTATCGACTGCGAAATAATGCTATTATAAATTTCCTCATACTTTCGTTTGATAGATTTGCATTTTACTGGTTTACATAATGATATTAGATATTGTCTGCGATCGTCAGAGATCGTCATAAGATCAAAAATCTTAACAAAGATGAAATCAAATTTGATATTTTTCTGTCGGTCTGGAATTTTGATGTTTAAAAAAGGTCTGATTAACTGTAAAAATACCTGCTGTTCGGTAACGGTAAAATTAAATTTTATAATTTTTTTAGCAATGTGATACTTGACATTATATTTTCCAGTGGTTGGTCTGCTATAATTATATCTGTTAACGACGGTGACTATTTCACCATCATCAGACTCGTTGTTATATAAAATATAATCTTCGTTATAACCAATGGATTTGTCTATGAAATCTTTGGAAAATGTGACCTCATCACTGACGACCTTATCGCTGGCGACTTTGTCGCTAGTATCTTGCTTGTAGAGTTGAACGAGTCGTTTCATCAAGTCCATTATTATAATATATTTTTTTATCTAATTTGTTGTTATAAGATGACTGACAAAGTAAAATATCACCAAAAAGTTAATATAATAAACTACCACAAACTGACCGAAGCGGTAAGAAAATGCTTGTCAGGTTATAGTTCATATTCCGTTGAGATTTTTGTAATGCAAGGTGATTCTCATAAAATATTACTAACAGAAGCAGAAAAAAATAAAATTAATGAAAGTGCAGTAACGACGCTAAAATTTGATTGCGATGATATTATAGCATTTGCTCATCATTGTTTGACTAAAACCGAATTACAAAATATTATTAATCATCATATCTAAAAATAATACTAGCATCATATTTGTTTGAAAAAGCTGATTTTGTTGCTCCATCAGCTACAAATTTTACTGCTCTGGGATTTATATTATAATATTTCGCCGCAGCTGTAATTGATTTGAATTTGATCTCCTCATCCGTTTCAAGGTTTAACGAAATAACAGGTTTTATTGGGCATCTAAAATTAATACCACCACCTCGTCCTTTTCTCACATTTTCCTGTTGGGTCACTAGCTCCAGATTTTCCAATCGATTGTCTGTTTTTACATTATTGATATGATTAATAACCAGACCATTGGGTATAGATCCGTTGAACACCTCGTAAACAAACCTATGACCAGTATAACAAACTCGATCTGTCGATGTTCCTCTAACAGTCACACTGATATATCCCATATTGCTCATATTATTAAG
Source organism: Potamilus streckersoni (assembly GCA_016746295.1). Classification (NCBI taxonomy): domain Eukaryota; kingdom Metazoa; phylum Mollusca; class Bivalvia; order Unionida; family Unionidae; genus Potamilus; species Potamilus streckersoni. The sequence goes on along the minus strand of JAEAOA010000205.1, from coordinate 2,251,771 downwards.
AACTTTTTTAGTTTTTCTGTTTCTAATAATACCGCGATCGTTAGCCTCGTATAAATCAAAGACCGGATGCGGCTGAAACTCGTCTTGTAAGGATAAATTTTCAATATTATCATCAGTGACTTTACCGTTATAATGATATACTCGTTTCCCCTCTGGAATGTCATCGCAAAATAACGTGTAAATAAAATCTTTTCTAAACATCGTAATTCTTTCAGTATTATCTCCCTTTACACTAATCGTATAACCCGCTAACGTTGCTTTACCAACAGATATTCCAGTTTTGATATTAATAACCGAACCAAGTGCATTTCCAGCGTACAGATTGTACTTCGGATAAACATGATATACCTCTTGCTCACGTGCGCTTGTCAGATTTACTGTCATTATATTATAGGTGATATTTTTTATCTCTAATTGTTGTTTAGCGGAGTAAATTATCAATTAGATATTAGACTATAATATAATAATGTTGAAATTGCGTGATATAGCCAAGAGAAGTCTTATGGGAGAACCTGTTAAAATAGGGACTGCTTTTGCAGGTTTTGACAATAGTTATCAGTTTGATAATCAAAATGTTTTAGTAAATTTTTCTGAAACAAATCTCTTTCATCTGCTACAGACGACTGTAAAACGTGAGCTTGAAAAACACAAGGGTCTAAGATTGTTAGTGCAGTATCACGTTATATTTTCAAAACTACTTGTGACGGAAGAATCTACTAACAAGGAAATTGCAGACCCTTACATCAACGCAAAATCTAGACGTGTTTTACTTGGTAGTGATCTTTTGTCACTATCTAATGAAATACACCAAGAAATTTGGAAAAAAATAGAAGAATTTACCGAATTAGGTTCGGGTTGGAAGTTTGAAATGATCAAGGAAATTTTGTTTCACACGATGAAATATGACGCATTACGCGGTAGTTCGTATATCGACCTGCCACCAAAAATAAAAAATAAACAGTGCTGTATAAACATAAAAAACGTCGATAGCAAATGTTTCCAATGGGCTGTTCTTTCCGCGCTATTTCCAGCAGAAAAAAATGCTGATCGTGTTGAGAAGTATATCAGTCACGTGTCAAGATTAAATTGTGCTGGTATTGACTTTCCAGTGGCAGAAAATCAAATACCAAAGTTTGAAAAGCAAAATAATATTTCGATTAACGTTTTCGGATTAGATGAAAAAGAAAATGTCTATCCGAGGTATATTTCAGAAAAAGCTTCACAATCGACTATCAATTTACTGTTTTATAAAAATCATTACGTTTGGATCAAAAACTTTAACAGACTAGTTGGAAGACAGTATAATAAAAATAACAACAAAAAGTTCTTTTGTTATCGCTGCTTGCACGGTTGTAGAGACAATGAAACATTACAAAAGCATTTGCAGTACTGTAGTGACGTACAAAGAATAACAATGCCATCTAAAAAAGATAGCGTGTTACAGTTTGTCCATCATAATCATAAACTAAAAATTCCTTTTGTCATATACGTCGATTTCGAATGCTTACTTCAACCTGTACTTGGTGTAGAAAATGATCCTAACCAATCGAGTACAAGAAAAATTCAAAATCATGTTCCATGCGGAGTAGCGTACAAGGTAGTTTGTTGCGCTGATTCGAGGTTATCTAAACCGATCAAATTATATCGAGGTAAAAATCCAGCTGTCTGGCTTCTCAAGCAGTTGATTAACGAAGTTGATAATATTACTTATCGTTTGAAAAAAGTAACTCCAATGTTAAAATTAACACCTCAACAAGAATCTGATCACGAGCAAGCGAAAATTTGTTATATTTGTGAAAAAGCTTTTGACCCTGACAACAAAAAAGTACGTGACCATTGCCATTTGACCGGACAGTATCGTGGAGCGGCTCATGACCAGTGTAATTTAAAATTTCACGCTCCAGATTTTATTCCAGTTATTCTTCACAATTTTCGAGGATATGATAGTCACATTATAGTAGAAGCTTTTGGTGATCTTGATATAAAATCTCGTCTAAAACTCGATAACATCATCAAATGCATCCCAAATAATTTTGAAAAGTACATGTCAGTTACGCTAGGTAAATTGCGTTTTATTGACAGCCTGCAGTTTATGGCAGACTCGTTAGATGAGTTAGTAAAAGGTTGTAGTAAATTTAATAACCTAAGAGACTGTTTTGGAGATAAATTTAATCTATTAGCTAAAAAAGGAGTTTTTCCATACGAATATCTCGACGATTGGAGTAAATTTGATGAAACATCTTTACCTGACAAAGACAAATTTTACTCGCAACTTAAAAATGAAAATATAACTGATGACGAGTACAAGTATGCACAAGATATTTGGAAAGAGTTTGATTGTGAGACTTTTGGTGATTACCACAATTTGTATTTGAAAACTGACGTGTTATTATTAGCAGATGTTTTTGAAAGTTTTCGAGAAGTGAGTTATAATAATTACGGACTAGATCCTTGCTGGTATTATTCTGCCCCCGGACTGTCATGGAATGCTCTGTTAAAGTTTAGTAAGGTAAGGTTAGAATTACTGACTGATGTTGATATGTTCAATTTTATTGAAAAAGGTATCCGAGGCGGTATTAGCGTGATAACGAAGAAATATGCTGAAGCAAACAACAAATATTTGAAAGAGTATAATCCTGACCTTCCTTCGAAGTATATAGTTTATCTAGATTGCAATAACTTGTACGGGTATTCGATGGCAGAACCAATGCCTCTTGGTGGCTTTCATTGGATCACGGCTGATCAATTTCTATCAGAGACAGAAAAAAAGATACCCGACGATGTTTCGTATTTCGTTGAAGTTGATCTCGATTATCCAACTTCGCTACACAAATTACATAACGATTACCCTTTCTGTGCGGAATCGATGGTTATAGATTATAGTTTGTTATCAAAAGAACAACAAGCGTTAGCATCACCAAGGCAACATTCTATGGTAAAGAAACTAGTACCAAATTTGCTTCATAAACGTAATTATGTTTTGCATTACAAAGCTTTAAAACAAGCAGTCGATGCTGGTCTCGTGTTGAGAAAAGTTCATCGCGTACTAAAATTTAATCAGTCGCCGTGGATGAGAGGTTATATTAACTCAAACACTACAAGAAGAGCTGCGGCAAAAACTGATTTTGAGAAAAACTTTTTCAAACTGATGAACAATTCTGTTTTTGGTAAGACGATGGAGAATATTAGGAAACGCGTAAATATCGAACTAGTCAATGATGTCAATCGCAGAAACAAACTTGTGTCAGACGATGATTTTGTGAGCATGAAAATTTTTAATGAGAATCTTGTTGCGATACAAAGAAGAAAAACAAATCTAAAACTAAACAAGCCGATCTACGTTGGAGCTTCAGTGTTAGATTTATCAAAGTGGCTGATGTACGATTTTCATTATAATTTTGTTAAAAATCAATGGCCGGCTAGTAGATTATTATTTACTGATACTGATTCGCTCGTATATGAAATCGAATGCGAGGACATCTATCAGGATATGCATGATAATAGATATCTGTTTGATCTTTCTGATTACCCACGTGACAGTAAATTTCATGACGACACAAATAAAAAGGTTATTGGTAAGTTCAAAGATGAAATGAACTCGAGCGCTATCAAATACTTTATCGGATTACGTAGTAAAATGTATGCCGTATTGTTAGACAATAATAAAGTAACAAAAAAAGCAAAAGGTCTGCCTCGTGATTTTGTTAAAAAGTTTATAAAATTTGATGACTACAAGTACGCGCTTGATGGTGGTGTTAGTTTTATAAGAGCTATGTCAATTCGGACAAATCATCATAAGCTCGAAACAGATGTCCTTATCAAACGCGGTTTGAGCAATTTTGATGATAAACGTTATTGCGAAAATGGGGTAGATACATTTGCACTTGGGTATTGTCATGATGATAGAGATATATTTGACATTATCTTTGCAAACTAAAATTTTATCTAAACTTTAAAAATAATGTTTGAAAATTTGACAGTAACAAATAGCTACAGTAGCAAAATCAAATATCTAATGATGGACGGCAAACCATTGACAGTTGAAATTAATAATGAAACATCAGGCATATGCTTTAGTGGTACTCGTGACAAGTTAAAACTTTCGCTCATCAGATCTGATGACAGCGAGTATTTTAATTATCTCGAACAATTGTATCAAAAGTTGCTAGCGGAATTTAACAACTTTCACTGTCCGATTAGTCAGCAAAAATACACCAAACTTACAATTGATCTTGATCGGTCAAAGTTGTATTTTATCGACAAAAAATACCCTCTTAACAAATCACAAATAAAAGATTTGTTTGAGTCCCGTCGTTATGTCAGCGGTAAAATAAAGTTTAGCCTCTATCACCATGATAATGAAATATTTTTGATATCTACAGTTGAGACATTAATCATTGGTAATGAGGTATAATACCACTTACCTTACTGGAATTCTAATGCGTAATTTAGTCCACAATCGCCACGCTCTGCTAAATCGTAATGATTTGAAAGATTGAGTCTGACACATCATTTTGCTTATTCTGAAAGATCACGTAATTAAATTTTACCTGTTACCTAGGTATTTTGCAACAGGTGTTCTATTGTATTTGTTTGGAGGTCTAGAGGGGTTGTTGAGCTCGGATTCTTAGCGCAATTATTGATTGCAATAGGTTTTCTATTACGTTACCTAGGTATTTTGTATTTGTTGAGCTCGGATTCTTAACGCAATTATTGATTGCAATAGGTTTTCTATTACGTTACCTAGGTATTTTGTATTTGTTTGGAGGTCTGGAGGGGGTTGTTGAGCTCGGATTCTTACTTTCTCCTACTACTCATATAACTTGATTTTTTTTTAAATTTGAAAATTACCTGATGGACCATACCCTAGTGTATAAATATCAATCAACTGTGCTAACAGTACTTCACATCCTTGATTAATCTATTGGATGATATTAAAACTCAAACTATCAAAGACCTATTTAAAGGAATGATTATGCTAGAATTTTGAAATACTTTTAAAATCAGTTAAATGGTCTGGAACATATTCAGGTAACAGAAAACAAATAATTAAATTAAGTTTGTTTTGTAACTGATTGAATTACCTTCATTAAATACAACTATTATTATTATTATTATTATTATTATTATTATTATTATTATTATTATTATTATTATTATTATTATTATTATTATTATTATATTGTATATTTAATTTGCATTGTTTCCTATTTTTTTTTCATTTGTTATATTATGTGGGCTCTGTTGAATTGTATCTTGTAAATGACCTTGTTAAAATTTAATTTCATTGTTTACTTGACCCAAAATTTAAAAAAATTCTGTACACAACCAATGTATAGCTAATATTTTATCTATAATTGTTGGCTTAATATTAGAATCATTTTCAACAGAAGTAAACATCTAGGTCTGAGTCAAGGACATCATGTTTTTTATGTTCTTTTTTGAAATTTTAGTAACAGACTGTCTAATTATAATTATGATATTTCTAGAAATAAACTTTGGACCCTCATTTAGGATTTTTTATGTCTTAGTTTTTTTTTGCATATAAGCCTTGTTTATTTGAAAATCAATCAATGATGCTATAAGATCTTGAGGTGGAATCATTTTTGTGTTCAGTGTTTGATTTGGGTTGAAATTATTATTATTATTATTATTATTATTATTATTATTATTATTATTATTATTATTATTATTATTATTATTATTATTATTATTATTATTATCAAATTTAAATCATTCTTCTCTGGAAATTCAGGACATTGGTAACTGCTCTGGTGTCCTAGTGGTTAGAGCGTCTGCCTTGGATGTGGGAGGTCACAGGTTCGATCCCTGGTTGAGTCATACCAAAGACTTACAAAAATGGTACTAAGCGGTCTAAAGCGCTCTCCATTACGGATCACTGCCATCTTACTTCTGTCTGCGTGGGTTCAAGTCTAAGATTCGGAGAATGGAGATATATGAGAAAGCTTGCTAGTAGCTTCGTGTGGGTCGGTGGTTTTTTCCCCGGATTTCCCGGTTTCATTAATACTGGCTGCCATGTATAGCCTATCATGTGCTGAAAAATGGCATTAAGCCCCAGAACAACAACAACAACTAACAGCTGCCTCACTTGGTGCTCAGCATTTAGAAGTTAATGTTAGGACTGGTCGGCCTGGTGTCAGGATAATGTGACTGGATGGGACATCATGCTACATGTCTGCAGCATGATGCCCCAGTGCTAGACACCAATAAACTACCACACTGCAGACATTGTAGCGATATGACTGAAAAATTGTTAAAGCTATGTTAAAAATCATACTCACATCACATCACATCAGGACATTGGTACATCAGTACATTAGAGGCTAAGGACTACTAGAGGCACATCAACACTTTCAGCATTGGAAATTGTTTAGAATACCACTAAAGTTTATTCACAATTTTTTTGATTAGGACATGTATTAGCATGATTAATTGGGATTTAATTTACAATTCTGTAAGTTCTTTTGTTTTTACATTTTCACTTTTAATCTAGGGAAATAAATTATTTCTTGAATTTAACAAAACTTGATGGTTTTTGCTCTTTACTATTACTTATTTTAAGACAATATTATTATTATTATTTTATCATTAATATTTTATTTTTATTTTTATTATTATTATTATTATTATTATTATTATTATTATTATTATTATTATTATTATTATTATTATTATTATTATTATTATCCCTCAAAAATGCTACTATAAGCACATATATTATATAATGTCAAAAATTTGTAAACACCATGAGAAAAATAACAAAGTTTCATTATGTTTCAATCTAATGCAAAGCTCTTCCTCAGAGGACACACACACACACACACACACACACACACACACACACACACACACACACACACACACTTTTAGGGATATCTTAAAAAGTTAAAACTGATTATACTTTCAATTTATGTACATTTTTCATTATGAAATTCTAATAACTTCATAACATAGAGTGTAATTATTGTATTGAAACCCTCTTAACTAGGTGTTCATGTGGTGGGAGTAGATTAGGGTAGTCTTTGGAGAACAGAGAAAATGAAATACCTGTTTAAATGAAACAATGAACACAGTACAGACAAGACTAATATAAAAAAATCAATGAAAGAATAGACGAAAAGAATATTATATAGAACAATAAACAAATATGGTACCAATACACAGCAAATCTGCTATACACAGTCCAATTTTTTCCTAATATCCAAGTTCTGAACAAAGTGAGTCTTGCTCATGTAAAAGCATATAGCTCTTCACCGACGTGGTTTTTGCTTTCGCTTCGGATGAAGCGCCAAGGAAGCAAATGGAGAATCTGATAGACGAGTTCTGCTCAATCACAGGTAAATGTCATCTATTATATATGTACATGCTCATTATCACTAATAATTCAGTATCGCACATGGAAAGTATTTATACGATATACATTGTGTTTCTTAATTTTGAACCCCCACCCCGAACAAAAATAGTCAAACAATGAAACCCCGGTGCATAGAAACACCGAAACTCACCAAAACACCTGAAAGTAATGATAAAACCGAAATGCACTTTATTTATATCATATATAGCATAGTGCTGAGTATTATAATTCATAACTTTGAAATTTAATATTAGTCATACAAAATATGTGCTTTTTTATTGCAAGTGATACTGTAGTCCAACGCTATATTTTCGCGAGCTCAATATTATCGCGGCAAATGGAATTTTCCGATTAATTTTGGACACGCGTCGTCTAGTGGTTGTTTACGTATGTAAAACTGAAGCCAGTAAGGAAACGAATATCTTACAGTGCAGTTTTCTCTAAAATGTCAATATTTTTATAAGTTTGCAATGAAAAAGAATGAATATCACTTTTTTTTGTAAAGTACATGCAATGACGTTGATCACCGTAAATAAAACTAATGTCAAACTTGCCTTACCTGCATTGGATTTGACTATGAATTATATTCAATATAGGTTATATCCTGATAATGACATACACCTATGAGTCTTGTTTTCCCATTGGACAGATTGGTGGGATGGGTTCTTAGATGAATTAAGTTATTCCCATTGGATGGGTTAGGTTATGTAGATTCTTTGACAGTGTGGAATATTTGCAAAAAGTCACATAGCTAAAAGTAGTAAAATGTGTTTTCACCCATTGTGCTTTTATATAAACATGTGGAGCTGGACAATTTTGATTAGCTTTTTTTTCTAATGTTCTTGTTGTATTTTATGTAGTGTTTAGATATTATTTGAGACAACATGTTTGTTTAGGGGGCCCCGAATGGCAGAGTGGACTAAAGTGCTAACTGTTAAAGATTGCTGCCATCTTACCTCAATCTGTGTGGGTTTGAGTCTCGGGCTTGGCCAATATGGGTATGTGAGAAAGCTTGCAGTAGCTTCTTCAGAATCGGTGGTTCTTTACAGGGTTTTCCTGGTTTCTTCCACCATTTATACTGGCCACCATGTATGGCCTATTTTGTGCTAAAAAATGGCATTAAACCCTACAACAGCAACAACAACAACATTTGTTTTAGGTTATTCATTGGTACTACAAAGTGCACATTGAACTAAAATATTATTCTGGGACTATTATGAATATGCAAAGGATTTCTTAGCTATACTATTTTGATACATCAGGACTGTTGTTGGACTGGTGCATTCAATGATGTGAAATTCATTTGGATGTTTGGTTCTTTTGGACTCGAATATAATATTTTTAGGATTAGTTTGGATTAAATTCATAATACTGTAAGTTCCAATTACATTTTCATTTTATAACTTTGATAATTATATTATATGTTTAGGTTTACAAAACTTGTTGGTTTGCTTCATTTTGTTAGATAGTTTATGAAGTTAAAGTGATACCACTGATGATGTAGCATAAAGGTAGGGTTACCCTATAATTGATGACATGCAACTTTTTTGCATTTGGCTGAATTTTTAATTTGGTAATCAGCATGAATCCTGCCATTATGCATACTAGAATAGACGCTGTAAAGCACACATCATAGCAATTGCAACCTAGAATAGACCCTGTAGAGCATACATCAGTAGCAATAGCAACCTAGAATAGACCCTGTAGAGCAAACATCAATAGCAATGGCAACCTAGAATAGACCCTGTAGAGCAAACATCAATAGCAATGGCAACCTAGAATAGACCCTGTAGAGCATAGATCAGTAGCAATAGCAACCTAGAATAGACCCTGTAGAGCATACATCAATAGCAATATCAACCTAGAATAGACCCTGTAGAGCATACATCAATAGCAATGGCAACCTAGAATAGACCCTGTAGAGCATACATCAGTAGCAATAGCAACATAGAATAGACCCTGTAGAGCATACATCAGTAGCAATAGCAACCTAGAATAGACCCTGTAGAGCATACATCAGTAGCAATAGCAACCTAGAATATACCCTGTAGAGCATACATCAATAGCAATGGCAACCTAGAATAGACCCTGTAGAGCATACATCAATAGCAATGGCAACCTAGAATAGACCCTGTAGAGCATAGATCAGTAGCAATAGCAACCTAGAATAGACCCTGTAGAGCATAGATCAGTAGCAATAGCAACCTAGAATAGACCCTGTAGAGCATATGTCAGTAGTAATGGCAATTTAGAATAGACCCTGTATAGCATACATCAGTAGCAATGGCAACCTAGAATAGACCCTGTAGAGCATACATCAGTAGCAATAGCAACCTAGAATAGACCCTGTAGAGCATACGTCAGTAGTAATGGCAGTTTAGAATAGACCCTTTATAGCATACATCAGAAGCAATGGCAACCTAGAATATACCCTGTAGAGCATACATCAGTAGCAATAGCAACCTAGAATAGACCCTGTAGAGCATACATCAGTAGCAATAGCAACCTAGAATATACCCTGTAAATGTAAAACAGACATCATTTACAATGGCAACCTAGAATAAACCCTGTAAATCAGACATCAATAGCATAGGCAACCTAGATTTTACCATGTAAAGAATACATCATAAGCAATGGCAACCTAGAATAGAACCTGTAAAGCATGCATCAATAGCAATAGCAACCTAGAATAAACCCAGTATAGCAGACATCAGTAGCAATGGCAATTATTGAATAAACACTGAGAAGGATACATTAATAGCAATGGCAACCTATAATAGACCCTGAGAAGCATACATCAGTAGCAATGGCAACATAGAATAGACCCTGTAGAGCATACATCAGTAGCAATAGCACCCTAGAATAGACCCTGTACAGCATACATCAGTAGCAATGGCAACCTAGAATAGATCCTGTAGAGCATACATCAGTTGCAATGACAACATAGAATATGCCCTGTAAATGTGAAACAGACATCAATTACAATGGCAACCTAGAATAAACCCTGTAAATCAGACATCAGTAGCATAGGCAACCTAGATTTTACCATGTAAAGAATACATCATAAGCAATGGCAACCTAGAATAGAACCTGTAAAGCATGCATCAAGAGCAATAGCAACCTAGAATAGACCCAGTAAAACAGACATCAGTAGCAATGGCAGTTTTTGAATAGACACTGAGAAGAATGCATTAATAGCAATGGCAACCTATAATAGACCCTGAGAAGCATACATCAGTAGTAATGGCAACCTAGTAGTAATGGCAATCCCGAGAAGCATACATCAATAGCAATGCATCCTAGAATAGGTCCTGTAAAGCATACATCAGTAGAAATGACAACCTAAAATAGACCCTGGGAAGCATACATCAATAGCAATGCATCCTAGAATAGGTCCTGTAAAGCATACATCAGTAGAAATGACAACCTAAAATAGACCCTGGGAAGCATATATAAATCATAAACACAGACAACAGACTTTCAATTGGTATCTATGTTAATAATATGTATGTTGTTCTTTATGCCTAATTATATAGCTAATTGAAAAGGGAATAGTTTTGGTTGGCTTAATTTAAAACATTGTAAGGTTGTACTTAGGATTTTTCAGCTCATTTAACAACATCAAGCATGTTTATTAAGTGACAAGTAGTTTTTCCAATGTACTTGATCAGGACATGTGTCTGTCCTAACTAATTACCACCATAGCCATGTCACAGTCATTGCATAGAAGCTAATCAGGTGGTGACAGGATTGATCCTTATGAAACTGGATTCCTAAACCTTATAACTGGATTGATCCATATCAAATAGGATTCCTAAAGCCTGTGATGGGATTGATTCATGTCAAACAGGATTCCTGAAGTCTGTGATAGGATTGATCCATATCAAACAGGATTCCTAAAGCCTGTGATGGAATTGATCCATATAAAAAATTCCTTAAGCATATGATGGGATTGATTCATATCAAACAGAATTGCTAAAGTCTTTGATGGGATTGATCTGTATCAAACAGGATTCCTAAATCCTGTGATGGGATTGATCCACATCAAAAAGGATTCCTAGTGTCCTGTGATAGTTGTTGAAATCTATAAGATGATTGACCAGTCTAATACATGTATATGATGTTCCTTATTAACCTCAACTGATCACCTGGATCTAAAAAACATAGACAGAAATATATGGTACCATTCCAGTCAACAGTAACATGAAATACAAGCATTTGTCAGATTTTGCAGGCTTTTATTTTAGATGGTTAATTATCCAGAGAGCTTGATTGTGCAATGCTTGTACTAATTTTAGGAGCAGAGAGAGATGTTGGACAGAAGATGCTGGAGGTTTGCTCAGGGAATTTGGCTTTGGCCATTGAGATGCATATGGATGAAGGTAGCAGTGGCCTGGAGCCTGCAGCATCGTGCTCAAGTCAGTCAGAATCAACAGCCTCATCTTCATCAACCAATCAGGATGGATTCTTGTAAGTATGCAAGACTACAGAGAAGTGGGAGTAGAAAGACATGATAAAGATAAGAGAGGATGCAGTTTTGTAGGATTTTGGAATAGGAAGTTCAAGACTACATGTGCTTTTCAAATACATAATGATCATTCTATCTTAGGCAGCTTGCTTGCAAATCCAACCCTCTCAGGCTAAAACTTTTAGAAATAAAAGCTAAAATTGTCTGACCAAATTGGGGCAGACAGATTGATCTCCACTTAAGTTTAAGAATTTGTTCCAAATCCCATCTGTAGCCCAGATTCTACTGCAGCTGCTGATAGTAGGTAGGTTGCTTTCTTTAGAGATATTGCAGGAACTGATGTCAGGAGTTCCTTCTACTAAACTATGGAGTTTGCCATCTTAGGGAAATATACTCTGTCTATAACTATTGTAGATTTAGGTTTTGTCATAAAATATGCATGTTAGGTACCCTTTTGTAGTTATCTGTACAAGTCATTAGTATGTGCATTCAGCAGTATGTGCCCAAATTTTGTATGATCTGCAAAATAAATTACAGAGCAAGACATGCTGGTAATTTGTTGTCTGTAGAAAACTATAAATAGTTTTGCACTGTCCACCTCAGTAAGTTTTAAACAATATTGCATACATGCCCCCTGTATAAAATTATGTTTATGTTTGAATACTTACAGGTAAGTTTTCTATAGATAGTGTATAGTCTAATAGTGACCTACATCGATGATTATAAAGTGACCATTCTGTGACGTTATCTGCATGTTCTGGCCAATGCAGATAAAACAGTGTAGTAACACAGAAACATCATGAGTCTGTATGTTCTGTCATACAGGCCACTGCAGGTAATTCTTGACAGAACATTGTAGTAACATAGAAACATCATGAATCTAGTAAGGGATACACATATAAATAATGTCTTGTTATATTTATATTTACAAATCTAGAATATGTGCAAGATTAAGTGCCAACATTGTGAATTCCTTAAAGTCATTGACATTAGACATAATAAATGTTTAGTATGGCAGTATGCATTGTATGGATAGAGAGTCTGTAGGCTTTACTATTGGGTAACCGCTCCGGTGGCCTAGTGGTTAGAGTGTCTGCCTCAAATGCAGGAGGCCATGGGTTCGATCCTTGGTTGAGTCATACCAAAGACTTACAAAAATGGTACAAACAGCTGCCTTGCTTGACACTCAGCATTAACAGGTTAATGTTAGGACTGGTCGGCCTAGTGTCAGGATAATGTGACTGGGTGGGACATCATGCTACATGACTGCAGCATGATGGCCCAGTGCTAGACATCACGATAAACTGCCACACTGCAGATATTATAGTGATATGACTGAAAAAATTGTTAAAGCTACATTAAAAATCATCACATCACATCACTACTGGGTGGATATTCTAAACAGAAAGGGAAAGCAGATAGATACATTTTGAGAGAAAAGTGTCATTATCATTGATGCTGATGTTAACTCAGTTAAAGAAATCTTGATGTGCATGGCAAAGCAGTGGATTCACCAGCCAAAGAGTGTGCATACAGCTCCAGATTTGAGATTACAATAAAGCAACATCCCAATTGGCCTGACATTTGAAGTGTTTAATGGCCAGGCTTGTTTCTTTGCCAAAAGTATACCAGTCCAACTCAGATACTGTCTCAAACAATATAAGTATGAACTGGTTTTGGACAACATATCCCATAATCCATTCAATCATAAGTAACTTGATGATACTGTGTAGGATAAGATGGCCCATTTCCATCATGGTCAGACTCTATCATTTGAATCAGATGACATGCGGTCAACACCAAAATCGATTTTACCTTTAAGATAACATAGTCTGTTTGCTTGTATGCCATGCTGACATAAGAACACTAGCACTCTTATGAATCATCCTACCCATTAGAGTGCTTTAAGATACTCTGTTGACTCCAGGCCCAGATGAGTGCCTCAGTACCCACTTGATACATAATCAGCTGGATTAAAAGCTGGGAAACAGTCTTTAAAAATCAAAGTAGTGCTTCAATAGCGCCTTTTCATACCAATGCCACTAAAGGTGTGTCATAAATAAATGTGTGGTTCCAGCTACAGAGTTGTTTTTAGTCCTAAGACTGTGCTTTTTAATTACTGATTCAAATTACAATAACTAATTTTGGATCAATTTCTAGTTTGGTTTGCCATCACATTCAACAATTGTTTTTTGCACCATCTAAGATTGTTCAAGAGATATTGGTCTTGCCACACTCTTCTACAGATGAGAAAACTGCTTTCTGAGTACTTTGTTTTTTTTTCTAGAATCTATTCATGTATTCTCTGCATTGCATAATAAACCTTTATATTTAGAATATTAACTGAACAAAACATTTTTTTAAATTTATTTGGAGTGGTAAAACTGAAAGGGTAAAAAAGAGATTCAATTATAGCCCCATCCACAGATGGTGGTATAGACATGGTTCATTCTTTTATTCAATAGATGACTTGGATTAAATGGCTTATTGCAAATGGAGTACTTTTGCAGATTAAGGTTACCAAACTAAGTTTGAATAAATTTAAAGGGATTCAGATGTTGAAATTAGTGTGGACAAATTAAAAAAAATAAGTAAATATATTGGGAATAAATTTTGGCAAGATTTATGCCTTTACAGTGGCTTATCAGTAGAAAGATACTTGTCAGAGGACAGTGTAGGTTTTGTTGATATTAATTTTCACAAAAATGGCAGTCAAATAAAACAATGTATAAAGTATCTCTTCAGTAGTCGGGTATCAATATTAAACTTGGAAGAAACACAACAAAAGGCTCAAACTAACAATTACATTGAATTGTTTAAAAGAATGTCTGGTCATTGGAAAAGAAGGATTACAAATTATATTGAAAATGGAAATACTGTTATGAATGTTAATTCTGAAACAGTTTTGCTCTTTGCAAATAAGATTATAAAGGTTTGGTAATAAATTTAAAAAATATGAACCTTATGGGAAACATTGCCTGGTCTATACAACTAGGTTGACATATAGGTGATCAGAACTGGAAAAAAAATCTTCAAAGCTTGGCAACAAAGATACAAATTTTATTTCCTTCAAGTGTCAACCAATGTTTGTGTTTTTGTTGAAAAAAAGAACATATTTATCAATGATAATACATGTATTTTCTGTTATCAAGAAATCAGAAACATTGAAAACTTATTTTATAAGACAATTTTCAGCTTTCAAAGCTAAAGGTTTACATGGGAAGGCTGGATTTGGGAGGTAATAATCATAAACCTAAGGAATTGTTGTCAAAGAAATATATTCTCCTTCAGAAATCAGTTTCTCCAGAAACTGAAAATCCAATATGTAAAAACCTGTAGACAAATTTTAAAAACATTTTCAAGTATGTGTAAGTAATGTAGGGGATTAAATTTAGGCTGTGTATGATTTAAGGGACAAATGTAGATTGTGTAGATTAAATGTTAGGGACTAATTTAGGTTGTGTAAATGATATAAGGGAATAATTTAGGTTGTGTAAATGATATAAGGGACTAAATTTAGGTTGTATAAATGATGTAAAGTACTACGTTTTAGCTATGAAGATGATGCAGAGGACAAATTTAGGTTGTGTAAATGATGTTTGGGACCAAATTTAGGCTGTGTAGATGATATAAAGGTCAAACATGTATATTGTTCCAACTAAGCTACCATTGCTCTCTCCATGCAAGTATATCTATATTTTACCAACTGAGCTACCCTTGCTCCCTCCATGCAAGTACATGTATATTATACCAACTGAGCTACCCTTACTCCCTCCAAGGAAGTACATGTATATTATACCAACTGAGCTACCCTTGCTCTCTCCATGCAAGTACATGTATATTATACCAACTGAACTACCCTTGCTTCCTCCATGCAAGTACATGTATATTATACCAACTGAACTACCCTTGCTTCCTCCATGCAAGTACATGTATATTATACCAACTGAACTACCCTTGCTCCCTCCATGGAAGTACATGTATATTATACCAACTGAACTACCCTTGCTCTCTCCATGCAAGTACATGTATATTATACCAACTGAACTACCCTTGCTCTCTCCATGGAAGTATATCTATATTGTACCAACTGAACTACCCCTGCTCTCTTCTTGCAAATACATACATATTGTCACTATCTTTGTCATGCACTATTTACTGTCCCTTATATCTTTGTGAAGAAAGAACAGAAATCTTAGAAATTGTTTCATTCATCTTAAACAATGTATGTAATTAATGGTCATTTCTGGCACTTATTTTTACGTCAAATGTCAGATGATGGCATCAAATGCATATTGTCTTCTGTTCTGATGTCGGATGATAGCATATGTCTATTTCTAGACATGATGTAAGATGATGGTAAATTTCTTTTCTTATTCTAGAGATGATGTCAGAGCCCCCATTCCACAGAAGAAGGAAATTTTGGTGGAGGATGTGCCAGTATTTGGTTAGTACAGATTATGTTTTTCCACCTTTGTACTCTAGATTTAGATGTTTTTGAGAATAGTTTGTCAGAAATATTGATATGCTTTATTAATGGCATCCTAGTTGTATTAGTAGTTGTTGTTTTTGTCATCAGCAGGAACAAATGTACAGTTTTTTTCTATGTTGAGATCATTTTACCAGATGTGTAGTCATAAAATTTTAAATGTGCAAACATTCTAGACAAATATACCACCATATCAGAAGTAAGTCATGCTATGTGCTGTTTAGGTCTTCTGTCTGGATTAGTCTCTTTTGACACTGTTGCAGGTGTAGTAAAAAAAACCCTGGATATATTGTGCATATCAAGGAGTACTTTTTCTTGGTATTGTAATCCAGTAAATCTTTTTTGTTCAGGACAGTTTCTGGGACATGGTTTATTCACATTATTGAAAGTGCTGCAAATTTCAATTTCTTTAAACACTGGCCAATACAATTATGAAACTTATTTTTCATTTTCTTGCATAAAAGTTTAAGACAGCATATGCTGTTCAACTTGATTGTCTTTTTCATCATACAAACATTGATCATCTATATTGCCTCATGTCTGTATGTTACATGCATTAAGTCTTGGTGTCATTTGGCAGTATCGCCTTATATGTGTTTTATGCAAGCAGGTAAACTTTGCTCTTATCTGGCAATATAGCCGTATTTAGTGTGTATGGTACATGTAGAATGGCTTCACTTTCATCTGGCACCCTGATGCCTTGTATAGTTAATACTGTAATGACATTGGCATTGAACTTTAACTGACAGAGAAGAGGAAGTTAACCTTTAAAACTTGATTACAAATACACATGCACTGATGATGTAAAATGAATGTTTGGCACAACCTAAACGAGTCAGAAAACCGATACAAATGTTGGGTATGTTGTCATGAAAAGCAGCACAAGAATATATTTTCTAAATAAATTGTTTGCTGTTTAGTTTTCTTTGTTTGGTATTTTAAAGTACAGCAAAGCAGCACAGAAACTATTTGGTACATGAATGTGTTTGCTTATTGGTTTGCTTTGGTTTATTGTTTAAAGGTGCATCAACAGTTTGAAGATTTTATGATGCTAATGTCTGTTATAATGAGCTTTTACTGTGTAATATGTAAATCTACATAATACATAAATATCAGAGCTAATTTAATTTTAGTAGCCCCCCCTCCGTTAACCTTGTAATCCATTAGCCATGTGCTCAATTTGCCTTTTACTCCATTCACCTTGTAATGCATTAGACTTGTATTCTTTTTGCCTTGTATTCCGTTAGCTTTGTACTTTATTAGCCTTGTAACCCATTGTTCTTGTATTTCATTAGCTTTACAATATATTAGCCTTGTACTCCGGTACTCTTCTACTCCATCAACCTTGTAATACATTAGATATCAACTCTATTTGCCTTGTAACCCATGACTTTTTTACTCCATTAACTAAGTAATCCATTACTCTTCTACTCCATTCACCTTGTGATACATTATTCTTGTACTACATTAGCCCTGAAGTCTATTAGATCTGTACTTGATTAGCATTATAATCCATTACTCT
Source organism: Potamilus streckersoni (assembly GCA_016746295.1). Taxonomy (NCBI): domain Eukaryota; kingdom Metazoa; phylum Mollusca; class Bivalvia; order Unionida; family Unionidae; genus Potamilus; species Potamilus streckersoni. The sequence goes on along the minus strand of JAEAOA010000205.1, from coordinate 2,233,917 downwards.
TGTGATCTATTCCATTTCTGCTTCATTGGCCATGTAGTCCATTACTCTTGTGCTCCATTAACTTAATAATCCATTTCTCTTGTACTCCATTAGTCTTGTAATTGATTATTTTTGTACTCCATTAGCCATGTTCTTTTTCACCTTGTAATCCATTTGTCTTGTACTCAATTAACTTTGTAATGCATTAATATTGTACTCCATTTGCTTTTCTGTTTGATTTGCCTTGTAATTTATTACTCTTCTACTCCATTAGCATTTTTTGTGGTTCATCACTCTTGTGCTTCATTAGGCTTTTTGTCCAATTACTGTTGTAGTCAATTCACATTGTAATCCATTTATTTGTATTCCATTGACTTTGTAATCCATTATGCCTGTGCTCAATTAGTCCTGTAATCAATTATTCTTGTACTCCATTAGCCTTGTAATGCATTATTCTTGTACTCCATTTACCTTGTAATCTAGTGCTCTTAAGGCTGACTTTCAACTACAAGAACAGACTTAAAGGACTTAATAATGTTTATTTCCTTAATTATGGTATGCATGTTACTGTAATTTAATCATGAATGTTTTTGTGATCATATCATGTTGATGTTTTTATGTTATCTAACATTAAAAAGCACATAGAGCTTCTAAAGATTAGTTGTTGTACTAAGTCCACAATATTTATTATTATTATTATTATTATTATTATTATTATTATTATTATTATTATCATTATTATTATTATTATTATCATTATTATCATCATCATCATCATCATTATTATTATTATTATTATTATTATTATTATTATTATTATTATTATTATTATTATTATTATTATTATTATTATCATCATCATCATTATCATTATTATTATTATTATTATTATTATTATTATTATTATTATTATTATTATTATTATTATTATTATTATTAATCCATTAGCTTTGCACTCCATTTTGATCATTGTGACGATTTTGTCTTCAATTTAGTAGAGTTATTTTATAAAAAAATCAACATTACTGCTGCAGACTGAGAGTATATAAAAATAATTTAAACAATTTAATTGATAAAATTTTATCCAAACCTGCTGTTCTCTATATACCAAAGCAGTAGACATTCGGATTTGACTTTCTAAAAGCTGGATAATACATAGCAATGAAATCCGTTTTTGTGTTCTAGGTTTTAGAGGCAGGAAGAGGAAAAGCAGATCTGTATTTGATGGCTTCAGGGACTTTCAAGCAGAAGCAAGTAAGAAATATGGATTGGTAGATAAAATGCATGATGTGTTTTGTCCTTCATTAAAACTCTGCCTTATAGTGTTGATAATCACAGATAGTGTAAAACCAAACCATCAGTAATAAAGAAAACAAGCCCTCTGTAATATTTATAATCTGTGGAAAACCAATCCCTCGTGAGTAAAGTATTTTTGAATTACTGCATTTGTATCAATATGAACAAGTGTTTTTAGCTATACTGTATGACATTATGAGTCCAGTATTTCTCAAGACAAAAAGTGTTGATATTTTCCTATACAAGTCCAGTATACCTTAAGACAAAAAGTGTTGATATTTTCCTATACAAATGCAGTAATCTTTTTATTATATGCTCAGTTTGCTTTTCTACCAAAGTTTGAATATTAAAATAAACATGCTACAACAAAATAGTTATTTAATTTCTGGTGTTTTTTAGAGTAAATACAGAAGTGTAGTTAAACAATACACAATGACAGTGTTCATGTGCACAGTGTACCATGAGTTCATTCATTAGTTTAAAAAAGAAAACTCATTTTGGTCAACTTATAATTAAAGCTCCATGTGTTTCTGTTCTGCTGTTTGAAATAATGAGGTGGACAAAATATGAAATGCTTCAATTTTAAATTCTCAAGAAGATGTAGGATTAAATAGTGATTGCTAGGGATACTAAATTTTGTGGTGCAGTAAATACATTCTTGGAAATGTGATTTCTGTTGGAAATAGTTTTGATTTACAGTATAATTTTGCTCTGTGGATCAATTTTTGGAACCCATGTAATTCTGATTAGCAGAAAAAAATAAGTAAGTTTTTGAGAAAATTCAGGTTGCAGAATTTAAGTACATTCATTGTCATTGTTATTACCAGCTACAGATGACATTTGTTTGCCTTGTCACTTGCATGCTTTTTGTTGGAGGGACCCCAGCTACAGAGGATATATTTTGATCATGTGCCATTTTTGTTAAAAGATGTTAAAGGGAAAATTGCAAAGTATTTAAGGTGTGAGGGTCCATTTTGCATGAGGGAAAAAAAGACTTCTTTGTCATTTGGCTTATTGACTCTGAGGCTTATGCTATTCTACCAAAACCCTCCATCTTCAGTTGCAATTTTTTTCAAATTTAGTGCTTGGACATGCTTGTAAAATGGAACATCTCTAGGAGAGACTGGATTGGCCTTGATAAGCTTTTCTATGCTATTTGTTATACACCCTGGACAGCATGGCTCATAACATGAACCATTGATTTGAAAATCATTTAAACATTTCTGTTAAAAAAGTGTTTAAATGATCAGAATGGGTTTTTCAGTGCTGCATGTCTCATGTTTGTTGTCATATCATTGAACATTGCAGATATAATCTGCATTCGTTTGCTTGGTTGAAAGCTTCTTTTGTGATTTGTTTAGTTCATCCACATTGTCAACTCTGTCGTCTCTACTCTCAAATGGCATAGTTGCTTACTTATCCACAAACAAATTAAATTAATCAAAAGTTCTACATGAGTATACATTGTTTGTTTACAATGAAAAGTAGTTCATAACACACAATACTATTTTTAGATACATATCTCATGCAGTATAAAGCAATGCAGTGTGGACAAATACTGTATGATTCTGACAATGTAAAGTTAATGGAGATAAAGCGAATATAATATAAATCTACTTATGAAAGAAGGCAGAATTATTTATTAATAATCAGAGTATATAGACCTATAAAAGAAAAGAAAATGAAATGAAGAATTGTAGCAGTTTTTGTGGACCAGCTTTGAAGGAAGCTTGACAGAGTAATCTCTTGAAAATCTATAGCTGTCCACATCATGAAACTTCATTATAAAATACATAAGGATAAAGTGATCTCACATCATACATATCTGTATACAATACATAAGGATAATGTGATCTCACATCATACATATCTGTATAAAATACATAAGGATAAAGTGATCTCACATACATTTCTGTATAAAATACATAAGGATAAAGTGATCTCACATCATACATATCTGTATAAAATACATAAGGATAAAATGATCTCACATCATACATTTCTGTATAAAATACATAAGGATAAAGTGATCTCATGTATAACATCATTCATATATGTAATTTAATTATTTGGTTGGTTGTTGTTTTTTTTATTATTCAATTACAGGCTACTGTGATGTAACTTTGATTACTGGATTTGACCTTGTCCAGAAATTGAGTTCAGTTATGTTTGACCTGACTGTTATTTTTTTCATTGATAGGCAACTAATAAAAGAAACATTGTATTTAATTTCTACCATGTTTCAGAGTCAGTGACAGTTTTAGTAAACAACTGTTTTAATTTTTTCTAAAACTTCTTTCTCATAATAAGAATTGTCAAATCAAGGTCATACCTGGATGATGTAACAATCAGCATAACAATTTTCTAATTTTTTAGAAGGTTGACCCTAATCCAGAAATATAAAACTTGTGTATAACTTTTGTCTTTATAGAGATTTTCCAGTCAGGCTTTAAAAACTTGTGATGTCAAGTTACATTATGTTGTGACCAGTTTGAGCTGAATATTTTTTTCTTAAAATTATTGAATTTCAAGTGATTCTTTTACCTGGATTTACATAAGTGTTTTTACAAAATTTTGGACAAAGTCATTCAGTGAAATTTATACGGAATTCAAAACTGGATTTTCTGTGATTCAACAAGGAACTGTTGCAGGTTACAACAAATCACATCACCTTCCATTTTATATTTCATCGGGACTCAAACTCAGATTCGTTCAAGACTTTTTAATAATAGAACTTCTATATTTTAAATTCTTGGATTATTTTTGGATTAGATTTGTAAAACCAGTTCTTTTTTCTCAATTCTTAATTTTCACTTGGTATTCTAGAGAAATAAATTATTTGTTTAATTTTACAAAGCTTGCTGTCTTCACTCTTTTCTGTTGCTTTTTGCAAGAGCCTAGCTCGTAACATCATACACTTTTTAATATAATATGTAAGGCTTAAGTGATTTTGCATTGTACACTTCTGTTTTCCATGAACATATTTATATGTATTACTACTACACATATTATCTTCCTTATATATATTTCATTTATCTTTGTAAAATTTTTATGAAATCTTTTCAACAAGATCATCTTGTGTTAGACTCTAATTGGGCCACAGCATGGTTATAATGCATTTTCTGGAAATAGTTGCATCTGAATAAAATGACTATAAGTTTTCCTGTTGAATTCTTCATCATGCCATGAGACTGTTTTCCTGTCCAATGTGTCATCATACTGTAAGACTGTTTTCCTGTCCAATGATTCAATTTTCTGTAGAGCTATTTTCCTGTCCAATATGTCATCATGCTATAAGACTGTTTTTCTGTACAGTAATTCATCATGCTATTGAATTGTTTTCCTGTTGAATGTATCATCAAATTATAAGATTGTTTTCCAGTCTATTGCTTCATCATGCTATGAAACTGTTTTCCTGTCCAAAGATTCAACTTTCTGTAGAGCTATTGCTTCATCATGCTATAAAACTGTTTTCCTGTCCAAAGATTCAAAGTTCTATATGTCTGTGTTCCTGTTCAGTGATTAAAAGTTTTATATGGTTGTTTTCCATTCCAAAGCTTCAAAGTGCTGTAGGACTGTTTTCCTGATTCAAGTTTCTATTGGACTGTTTTCCATGCTATAGATTTATTTTCCTGTCCAATGCTTTTAATGCTGTAGGGCTTTTTTCTTTCCTAATTTCAGAGCAACAGGAGGAAATGCTGCTTGGAAAAGCCAACAAGACAAAGAAGAGATCATTAGAAGACCTTTTTCGGCCTCCAATTGATATAACATACAAAGGAACTTTCAGTAATGTATGTCATACCAAATAAATGGTTCACATACTTGCAAAGAATGTGTATGATTTAGGCATTATTTTTTTATATAGAATTGGTGTCCTTGTTGATCCAGGTGTGAACATAAAGTTTTTAAATTTGGAGTTTCATTTCTGAAGGAAATACTTGTAGATTCATGAATCCTGATTGGAGAGTGCTATTTAACACTTGAAAATGTAGAATGTTGTAGCCTGCTTTTTAAGCTTCATTAACTGGCTTAAAGTTTTGACATTTAGCTGCAGTTCACTGAAACTTGCTAAAACAGGCATACAACTGATAAGTTCATTGATTACACATATCTTAGGTCTCGATGAAATATACTACCTGATCATGATACCTTAGGAGAACTACTACTACTTTACAAATCCAGTCCTCCCATGGTATAACCTTTTAGCTTAAAATCAAAAGTTAATTGCCTACCTTGGTGGCAGTTAGATAGAGTGATCTCTCTTTGATACTGAGATTGGCAACAAATCCTGCGAATACTTTAGTTGATACTTCTGCTTGTGCTGAGCAGCATGCTTTCTACAGACAGAGGCCACATAATCTACATTCAAATATTTTGGAATTTTTCAACCTTAAAGCAAGTTGGAGGAGTGCTCTTCAGAAGGGAAGTATACTCCTTTAAACTTTGAGATTTAATTTTCTTACTTCATTGACAAAATTTCTGTCCTTTCAGTATCACCACTTTGCCATCCTCACACACTTAGGCACTCTTGGCATTATGTACCTTGGCATTGTGTATCTTGGTATTATGTACCTTGGTATTACGTACCTGCATGGGTCGCATGTCTATCCCCACACATTGCTATAGATGTATTTCAGTATGTGTAGGTCACCAAATTATAATAATCTTCCTCATTTGCTGTCTTGCACTTCTCTTGTATGGACTTACTTGCTGGATCAAGTATCTCATACCCCATCACAATGTCATAAACTGGACAATGGCATGCCACCTATGATGGTCCTTTTCCACTGTGACTGGACTCTACCATATGGCTTCTATCTAAACAAGTCAATCAATTACAGGTCACACAGCAGATCTCCATTTTCAGCCACCAGACAAACTGTCTTTGTTCAGTTTGCTAAAGCCATGTAATACAGTCACTCACATAGATCAGCCTAACCTGCATAGTGCCACACGGTGTTCACTGCATATGATACCAGCTTAGTGCTGTAATACCCAGTGATGTCCCTTCACATTGTTCTAAAGCCTCTGGCACTCAAATGGAGCCTGTACTGAGCAACCATTTTGAAGTTACAATATCTCACCACCACAGTCAATTGTACATTTTAAGCCAAAGACAAGGCCTTTATGAAATACATTGGAGCGAGATAAAGATTAAAGGAAGATTACTGAGATATTATTTTGCACAGCAATAGATTTAATAGCACTATTCTCTCAAATCTGGAGCCTCCCATGTTTCAGATCACAACAGGTCACTCACACAGTTGATTTCATCACTTAGCCAGTGATGGAACAACCTTGTTTGATCTGTATGGACTGGTTCTGTAGACCAAATATCCTCACACCCATCACCACAAATAACATCCTTGTTTCAGTTGTATGGACATGTTCTGTGTACCAAATATCATCTAACCCATCTCTACAACGTTCACAAATATAAAATGGCACTGATCTGTCAAATCATGTCTCAGATTGCAGCAGGTCACAAGCACAGTAGATGTTACAATTTAAGTCAAAAGATGGAATGTCTTTGTGCAGTTTGTTTACTTCATATTAAAAGGCACTTTTTATCAGCATGCGTCATTCCATGCATATTGTTTTGCCCACAGAATATGGAGCCACTGCATTCTCATGCCTTTGCCACTAAGAGTGAATATTTGCTGGTGATCAAGTCTGAACCAGAACATTCTGGGAGCATGGTGTCCCATTCCTTTAGACAGTCTTCTGTTTTGTCTCATACTGCACAGCTTTGTGCCCAAAGTGGATTAATTGTAGGTGCTAACCTGGCTGAAAAAGACATTGTTTGGACTGATCTTGATGGATTCATTTTTTCACATCTCACCTAAGATCCACTTCTTAATTACACTAGTAATGGCAGACATAATTAGCAAGACACATGCTTTAATAATTGACCTGAACTACTTTCACTTCAGAAAGGGATGAGAGTTTCTTTGCCAAGAACATGCTCCCATTCATGGGGAATTCCTGTATCAAGGCAAGATCACTCTAACTGCCACTTAGTTTTTTAGCCTGGGAGGGCTGGATTTGCAAGTTAATAGTAGTGTCTTAACATTTTATGATTGAGCAAGTATTATTGAAGAAACTTATTTTACTAGGAAAAGAAATTGTTTCTTAATTATGCCCTGGTAGATGAGTACTATTCCATCATGGTAGAAGTAGGTCAGTATGCTCCATATTTTATACTTCACTGACTTGGGATAAATGTTGTATTTAATTTTAATTTCTCATGCACTGTTCATGCTGGAAACATAACATTGATGATGGTTTGCATCACTATTAGTACCACACCCATATAATAAAAGCAAATCATATTTTTGGCAATTAGTGTATGGCAACTTTAGTTTTTAACATGCTATCCTTCATATAATACTTATTACATTTATATTGCCTTTAATTAAGTAAAAAAATGACTGAAAACCAAGAAAGATTTATCACAAGTCCAAATGTGTAAAGTTCCAACTGAATTCCAATGGTATTCCAGTTAAATTCCAATATTGATTGTATAAATGTGCCTGTTGTTTCAAGTATGCTAATGTGCCAGTGGCCTGTAGTGTGCCAATTTGCCAACAGCCTTTTCATGTATTATAATAATATAATGTAAAATGTTCATATTTGAAATCGCTATATTTCCAAATTAATTTTCCAGTCCAAGAATATTATATATGAAATACTGAAGACAACAAAGAATAATTCTGCCTTAGATGTTGAATGCAAGAATGAATAATTTCTCAAGTAAACAAGATTATGAAAAGCTTAGAAACAAAAGTAGAACCAGGATGTAGGTCACATGTTTATTTTTAAAACATCCTATGTTGTTGACAAGGTAAAATCTGTTACTAAATTATGATAAAGAAATTGGTAAACATCATGTATAATTATTTAAATGAGAGAATTCCAATGTTCTAGACCTAGACCCATATCTAGATAAACATGTTTATTTTTATTGATAATAATCCTAATATTTAACCCACACTCATAGAGGAATATTAACTCTGTTGTTTTTTTAACAAAAAAGAGTTATTGGTCAGGTGCATAATGAACTTTGGAAAATTTCAAGTCCAAAATACAATTATATATAACATACAATTGTGGAGAAAAAAAAATCATATAGAAAAAAGACCAAATACTAATTAAATATATGTAACATAATGAAATTTCATGAGATAATGTATTTTATGTTCAGGATTTAGTGACTTTGTTGAAATTTTGTGTTTGAAGTTTATCTATTGTGTACTGCAGTATTTATATTCAAATCACAAACTGTCATGATTGAATATATCAGTGCTAGTGCTGCACCATTACAACCAAAGAATAGGACAGTGACCAATATTTTATGCTTCACTGATAAAGGCTAAGTATTTGTGTGTGTGGTTTGGAATTTAACATAGCTTTTAAAATATTTCAGTCATGTCACTATGATTCCTGCAGTGTGGCAGTTTATAGTGATGTGTAGCACCGGGGCATCATGCCACAGACATATAGTGTGATATCTCACACAGTCACATTATCCTAACATCAGTCCAATCAGTCCTTATCCTATCCTCTTAGTGCAGAGTGCCTAGTGAGGCAGCTGCTAGTAGCTTTTGAAAAGTTTTTGGTATGACTCAACGGGGGGGTGGGGTGGTGGTGGCCAAACCCGCAACCTCTTGTATCCAGGGTGGATGCTCTAATCACTAGGCTACCAGAGTGGTCAGTTTAAGTATTTAAAACATGGCCAATTGGTTTATGTATTTAGCTGATGACCAGATTGTTTTTCTTACTTTTTATATGTTAATCTACATTGAAGTCCATTTTTAACAAATAAGTGGGAACATATGTATTTATGTAGTGGTAATTGTTTATTGACTATTCATTGTATTTTGTGAAATGTTAACCTTTAGAGGTTTTACTGTGTATTGTACATATCAGATGAGTATACTGCAAATAAGGCCTCAACATGTTTTTCTTAGATAGTTGAATCTGAAGTTAAGTATGGAACATTAAAAAAATAGCACTAGACTGTACCTCAGTCAAGAATGATTCTGTCAGTCTAATTAACTGAATCAGTTTGGTATGATCTTTGTTTTCTTTTCTCAGGCAAAGGAAGCAGGAATGTCACAGCACCGCTGGTTAATGGTGAATGTTCAGAATGTTCAGGAGTTTGCCTGTCAGGCACTTAACAGAGATGTGTGGAGCAATTCAGCTGTCAAGGCTATAATAAAAGAGCATTTTATTTTCTGGCAGGTGAGAACATTATATTTTTGTATTTTTGTGACAGGTGAGAACATTTTATTTTCTTTTCTGTGGCAGGTGAGAACATTCTATTTTGTAATTTTGGGAGGTGAGAACATTCTATTTTTGTATTTTTGTGGGAGGTCAGAACATTCTATTTTTGTATTTTTGTGGGAGGTGAGAACATTCTATGTTGTGTTTTGTGGCAGGTGAGAACATTCTATTTTGTGTTTTTGTGGCAGGTGTGAATATTCTATTTTTGTGGCAGGTGAGAACATTCTATGTTGTGTTTTGTGGCAGGTGAGAACATTCTATTTTTGTGGCAGGTGAGAACATTCTATGTTGTGTTTTGTGGCAGGTGAGAACATTCTATTTTGTGTTTTTGTGGCAGGTGTGTTTATTCTATTTTGTGCTTTTGTGGCAGGTGAGAACATTCTATTTTGTATTTTTGTGGCAGGTAAGAACATTCTATTTTTGATTTTTGTGGCAGGTGATAACATTCTATTTTGTATTTTGTGGCAGGTGAGAACATTCTAGTTTTGTATTTTGTGGCAGGTAAGAACATTCTATTTTGGATTTTTGTGGCCGGTGAGAACATTCTATTTTGTATTTTTGTGGCAAAGGCATTAGGTGTTTCACATGTCTTTACAGCCCAGACCATCATGTCTCATACTGGCCCATCACAAAGTTTTACTTTTGATTGATCATTTATTCTTGTTTAAGGCTCTTCATTAATTTGATTTTCAGGCAAATTTCAGGGAACTTTATTCATTGATTTCAGTTCAAGAGCATATCTAACCATTAGCACTTTACCTTGTAACAATATAGTGACATTGATAGGATCAGTCATTTAGACCACACTAATTTTTCACTTAGCTGAGAAAGGGTTGTTTTAGCTGATGAAGACTTAAGGATGTGACTTCCAAAGCCAGGAGAATGTGTGGGCCATTGGTGAGAGAGCAGTTGGCATACCTTTTGGATATCTGTGTTTGAGTCGTGGTCTGGCTACGCAGTTTTACCACTAACAGAACATTTATGTACACAGTAATTATATGAAATACTTGATGAATACCATTACTGAGTTCCATGATGGTATAAAGAAATGAATTAACTGGGTCACACAAGCATATATTATTATATTTATTTTATATGAGAAATATTGTTTTTCATCTCTTTCATTGTCAAGAAGATACAATAGTTGTGCTGATTGTTTTCATGTTGAGTGAATGATCACATATTGCTAATCATAATAGTACAAAATGTTATTAAATCATCATAGTTTTTAGGTTCTGAAACCATACAATAAAGTCATATTATACCAGTGCTGGAGATGGTGTACATAAATGCAGTATATACTTGCTTATAAGTTGACATTTTTTATTACAGAAAATTCAATACATGCAGAGTAGGGTTCATACAAAACATCTGAGTGATCTAGGGTTAATGTTTGCAGCATGTACAAATACTATATATTGAAATAGTTTTCCATTTTCATGCCACTATTCCCATTCAGAAATGCATATATTGCATGCCCTGTTTATCTGTTTCTTGACAGTATTCATTACACAATGCTTACATTTACTAATTTTCAAAATATTTTAGGTAAATTAAATAATACCCACAACAAAGTTCAATGTCTGTCAGTCTTGATACTTATTCAGTGACAAGTAGATTCCTACAACTTCTTGTGCATGTTTGACCTTAGTCCCTTTACACCCTCTTTGTTTTCATACATGACAACCCTTTGATTAAGCTGTGAATTTGATACTTGTTCAGTGCCAAGCTTGCTTGAACTTGCCACACAACTGACACCTATCAAATTGCATTCTGTAATAGATTTCACAGACTGTATGGTCCGAGAGCCCAAGCTCAGCCTTTACATAATTCCCCATTTATGACAGTAATGACAAAGAATTATTTATGTAAAACTCAGTTTACTAAGTTGACATGAGTCTTTTTTATATTTAAATACAGCATATATATGTATGTATGTATGTGTGTGTGTCTGTATGTATGTATGTATGTATGTATGTATGTATGTATGTATGTATGTATGTATGTATGTATGTATGTATGTATGTATGTATGTGCATGTGTATGTATGTATGTATGTATGTATGTATGTATGTATGTATGTATGTATGTATGTATGTATGTATGTATGTATGCATGCATACATTTGTATGTGAATATATGTATGTATGTATGTATGTATGTATGTATGTATGTATGTATGTATGTATGTATGTATGTATGTATGTATGTCTGTATGTATGTATGTATGTATGTATGTCTGTATGTATGTATCTTTATATGTATGTACATGCAGTATTTAATGGCACCTTAGAAAAGTGATGACTCTAGTGCATTAAAACTAAAGTTCTTTTTCTGAAATTTGAAATGTTGCAGAGATGCATTAAGAAGATAAACACTTCCAGCAGATGTAAGATAAAAGAGACCTAAGTGGGCAAGATGTCAGTCACATAGCTTGCAAATCTTAACAGTTGATCATGTCACTAAGCAGGCATACTTAGTATTGTAAGAACACAACCATATGTAAACTATCAACTCTTATACTATATAAGATAAATGCATATTTAGTATGCATAGATCTCATACCTGACTGAACTTACCCAGCATCTTGTTGATGTAAACCTATTTACCAAGATTATCAAAATCAGATGAGAAATATTGTTACTTGGGACATAATGAGCTCAATCAGATGCAGATCCTCCTTAGTTTTTGTAGATCTCACTTATTACAGAAAAGTATGTGCAGATCTCACTTATTGCAGAACACTATGTGCAAATGTCACTTATTAGAGAACAATATGTGCAGATCTCACTTATTGCAGAACAGTATGTGCAGATCTCACTTATTGCAGAAAAGTATGTGAAGATCTCACTTATTTTAGAACAGTATTTGCAGATCTCAGTTTTTTTTTACAGAACTAGTCTAAGACCAAGATAATATTAGTTGACTTAAGCTAGAGCAATATTTGATTGGAATTTGGTCTCCACATTTGGAACAAATTCTGCAAGCCATGGACAATATTAAGTTGTGAATATGTTTATTATAGAAATTATCAGAAATCTTTGATTGCTATAAGCTATATTCTAAGTCTGAGCAAAATTACATCAGAAATATGGCTTCCAGAGTGTAACCAGCAGTTATCAACAGAAGGATGATACATTGTGGATGCCAGCCATACATTAAGCTTAGTTGGTCTGACAACTCAGTGAGCTTAAACATTGCTGTGAAATAATATGGCATACATTATACATTAGCTGGCAGTGAAAGACTGACACTGAATACAAAATTTAGTTGCCAGTAATTTGACAGAAATGACACATGAAGGTCTTAAAAATACTTATCAAATTTGACAGAAATCATCCTGGACAGTCTCAAAAGTAGTACTAATCAAATCTGACAGAAGTATTCCTGGAAGGTCTTAGAAGTGTTGATCAAATTTGACAGAAATCATGCTGGATAATCTTTAAAATAATGATAAAATTTGACAGAAATGAGCCTGGAAGGTCTTAAAAATTCTTATCAAACTTGACAAATGACCCTGGAAGGTCTTAATAATGCTGATCAAATTTGACAGAAATGACACATGAAGGTCTTTAAAAAATACTGATAAAATTAAACAGAATTTAACCTGGATGAATTTAAAAAACTGATAAAATTTGACAAAAATTACCCTGGAAGGTCTTGAAAATACTGATAAAATTTGACAGTAATGACCCTGGATGATCTTAAAAATCAACCTGGATAGTCTTTAAAATAGTGTTGTTCCAATTATAGATTATAATTGATCAGTTGGTTGAGCAAACCAATAAGATAATTGATTGTGAAACTCCATAATTGATTATGCAGAAAGGGAGACTACATTTTAGTTGCATGCAAAACACAAGGGTTAGTAAATTTCTTGTATAAATGGTAAGCTGTATAGGATTTACTTTTAAATTTGGACAAATATTGTCATGATTACATGATTTTGCTCTTAAATGGTTCAATTAAAACATTTAAACAATTCTTCATGATTTGTTTCAGTTTACATGTGAACTCCTTCAATTGTAGTATTAGCAAATGGTGATAGACACATCAAATATGAATGAAAGGGTTTTTGAGGGTTGCAACAGTTTTCAGTTACATAAAGTTATAGAAGGTTGCTTTCAATTAACAAAGTTGTAGAACTAAAACAATTTTTATTGTGTTAAAGTATACATGTCATTAACAGAGACTGCTACTGTATATTTATTAAAATTTTCAACTCTTATTGCAAAGATAAAACTGTTTCAAATTTTTAAAAAAAAATTTGCTCATAGTAACTGATTATAATCAATTATCAGAAGTGGAACCAACCATTGAACATGAAATTCTGACTGATTCCCATCAATACTTAACCCAACTGATCCAAATCATTCTGGAAGGTCTTACAAATACATATACTGACTCATGCCGTAGTTGAGGAATATTTCACACTAGTTCCTGCTCAGTAACAACTCTGGTAACTTATATTTGTAATTTCTTACCTTTGAATTATAATGAATTAATATTTATTATGTTGTGCTTCATATTGGTGTTACTGAATTTCAGGTGTATTATGACAGTGAGGAGGGCAGAAAGTTCACCCAGTTTTATAAAGTACATGATTGGCCATATGTTGCTATATTGGATCCACAGACAGGTTGGTTTTCATGTATAGAATCTCTGTGCCACTAAAGTATTGAAAATAGTGTTAGTACCAGTATATTTTGCATTCTGATGAAAGATTATACATCTTGAATAAAAAAATTGCCTAGAGTTACTTAAATATCAATTTCAGATGTGTTAGTATTCATGGAAGCTGTTCAGAGAAGTTCATCTTGAGAAATCTTGTCCATGCAAAGAGATTTTCAGTCTTTGTCTGGGTTTGAGTCTCAATCTTGGACCAATGTGGGTACATGAGTAAGCTTGTCAGTAGCTTCTCATGGATCAGTGGTTTTTTCCAGGGTTTTCCAGAGTTCTTCCTCCACCAATAATATTATCCACCTTGTATAGCCTATCTTGTTCTGAATAATAGTATTAAACCCTAAAACAACAACAACAACAACATTCTTTGTACACTGTATGTATGCATTAAATGATTAATTAGTAAACTATGTACTGATGAAATAATCACTTATTAGATTGTAAATATGGATTAAATGATCCATTAGTAGAGTGTATGTATGGATTAAATGATCAGTTAGTAACATGTATGTATGGATGAAAAAATCAATTAGTATTAAATGATCAATGAGATGACTATATGTATGGATTAAATGATCAAGTAGTAGACTGTTTGTATGGATTAAATAATCAGTAGACTATGTATGGATTAAATAATCAGTAGACTGTATGTATGGATTAAATGATAATTAATAGGCTGTTTATATGTTGTTGTTGTTGTTCTGGAGCTTAACGCCATTTTTCAGCACATGGCTATACATGGCGGCCAGTATTAATGGTGGAGGAGAAAACCAGGAAATCCGAGGAAAGAACCACCGACCCACGAGAAGCTACTGGCAAGCTTTCTCACATATCCACATTCCTGGAATGTTAGACTTAAACACACACAGACTGAGGTGAGATGGCAGTGATCTGTAACGGAGAGCGCTTTAGACCACTCGGCCGACACTCGGGGCCCCAACTGTATATATGGATTAAATGATCAATCAGTAGGCTGTATTTATAGATTGAATGATCAATTGGTAGCTGTATGTATGGATTAATTGATTAATGAGTAGACTGTGTATATGTGTGTGTGTGTGTATATATATATATATATATATATATATATATATATATATATATATATATATATATATATATATATAATTATGAATCAGTTGACTGTTATGTATGGATTGTTTATGTTTCTAGGCTCATACAAAGTAACAAAGAAAAGAGTGACACCAACAAGCTTTGTGAAATTTAAGAAAGTAATTTATTTCCCTTGAAAACAAGGAAAAAATATGAAAAAGTAATTGTGGTATGTGAATCTACTTCAAAATTATTCCTAGAATTATTAATATAAGACCTATTACTAAAAAGTTCTAAATGAATAAAAGTAATTTCATTGATGTTCTAAGATGGAAGGCGATAATGTCTTTAATAATGTATGTTGTTGTCATGTCAACAGTTCCTTGTTGAATCAAAAAAATTAATAATTTGGCTTTAGAATTCTGATTTATTTCCAATAAATGTTTTTGTACAAGAATTTTGTTGAACACTAGATATTTCCAGGAAAAATAAATAGTAAATTTTTTAAAATAAAAATTTCAACACGAACTGGTCACAACATAAAAATACCTTTGAACTTCAAAGGTATGATTTACGACTGAATAAATCACTATAATATGCTAGTTTTAATGCAATTTTAGATCATGTGATGGGGTAACGTGATCACTTAATTGGAACAGCATAGTAAAACCATAGGCTGGCTGACATGTATGCCTTGTATCAATTTGATTCTACTGAACGAATCTATGAGATTAAATAAAAATATTTAAAAAATTGTTTACCTAGAACTGACACATAAGCTAAGTATGACCTTGGTTACGATCATAATTTTCACTATGGGAAAGAAATTAAACAAAGTTTTTTACAAGTTCTGAATCAAGGTCACGAACTAGGTCAGCTAAAAATACAATGTAGCAATACTGGTTAGTTAATAAACTGAACTGAATTGTCAGAAAAAAAGAGTCAAATCCAGTGAATAATGTTATCATTACAATAACATATACTGAAATAAAATAAAATATTTAAAACTAACACACAATTAAATTATATATATATATATATATATATATATATATATATATATATATATATATATATATATATATGTACCTGGATGAATTGCTCAATGAGTAGACTCTATGTATGGATTATATTATCAATTAGCAGACTGTTGTATAAGATTAAATGATCAATGAGTTGACTGTATATATGGATTAAATTGTCATTTAGTTGACTATGTATAGATTATATTCCCAATGAGTAGACTATGGATTAAATTATCAATGAGAAGACTATGTATGGATTAAATTATTAATGAGTTGACTGTATATATGGATTAAATTGTCATTTAGTTGACTATGTATAGATTATATTATCATTGAGTAGACTATCTATGGATTAAATTATCAATGAGTAGACTATGCATGGATTAAATTGTCAATGAGTAGACTATGTATGGATTAAATTATCAATTAGTAGACTATGCATGGATTAATTGTCAATGAGTAGACTATGTATGGATTAAATTATCAATGAGTAGACTATGCATGGATTAAATTGTCAATGAGTAGACTATGCATGGATTAAATTGTCAATGAGTAGACTATGTATGGATTAAATTATCAATGAGTAGACTATGTATGGATTAAATTGTCAATGAGTAGACTATGTATGGATTAAATTATCAATGAGTAGACTATGCATGGATTAATTGTCAATGAGTAGACTATGTATGGATTAAATTATCAATGAGTAGACTATGCATGGATTATATTGTCAATGAGTAGACTATGCATGGATTAAATTGTCAGTGAGTAGACTATGTATGGATTAAATGATCAATTATTCGACTATAAATTAAATTATCTTTTAGCAAACTATATGCATGGATTAAATAACCCATTAGTAGACTGCATGTATGGATTAAAGTATCAGTTAATAGACTATGTATGGATCAAATAATCAATGAGTGAACTATGTATTGTATTAAATGATCAGTTAGTAGACTGTATGTATGGATTAAATTATCAATGAGTAGACTATGTATGGATTAAATTAATCAGTTGAGTGTATGTATGAATTAAATTATCAGTTCATAGACTGGGTATTGATTAAATTGTAAATCAATAGAGTGTATGTATAGATTAAATTATCAGTTAGTAGAGTGTATGTATAGATTAAATGATCAGTTAGTAAAGTGTATGTACAGATTAAATTATCAGTTAGTAGAGTATATGTACAGATTAAATTATCAGTTAGTATAGTGTATGTACAGATTAAATTATCAGTTAGTAGAGTGTATGTACAGATTAAATTATCAGTTAGTAGAGTATATGTACAGATTAAATTATCAGTTAGTAGAGTGTATGTATAAATTAAATTATCAGTTAGAGTATATGTACAGATTAAATTATCAGTTAGTAGAGTGTATGTATAGATTAAATTATCAGTTAGTAGAGTGTATGTACAGATTAAATTTTCAGTTAGTAGAGTGTATGTATAGATTAAATTATCAATTAGTAGAGTATATGTACAGATTAAATTATCAGTTAGTAGAGAGTATGTATAGATTAAATTATCAGTTAGTAGAGTGTATGTATAGATTAAATTATCAGTTAGTAGAGTGTATGTATAGATTAAATTATCAGATAGTAGAGTGTAGGTATAGATTAAATTATCAGTTAGTAGAGTGTATGTATAGATTAAATTATAAGTTAATAGACTATGTATGGATTAAATTATCAATCAGTGGACTATATGTATGGATTAAATTATCAGTTAGTAGAGTGTATATATGGATTATATTATCATTTAATAGACAATGTATGGATTAAATTATCAATCAGTGGACTGAATGTATGGATTAAATTATCAGTTTGTAGAGTGTATATATGGATTATATTATCAGTTAATAAACTATGTATACTATAAACAATCAATTAGTAGACTGTGTGGATTCAATTATCAATCAGTAGAGTGTATGTTTGGATTAAATAATCAGATATTAGAGTGTATGTATGGATTAAATTATCAGTTAAAAGACAATGAATAACATTATCAATCTGTAGACTGTATTTATGGATTAAATTATCAGTTAGTAGAGTGTATCTATGGATTAAGTTATAAGTTAATAGACTGACTATGTATGGATTAAATGATCAATCAGTAGACTATGTAACCATTAAATTATCAGTTTGTACATTGAATGTATGGATTAAATTATTAAATTAGTTAGGTTAGCAGACTGTGTGTATAGATTAGATTATCAGTTTGTAGACTATATATATATATATATATATTTATATAATATCGATTTTATTCTATGTGTTTATGTAGTAGAAATTTTTTTCTAATGATTCAGCAATTTAAATATTAATATTTTGTTGTAGGTGAAAATTTGGTGAATTGGAACAATTTGGATTCTGCTTCCTTCTGTGATCTTGGTAAGTTTATACTTGAACTATTCACAAGTAGTTTTATTGTTGTTTGTGATTATAGCAATTTTAACATAGTTTTGTCATGGTTAGAAAGTGAGAGCTTAGTGCTGTTAGCAAGGATACCCTGGGAAAACCAGTAATTTGCAGATGCATAATAACCTCAGATGTAATTGAAAATAATTTCACAAGGATGAATCATACATTTAGATTGAATGATAAATAATTAAAAATCATTTTATAATGAATGAGATGACTGTTTCACCAATTAAGAATTACTTTACTTAAATGGTTTTATGATTTTAAAAATGGTTTAAATATGGTTTTTCTTAATTTGCAGAATATTAAACTGTAGAAATTGAGAAACCCGACAAAGATACTGCAATCAGCCCATTGTTGCAGCATTCATCAGACAGTGCATTGGTCTTCAAATTAGGTCACAAGTCACATCAGATCACATCCCATCATGCTATAAAGATAAAAACCAAATTGTAATGAAAAGCAATTTTAATTGGAGGGAAAATACACTAAAATCTAAACAATAATTATTTGGTCTTTAATGGTACCATATTTTATGTAATTTTTCGTACCCTTTAATATTTGGTACATAATCCAGTTATCAAAATAATAATTATTTAAATGTATTATAATTTTTCGTACTGATCACTTTGTATTATATTGAAAAATTCTTTAAATTTTCATACATAAAATTTCCACAAAGATTTACATTTGCAAAAAAGATCGAAAATACCATATTCAGATTTTAATTTTAAAATTTCAAAGATCAGTACATTTTCCCACCAAGCCGCCAGTTAGAGCCTTTGAACTTGCTGCCCAGCTATTTCATCATGTTCTTTTAATGTACTCTTATCAGGTTGACTTTCTGCCACTGAATTCTGTCATTGTAAATATCGGCATATTTTCCCACCCAGCCCTCAGTCAAAGTCTTTGAACTTGCCACCAAGCTATTGCATCATGTTCTTTTGATGTAGTCTTATTGACATATACATCAAAAGGTCTTTCAGCCATTGAATTCTGTCATTGTAAATATCAGTACAGCTAACTGATCAGCACATTTTCCCACAAAGCAGGTGGCTGAAGCAGGACTGGCAAGTCTTTGAATTTTGCCACACATGTATTACATGCATTCGGAGGACTCCCATATGATTTTCTGCATCCCAGAAAACAAATTGTCGTCCAGATACGTGTGATGAAGCGTTTCCGAGACCTCTCAATTAATGATTAATTGTTGGTGAGAAAATATAATAATTGATGCATAAGCATGGTTGCCCACAGCATATGTCAAGAGGGGTCATATTACCCCCTAAATCATACTGATATAAATAAATATATATATATATATATATATATATATATATATATATATATATATATATATTCATTCTGACAAGTTTAATCAAGAAAATGAAGCCGAAAATATATCACAAGATTCTGTTCAAAATGCTTAGTAAATATTAGCTTTAGTTTCATACTGCTTACTATACTAATTCTCCCGGTCGTGACTGACTGACCTCCCCACTCCAACTGTTTCAAAAGATCCTGTGGTCGCCTATGTGCCCATGTGCATAAGCTCTTATTGTCATTACAATATCTACAGGTATTTATTAACAAATGACTTTACAGACCATGCTTTTAAATATTATTAATTAGTTCTCCTTATTAAGTCCATCACTTTAACAAAACACAACGTGCATTTTAAAACTAGTTTGGAAGCCCTTTGAGGTCTTATCCAACAAAAATTAAATCTCAGTACATGCTAAAGTGAAGACCAGACCATTGGTCAACAAGTCTTATTGTTTCATTGGTCATACAAACATAAAATATAAAATCCTTGTCATTTTCCATCGTAAATTTAAAAGTCACGGACTCCGTTAAATTGATTTGTATATATACATAACAGTTTCCTATTTTACTGGAGTTTTTTTCCATTTAATCAAATCAGGTCTCTGCTGTGGGCTAAAATCTCTTAACCCAAAGTAGTTAAGGCACATGATAATAAATGTATGCTTAACCAAATTTGGCTAGCGTCTTTTAGTATAACCAACATGTGTGGTTGCAAAAGACCAAAATCTAAGTAACTATGATTAGCTCAATTTAGCTAACTGCAGCATTCTCCCTTTTCATAATGTATAATCCCACATGAGAATATAAATATTTGTTTTCTCATGAAACACAAACCCAGTTATCTGATATCTTTGTGTAACCGAGGCATCTAATAATGAAAAAGAAATAAACAACCACTGGTAAAGAAATAGTCACCAATTATAAGTATGTAGAAAGCCCTTTGCTCAACTTAAAGCGATGTCTGTTACGGATCACTGCCATCTCACCTCTGTCTATGTGGGTTCGAGCCTAGGATTCGGCGAATATGGATATTTGAGAAAGCTTGCCAGTAGCTTCTCGTGGGTCGGTGGTTCTTTCCGCGGATTTCCCGGTTTCTTCCTTCATCATTAATACTGGCTGCCATGAATAGTCATCGCTACTTTTCATAAATGGATGGTAATATCAGCATATGGTTTTTACTAAATCACTTCATATGATCCTTAAAATGGTGCCAATCTGATGTGACAGTCCCATATGATAGCCACAGTGGTCATTTTGGAACTCTTGTTGCTACTCCTCCTGAACTAAAAGTCATATGGACATGGTCATATCAACAGACTGTTTTCTCATCAAGACTTTTTATGAGGTCTAGTTGGTCTTAAATGAAAATAGTGCTGTTCTAATGTCCAATATGGCTACCTCTACAGCCATTTTGAAAATCATCTCATCTCCTGAATCGACATTTATATCAGCATATTGTTTCTTCAAATTTATTACCCAATCATTCCAGAACTACTACTACTTCACAAAACAATCCCTCTCAGATTTATTACCCACTCATAATATCTTAGGAGAACTACTACTACTTTGCAAATCAGTCCCTTCTAGATATACCTGGTATTACCCAATGATAATGTTTAACTACTACATCTTTGCAAATCAGTCCCTTCTAGATATACCTGGTATTACCCAATGATAATGTTTAACTACTACATCTTTGCAAATCAATCCATGTTTTTTCACTAAAAGTTATCTGCCCACCTAGGTGGCAGTTAAATAGTGATCTCCTTTTGATACAATTAAGCTACTTCTTCCATGTATTCAAAGATGCATGCCCTTCCCAGAGATAGAGAGCC
Organism: Potamilus streckersoni; assembly: GCA_016746295.1. Classification (NCBI taxonomy): domain Eukaryota; kingdom Metazoa; phylum Mollusca; class Bivalvia; order Unionida; family Unionidae; genus Potamilus; species Potamilus streckersoni. The sequence goes on along the minus strand of JAEAOA010000205.1, from coordinate 2,212,007 downwards.
TTCACAATGTATTACCAGTTTTCTGGAAGTTTTACCAATGAACAAGTTGGAGGCAATTTCACTTTAAATAGTATTTTCCATCTAATATTTTCATCCCTTATTTCTTTGAGAACAAAGTTCTGTCTTTGCAATATTATTACTTTGCCATCATCACACTTATAGTTACAACATTAACTAAACAGATGTGCCATTTCTTTTGTTTGATAATGAAAACTGATAATATTGCTGTATAATTTCCCACTACAATCAGATACATGCAGGTACTAATCTAGTCTTAGCCTTCTATATGCCATGTGTCACTGAATTTATCTGTGTTGGTCATTATTTGCCTTTCCTACATGTAACATTGTCTCAAATGGATACTGTAGTGTTTATTTCTTAAGTATAAATAGTGATATCAGCTGCCATGTGTGCTGTTTTGCAGGTAAACATGTTTATATAGGGTATTGTTCTGTATGACCACTAAGTCCATATAAACAGGACATGTGCAGGGCTACTACACCTGTTTACAGTTTACAGATTAGACCATGAGTAAGACTAAATGCAAGATCTATAAATGTTAGAAATATGTGACTGACAAATCTTTTAATGACACACAGCAATTGGCTCACTACATTGTGGTCTATATTTGATGTAGTTTCTATGGCAATCTTTCAGCAGGCAGAACACAACTTATCTTCTCCCATCCCAGATCCCATATGACAGTTATGAATTCAGAATGTTCTGCATCTTAAACAGAGTTGCCCAACATACCCTTGCCAATGCATTAGCAGCAGCACAGAAGGTCATGGGTTTGAATTCCAGCTGAGTCTTACCAAAGACTTTAACAATGGTACTAACAGCTGCCTTGCTTGGCGCTCAGCATTAAGAGGTTAGTGTTAGGACTGGTTGGTCTGGTGTCAGGATAATGTGACTGGGTGGGTTATCTATGCCACATGTCTGTGGCATGATACCCCAGTGCTAAACATCACTATAAAACTGTCACACTGCAGACATCATAGCAATATGACTGAAAAATTGTTAGAGCTACATTAAAAATCTAAATCACACACACCATAACAACAGATATGAACTCAACTGATGGAAGAAGATGCAGTAATCTTTACCACCTTTCTTAAAGACCGCCACATGGCCAAATTATGCTCATAGCCTTTATCATCCAATCTCCTCTTGAATGATTAGGTTGATAGAATCCACAAACAAGCTGCCGACCAGTTTCTCCCCCTCACTGTCTCAGCTACAGTGAAAGGATTCACAAATGAAATCAACAAAATGAATGCTGCTAGGACACAGGTCATTGGGAAGCAGTCTTATAGAATCTACAACCATCAGAACCCACAGATCTGCTGAACAGAAGTAGACAAGAGGCAAAGTGAGAGGTCATTTTCACCAGCATTTCTGTCTATGACAACCTCCTTATATAAAAAGATGGCATTGTCTTTAGACAATGGGTATGCCCAAGAACACATACCACTGGAAGCATCAATACCTAAAATACCTAACTTCATACTCTGACTCATGGACAAGAAACAGTTAACACCAATTACAGTTCATTGTCGATGACTCCTTTTATCATCATGGAAGAAAGGATATCAGACAAATGAAAGACCTATCCAATCTATTTATTTCAGTCATACATATTCAGATACCTTGGTGCTGTGCTCAAAGATCAGGTAATTTGTTTGATAAAGAAACCTATTTTTTCTTGTAGAATAGGTTTCTTCAATAATACTTACATGATCATAACACACCTACACCCTCATAGCCTTCCCGCAGTTACATATAGATAGAGAGTGCCTCATGCTCCAGCATTAACTGACATATTCACATGATTTAGTGCCAATCTCTGTATGAAATCAAGATCACTCTAACTGCGGCCTTTAAGCTCAAAGATTTTAGCCTCAGGGGGATTTTTGTATGAGGTGGTAGTAGTTTTCCTAAGTTATTATCATCAAATAAATATTATTAAAGAAACATATTTTACAAGAAAAAAAATTAGTTTTCACAAAAATACTTCTTATGATGTCTAGTTTGGCCTAAATAAAAATGGTGTCGATCTAATGTCAAATATGGCCATCAGATTTGAAAATCGTTCTAGTTTTTATGTTATTACAACTCCTCAGGAATGGATAGTCATAATAAGATGGGATTTTCAATCAAACACTTCATATGCTGTCTAGTTTGTTCTAAATGCAAATAATGGCAATAGTGATATCCAGTATGGTTGCTATGCCAGCCATCTTCGAAATCTTGTTATTGCTACTTCTCCTGAATGAATTGTTATATCAGTACAGAGTTTTCAACATGGCAGCTTTCTTAAAAATCTTTTTATCTCTGCTCCTGACTGAATGATCATATCAATATGTTGAAAAATTTCTTATGATGTGTAGTTGGCTGTAATGCAAATGATCGAACTAATAATATGGTTCCACAAAAACCATCTCTTTGAGGGATTTTCATCTTTATTTTTATTGTCATTAAATATGGAAGACAGACTTTTCTTTTCATATAATTTTACCTAAAAGAGGTACCAGTAACATTTTTAGTTGAGAAGTTAACCAAAATATTCTTTTCTTCTATTCCAGTCATAGAATTTCTTTCACAACACCCACTCATAGATACTGGAGTTTCTGCACCTACCAAAGAGAAGAAAAGGGTAGGGAAAACAAAATCAGAAAGAATGTTCTTGTTTCTAATTTTCACTGCTTTTATTTGGGACAAACATTACTTCTCATCACTTTTGAAATCTTCATTCTGGTTTAAATTCTTATCAATAATAGAGCATGTAAACTTGATACTTGTTAAACAGAATTTTTGAAAGACTAAAAAATCAGTGTATAGATTAACTTATATAGAACCTTTGTTATATTCAGACTGGAATATGGTTGCATTGTTTATGGCTGAGTCAAAAAGTCTTATTTAAGGAAGTTTGACTGAATTCACCATCAGGCTGTATGATTTATGTTGGGAGTGTTGTTGTTATTATAGGGTTGAACGCCATTTTTCAGCACAAGATAGGTTATACATGGCGGCCAGTATTAATGGTGGAGGAAGATTCCTGGAAAACACAGGGAAGAACCACTGACCCATGAGAAGCTACTGGCAGGCTTTCTCACTTACCCACATTAGCCCAGTCTGGATTCGAACTCACGTGGACAGAGGTGAGATGGCAGTGATCTGTAACAGTCAGTGCTTTAGACCACTCGGCCACTCTGGGCCTCTGGGAGTGTTTAGAACATAACAAATTGAAAGATTTAAGCTGAAGTGAATGAATCACTCATATGACATTGCAGATAAACAGTATCTGAGGCTTGGCCAATGTGGGTACGTGAGAAAGCTTGCCAGTAGTTTCTTGAGTTAGTGATTTATTCTGTGTTTTCTCTGGATTCTGCCTCCATCATTTAAGCTGGCTGCCATGTATAGTTTATCTTGTGCTGATAAATGGCATTAAACACTATAACAACAACAACAATACATATATTGACCTTGACAATGCAGATATTGACCGTGACAATACAGATATTGACCTTGCAAATATCCAAAGTTAGATGTATCTGTAACACGTCTTTAACACATAATACAACCCAAAGTACTTTTACTCAGCATGAAGAAAAAGAAAATTGAGACAAATCCATCTATTTGTCATTCATCCTATAAAGAATTTATTCTGATGACCCAAAGAAAGGTGAAAGGTCTGCAGCAGCTTTCATTAATGGAAATATCACTACAAAACTTTGTTTGCCAGATATTTTGTCAATTATTGTCAGCAGAAATCAAGGCAGTAGATCTTGCCCTGAAATGTTGAAAACTAAGTCTTCGTTGTTTCACTATTATTACATCAGTTAGACTACAATAGGAAGTTGTTAAACTCAATAGTTGACCAACATTCTCATTTTAAAAATAATGAATTGTTTAACTCTGACTTTGTAATATCCTGTTGATTACCCAATAATATCAATATTAAAGGTAATGAAATAGCAGACAGTGCAACCAAAATGGGTTGAATCTCTGCAGCCATAAACTGTTAAAATGCCTTATACTGATTTCAAATCTTGCATCAAAACTCTTATTTAATAAGTGGCAGGCATCATGATACTGTTAGTATCATTCTCCACATGATCTAATCCTCCTTAAATGAATGGCCTCCAATTAACAGTACCATCCACAAGGAGGAAGTTATTATTGCATTAATTAGAATTGGTCATGCTTATAAAACTAACTTTTACATATTAGAGGGCAAAGATCTGTGTTTTTTTGCATTGAACCCTTTACTGTGAAGCAATTTCTGTGTGCTTTGATAATAATAATAATAATAATAGTAATACTAATAATAATAATAATAATAATAATAATAATAATAATAATAATAATAATAATAATAATGTGGATTAGGACAGTGCCTAATCTTTAGAAGCTCTATGCACTTTACAAAATTAGATAACTCATAAAAAAAACTTATTTAACATATACAATGAAAAGATTACAAAAACAAACACCATGAACTTTAAAAACAAATAACATGCTGAAAAAAATTATGGATTTAAACATTACTAGGTCCTTAAGTCTGTTTTTGTAGTAAAAACAAGTGAGGTTTTAAGAGAACTCTTGAATGAGATCACAATGTCCTTGTGTCTACGATAAATGGGCAGTTTGTTCCTTGATCTCCACCCTGAATAGAATTGTTGCAAAAATGTTCAACACATAAAGGAACTAATCAATATTTAAAATGTAATTTCTATTTTAAATTCTTGTGGACATTTATATGTTTCTTCTCTGTCCATTTTTAATTTGGACATTTATATGTTTCTTCTCTGTCCATTTTTAATTTGGAACATCACTGTTAAAATGTTTAATAATTTGTATAGCTGTTGAAGGGATCTGTGTTTTACATTAAATGTTTGGTGAATCATATAGCTGTTAAAGGGATCTGTGTGTTACATTAAATGTTTGGTGAAGCATAACTGTTGATGGGATCTTTGTGTTACATTAAATGTTTGGTGAATCATAACTGTTGAAGGGATCTGTGTTACATTAAATGTTTGGTGAATCAAATAGCTGTTGAAGGGATCTGTGTGTTACATTAAATGTTTGGTGAATCATAACTGTTGAAGGGATCTGTTACATTAAATGTTTGATGAATCATATAGCTGTTAAAGGGATCTGTGTTTTACATTAAATGTTTGGTGAATCATATAGCTGTTAAAGGGATCTGTGTGTTACATTAAATGTTTGGTGAATCATAACTGTTGAAGGGATCTGTGTTACATTAAATGTTTGGTGAATCATATAGCTGTTGAAGGGATCTGTGTGTTATGTTAAATGTTTGGTGAATCATATAGCTGTTGAAGGGATCTTTGTGTTATGTTAAATGTTTGGTGAATCATATAGCTGTTGAAGGGATCTGTGTGTTATGTTAAATGTTTGGTGAATTATATAGCTGTTGAAGGGATCTGTGTGTTATGTTAAATGTTTGGTGAATTATATAGCTGTCGAAGGGATCTGGGTGTTATGTTAAATGTTTGGTGAATCTTATAGCTGTTGAAGGGATCTTTGTGTTATGTTAAATGTTTGGTGAATTATATAGCTGTTGAAGGGATCTGTGTGTTATGTTAAATGTTTGGTGAATTATATAGCTGTTGAAGGGATCTGTGTGTTATGTTAAATGTTTGGTGAATCTTATAGCTGTTGAAGGGATCTGTGTGTTATGTTAAATGTCTGGTGAATCATATAGCTGTTGAAGGGATCTGTGTGTTATGTTAAATGTTTGGTGAATCATATAACTGTTGAAGGGATCTTTGTGTTATGTTAAATGTTTGGTGAATCATATAGCTGTTGAAGGGATCTGTGTGTTATGTTAACTGTTTGGTGAATCATATAACTGTTGAAGGGATCTGTGTGTTATGTTAAATGTTTGGTGAATCATATAACTGTTGAAGGGATCTTTGTGTTATGTTAAATGTTTGGTGAATCATATAGCTGTTGAAGGGATCTGTGTGTTATGTTAACTGTTTGGTGAATCATATAACTGTTGAAGGGATCTTTGTGTTATGTTAAATATTTGGTGAATCATATAGCTGTTGAAGGGATCTTTGTGTTATGTTAAATGTTTGGTGAATCATATAACTGTTGAAGGGATCTGTGTTACATTAAATGTTTGGTGAATCATATGTAACTGTTGAAGGGATCTTATTCTTAGGTTTTATCATGCTTATTTTTCTTTGTTTTATAAATAGAAAACTTTCTCATCCAATAACCTTTTCATAGTTGATTGTGATTATACAAGTACAGATTTCCTTGTCTTTGGTCATACAGTTTGCCATTCTCAGTCTTTCATGAATTCAGTAATTCTACATTTTAGATTTGTCAAAAAAGAATTCATAGTAAAAGTAAAATTGTTAGTTTTTGTTTTACTCTAATTTTTTAGTATTTTATAGTCTAAAGTTTGCAATATTGAGACTGCACACACACAATTCTTTAATCTGATTTATAATTCACATCTTTTCATATTTGTTCTTTTCTCTCAATTATTTATATGATTTAAATTTACTGTTTGTTTCAATTGTGGCAAATTTATTATAGTGAACACAGTTTTTTAATGTGTAAAAGTTTCTCCATCAAATAGGGACCATGAGTGGTATAAAGTGCTCACTGTTATGGATCACTGCCATCTCACCTCTGTCTGTTTGGGTATGTGAGAAAGCTTACCAGTAGCTTCTTGTGGGTCGGTGGTTCTTTTGTGGTTTTCCAGTGTTTTTCCTCCACCATTAAACTGCTTACCATGTATAGCCTATCATGTTCTGAACATTGGTATTAAACCCTACAAAAGCAATAACATTATCCATGAAAAACATTGCCTAATCATTCTCTCTGCTACTTCCAGATTGTTCCCTCCCTGAAAGACAAAAAAACATTTCTGCCTCTGTATCTTATAGTATGAGGGAAGTAACTCTTACAGATTAACTCCCCTTTTTCCTATTAGGTGGCAACCACTATTTCATATGTAACCAGTATGAAATTTTGCTTTTGACTGTAAACAGTGCTCCTGGAATCTATTTTAACATTTACTTAATTTTGACCATCTGTCATTTCAGTGCTACATTAATTCAGAAAGATGTTATATACATTGTACATATATTTTCTTAATTTTCAGTGAATTTATTTATATTTTTGCAGATATCATAGCATTCATTATTGTCGGCGTGATTGTGACTAGTATCACTCACCATGAAAAGTTTAGTGCTGTTATATTTCAGTTTATTGTGCTCTTTTAATTTGTCTTGGCATTGCAAGTTAACCCTAAATTTAACAGTTTATATGTTTATTGTATGCACTTTTATGTGCCTGTTTGTTTCTCTCTCTTTCATTACAGAGATGGGGCTCGGAGTGGCCGAGTGGTCTAAAGCACTGACTGTTACAGATCACTGCCATCTCACCTCTATCTGTGTGAGTTCGAGTCCAGACTCGGCTAACATGGGTAAGTGAGAAAGCCTGTCAGTAGCTTCTCTTGGGTCGGTGGTTCTTCCCGGGGTTTTCCAGAGTTTTTCTTCCACCATTAACACTGGCCGCCATGTATCTTGTGCTGAAAAATGGTGTTAAACCCATCAACAACAACAACAACAACAGAGATTTCAACTAAAGTGCAGATGTAATGTTGTGGAGGACAACTATAAGATGCATTTGACCTGCACAAAGTGTTTGACATCACAAACATGTAATGTGTGTTCATTGTAGACAGAAGACACCCATGCATGTTTTGGAAATATTTAAGCTCAGTATGTGGGATTACTAATTGATTTTCCAAGCTGGGTATGTGGGATTACCATGTGACTTCCTTGGACTGCTGGTCATATATTGAGTGCCATATTATGCAGCCATCCAGATAATATGTGTATGTTATCAGCAGTCTTGTTTCTATCATCTCAGACTGGAAGGCTGGCTAGGTGTCTGCCTAACCATGTCTCTCAGCAGTACTGACAGAGATTGCATCTAGTGTCCAGCAGACTATACAGCTGATGGATGGTTGCTAGCCAGACTGACCGAGTCTGTGTTACATTGCCTTTTTGAGCTTTCCAGCCGAATCCCATACTAATGTGTATTATCCAGATGTACTTAGTCTGGACATAGATGTGTCCACCTTAAACACGTCTCTTTACACTATGTTATAAATAAAACAAACTCTCCTTTCCTATCATGCCTCCTGCCAACATTCAGTGACTTTCTGTTATTTCCATGTTGAAGAGATATTCCTTCTTTTTCACTGCACTTGGATAAGCCTATTTCTTGTTGGGTGATCCATGTTACTCTGGAGGGTGTCCAGATCTCTTTCATCTGGCCACCTACAATTTCATTGTCCCTATTCATGATGAAACACTCAAGCAATGCCATGAAAGACGTTCTGCAAAAGGAAACTGCTTTTATTGTGAAAATGGTGGTGTATTTGGTCCACATAAACTGAGTTTCTACTTCATAATCTTTCTTGTTACGAAAACCAGTGGCAGCTTGAAACTTGTGATAGACTTAGCTTGCTCAATCAGTTTGTTTCTGCCCCAAAATTTCATGATTGAGATGGCTCTATTGGTTCATCTGTTGGACATTTAGAGCAATGCAGCAAATATGTGATCAATCTTGACCTGTTAGATCTGTTTTTCCATGTTTTTTATATGGTATAATACAAAAACCTTAATATCCCATACAATTAGGTGGAATACCAAAAAAATCTTCATTTCCATACAATAGGGTAGAATACAAAAAAAACATTCATTTTGATACAATAGGGTAGAATACCAAAAAATCTTCATTTCCCATACAATTGGGTAGAATACCAAAAAAAATCCTTAATTTCCCATAAAGTTGGGTAGAATACCAAAACAAACTTTATTTCCCATACAACTGGGTAGAATACCAAAAAAAAATCTTCATTTCCCATACAATTGGGTAGAATACCAAAAAAAAACTTCATTTCCCATACAGTTGGGTAGAATACCAAAAAAGCTATCATTTTCATTAATATTGGGTAGAATACCAAATAAATCCTTTCATATCTCATACAATTAGGTAGAATACCAAAAAAATCTTCATTTCCAATACAATTGGGTAGAATACCAATTCTCTGCCTTTTTATTCAGCCTCACTCAAAGCCAGGAATGTCCCCCAAAGCACGGGCTAGCAGTGATTTTAAGTTACACCATATTAGGTCCATTTAACCAGACAAAACCAGGTTATGAGCTATATGAAGACTGCAGCATATCCCTGTTTAGGATGTTCTCCTCTACAGCAGAAGAGGTGTACCTAATGGCTTATTAAATTGGTAGTTTGGTTTTGGTTCATGATATGAACAACCTTTTGCAGTTTAGTGATGATAGTTATTGCAGAAAAGCCAGACCTCAACACCTTGCCCATCTATGTAGGAAGTTCTTTACACATGTCAGTTTGGTTCATCGTCTTCCCAGATGCATTGAAAGTATTGTTCATGTGTTAAATGTCAACCAAGACATTTATTTTCAGTGAGGTGGTTTCTTCAGCTTCTTCTTCTTAAAGCTATGTTAAACATCTAAATCACACACACACACACACATGCACACACGAAGTGAAATCTCTCATCAGTTTTGGCAAGGCTTGTCTCTTCTAAGTTCAATCTCTTGTCCACTCTTTCACTGAAACAGCTATCATTCAGCTATTATACACCTATCATACAGTTACCATACAACTATCATACAGTTATCATTCAGCTTTCATACACCATTGTGCAATTATCATACATCAGTCATAGTTATGATACATCATACAGTTATACAGTTATCATACAGTTTTTATACAATTATCATTCAGCTATCATACAGTTATAATACAGCTTTCATACACCATACAGTTATACAGCTATCATAAAGGTATACAGTTATCATTCAGCTGTCATAGTTATACAGTTATCACACAGCTATCATATGATCACATGGTTATCATGCACCTATCATACAGTTACATACAGTTATCACACAGCTATCATATGATCACATGGTTATCATGCACCTATCATACAGTTACATACAGTTATCATACAGTTATCATATGATCACAGTTATCATGCACCTATCATACAGTTACATACAGTTATCACACAGCTATCATATGATCACATGGTTATCATGCACCTATCATACAGTTACATACAGTTATCATACAGCTATCATATGATCACATGGTTATCATGCACCTATCATACAGTTGCATACAGTTATCATACAGCTATTATATGATCACATGGTTATCATGCACCTATCATACAGTTACATACAGTTATCATATAGCTATCATATGATCACATGGTTATCATGCACCTATCATACAGTTACTTACAGTTATCATACAGCTGTCATATGATCACATGGTTATCATGCACCTATCATACAGTTACATACAGTTATCACACAGCTATCATATGATCACATGGTTATCATGCACCTATCATACAGTTACATACAGTTATCATACAGCTATCATATGATCACATGGTTATCATGCACCTATCATACAGTTACATACAGTTATCATACAGCTATCATATGATCACATGGTTATCATGCACCTATCATACAGTTACATACAGTTATCATACAGCTATCATATGATCACATGGTTATCATGCACCTATCATACAGTTGCATACAGTTATCATACAGCTATTATATGATCACATGGTTATCATGCACCTATCATACAGTTACATACAGTTATCATATAGCTATCATATGATCACATGGTTATCATGCACCTATCATACAGTTACTTACAGTTATCATACAGCTGTCATATGATCACATGGTTATCATGCACCTATCATACAGTTACATACAGTTATCACACAGCTATCATATGATCACATGGTTATCATGCACCTATCATACAGTTACATACAGTTATCATACAGCTATCATATGATCACATGGTTATCATGCACATATCATACAGTTACATACAGTTATCATACAGCTATCATATGATCACATGGTTATCATGCACCTATCATACAGTTAAATACAGTTATCATACAGGTGGCGCTCACCAGTTATTATGTACTTTTGAGAGAGTGATGTATGTAAGGTGAAGTTGTTTGCATTTTAAACATGCACAGTGGAGAGAATGTTGGCATACCTATATACTACTTTCATGTAATGTGGATGAAATTTCTTTGGATATTGTACTTTTTTCAATTTAAAATGAGCATAGGACACTGCGAACTAAAATGACTGCTCCCTTGTGCTCCAAAAATCAACCAAAATTTGTCTAAAGTACACTATTCTTGGCAGCTATTAAAATATGGAAAATGAATTTTACCAAACTAGATAATACCAGCTTCTAAAAGTGCAATGACTGAATTACCAAATACATAAAATGTAAAAAAAGTTATCGGCTCTTTTTTTTACAATTTACCTCTGAAGTTCGAGAAGTGAAAATGAGCAAGTAGAGCTAGCACTTTTTTGAAAGGTGCACATCTGCAGTAAGGTCAAGCTGTATACTCTCTAACCCATATTACACCCATCAATCATACATCAAAATAAAGGGAATTAAAGGTTCTTTGAACAATACATAAGATATACAAAGTCGCTTTTAAAACACCAGTATAACTAGTGAGGAAACCCAGGGAAACTCTTTTTCTTTAAAATTTTAACCCTATGCTAAATACCAAACTGTAGAGCGCCACCTTAAAAACAAATATAAACATATATGCAATTATTTTTCTTATTTTTATATTATTATGTATGATATTCTGAGTAAAATAGTACATTAACATTGATTTTATTCATTAAATGAAGCTAATTATGCTTATTTTTGCTCTAGCATACCTACTTTGCTATGAGGCATGTTTGGGTGAGTAGTAACCTTCATTATGGGGAAATTAGAAGTCTTAGAATATAGAAATAAAGTCAACTTAAATTGAAAAATGTTGCAATAAATAACAGAAATACATAGTGAAAATGTTTCATTTCATTTATTTGCAATGAAATTAAAAAATAAATGATAACAAAGCAAATTTGCTTTCTTCCATATCAAAAAATTAGTTAATATTTTACCCTTTGACCTTTGACCTTTATGAACCTCACCTGTAATATCCCTTTTATAACTGTAAAATTTATTGTTGACATTTTAGGAATAAATGGTTAGTTTCATGTTCCTGTCTATCAGCATAACACTGGTTACTATGTTGACAAAATGCAATGCACATTTTTAAAATTGTTCACTTTTTATCATAAGGAGGGGGGATTTTACCGGTTTAAGACTCTGACTCTAATAAATGCTGTTCTGAGGGGGAAAATATAGGACAATTATTACAAAGGACTTGTTTTGATGCTTGCAACTTAAATATTTCAGCCATACAATCAAAACTAAATCATGCAATAATAATTTCTATATACTCTTTATGGTGGAGCTCACCAGTTATTATGTACTTTTGAGAGAGTGATGTATGTAAGGTGAAGTTGTTTGCATTTTAAACATGCACAGTGGAGAGAATGTTGGCATACCTATATACTACTTTCATGTAATGTGGATGAAATTTCTTTGGATATTGTACTTTTAGAAATTTAAAATGAGCTTAGGACACTGCGAACTAAAATGACTGCTTCCTTGTGCTCCAAAAATCAACCAAAATTTGTCTAAAGTACACTATTCTTGGCAGCTATTAAAATATGGAAAATGAATTTTGCCAAACTAGATAATACCAGCTTCTAAAAATGCAATGACTGAATTACCAAATACATAAAATGTAAAAAAAGTTATCGGCTCTTTTTTTTACAATTTATCTCTGAAGTTCGAGAAGTGAAAATGAGCAAGTAGAGCTAGCACTTTTTTGAAAGGTGCACATCTGCAGTAAGGTCAAGCTGTATACTCTCTAACCCATATTACACCCATCAATCATACATCAAAATAAAGGAAATTAAAGGTTCTTTGAACAATACATAAGATATATAAAGTCTTTTAAAACACCAGTATAACTAGTGAGGAAACCCAGGGAAACTCTTTTTCTTTAAAATTTTAACCCTATGCTAAATACGAAACTGTAGAGCACCACCACAGCTATCATATGATCACATGGATATCATGCACCTATCATACAGTTACATACAGTTATCATACAGCTATCATATGATCACATGGTTATCATGCACCTATCATACAGTTACATACAGTTATCATACAGCTATCATATGATCACATGGTTATCATGCACCTATCATACAGTTATCATACAGCTATCATATGATCACATGGTTATCATGCACCTATCATACAGTTACATACAGTTATCACACAGCTATCATATGATCACATGGTTATCATGCACCTATCATACAGTTACATACAGTTATCATACAGCTATCATATGATCACATGGTTATCATGCACCTATCATACAGTTACATACAGTTATCATACAGCTATCATATGATCACATGGTTATCATGCACCTATCATACAGTTACATACAGTTATCATACAGCTATCATATGATCACATGGTTATCATGCACCTATCATACAGTTACATACAGTTATCACACAGCTATCATATGATCACATGGTTATCATGCACCTATCATACAGTTACATACAGCTATCATATGATCACATGGTTATCATGCACCTATCATACAGTTACATACAGTTATCACACAGCTATCATATGATCACATGGTTATCATGCACCTATCATACAGTTACATACAGTTATCATACAGCTATCATATGATCACATGGTTATCATGCACCTATCATACAGTTACATACAGTTATCATACAGCTATCATATGATCACATGGTTATCATGCACCTATCATACAGTTACATACAGTTATCATACAGCTATCATATGATCACATGGTTATCATGCACCTATCATACAGTTACATACAGTTATCACACAGCTATCATATGATTACATGGTTATCATGCACCTATCATACAGTTACATACAGTTATCACACATTTATGATTTAGTTTCATGCAGATGTCATGCAAGACATGCTTCCTGAAAGTCTTTACTTGAGCATTGAGAGTAAGCAGGCTCCATGCTGTCCTTGTGGATCTAAACTATCAACAATTCATTCTGATGGTTTGGTCATTATAATGATGCCACAGGTTTCATAGATAAGAATAGACTTTTGTCTACTGGCAACCAGAAAATAATTTTATGACTGCTTATGGTTACAGGACCCAGTATGTGCTCTCCGAATATATCTGAAATGCTTTAAGATGACTTGTTCCAAATGACAGTAGCATTTCTCCCACTATTGTCAGGAAAAACTCCATAAGTATTATCCTCCAGGCTAAAGTGAGTCATTCAGTCAGGGTACATGATACTGATGATAAAATCACATGGCTGGCATGATTTATTCACATTTTTAACTTTCTATGTGCATGATATGGCCTCACAAAACAAAGAATTAAATATCATTCATACAATGGCTTCTGCCCTACAAGTCACTGTTTGACACCATTTCAGAGACAGTTGCATTCTTAGTATGACCAGTCATCTTCCTATTGTATTGTAATAGTTTGTGAAGTGCAGGAACCCACAGGATATTTCCTTGCATGTCTATATACTCTTAAATCCAGTTTTGTAATCTCTTGGAGAGTTCTTTTAACCATACAGGCTGAATGCTTAGCATTTCCTCCTCCTCTTATTTATTTTCCTAACTTTAATGTAATTTGGAGAAAGGAAATTTTATGGTAACTTATGTTCTCCATTTATCCCCAAAATTTGTACAGAATCACATTACTATAAATTCCTTCATAATCTCCATCCCTATCCCATCACATCCCCACCCCCACTCCTGACAGTGTGAGCATCCTGTCTCAAACAATGCTCAAATTTAAAGTGCTTTTATCAATTGCACAGAATGCCACTTAGTGGGGTAATGGTCAGTAATATGTAAGAGTTGTTTCCCTTTTCAAGTCAATAGGAGGGCTGAACTTGGGAAGAAGTAGAATAAGTTCATAAACTTAATGTGATCAGATACATATTGTTGTAAAAAAACCCCATAATTTACAGAAAATTTCTTTTACCCATATAATTTATTGCCTACAGACAAACAATTTGCAGGAGGATTCCAGCATATTAGATGCATCAGAAAATGATCAGCTCAATATCGCCATCCATGCCTCTCTTCACGAGACAACAGATAGCTCAGGGAACAAAAACAGAGCAGTCAGTGTTGAGTCGGACTCAGATTCATGCAGTGAGCTGGAAACATTTAGTGACTCGGATTCAGAACAAGGTGACTTGCAAAGGGTGACTCAGAAAGACTCAGTAGTCGCTGTTTGTAAAGACAATAGTAGTGGTGCAGCATCTGAAAGTGATCTACATAAATTATCTTCCTCAATAACTGCAGGGTATAGCATGGAAGGTGATAATAGGATAGTAGAAAAGTATGATCATTCTGTAGAAGAAAATAGAAAGGACATTACTCAGGGAAGTTCTAAAGACATTAGGAAAACTGTAAAAGGTTCAGAGCTTTTAAATGCAGAGTCTAGTAATGTGGAGTTCTCTAGTCCAGATAAATCATCCAACACTGAGAATCAGATTGTCACAAGGGACTATAGGACATATTTTGGAAAAGATGGAGGTAAGTTACAGAATGTGTATTAAACTATCTTATACTAATGATAACTGGTAAATCAAATTATTACAGACAACATATTATTATGGGAAAATAAACATGGAGTTCTGCAAATATGACATGCACTTTTATGCAACAAAACAAATCACTGTAGAAGTCAATCCAATAGTTTAAATGGAAAAAGCACATTTGTCCAACCTGTCTCTTACAATCTCATGATTTTTAACTTGTGCCAAAAATGTTTGCATATTGGAATTAATTTTCTCGTCTGTGAGTGCAAAACACAAATAAAGGTTTCATAACTGTTTATTGTTCATTTTTGAATTTGTTTGATGTAAACTAAAAGCTAATATTTTCAAGTAATCAGCAGATTGTCAATTCTGATTAGGTACCACATTATCGTATGGTGCTACAACCAAACAGTGATATTTTGCATAAATAAAGACATGAAGATAAAAGAATGTGATAATAGTGTGATGTGGTGAATTTTGAAGATGTATTTAAACTTAAGGTTGAAACAATTGTGCTTTGAAGTTAACATAGTCAAGCCAGAAAGGTCTTGAGAAAGTTCACTGATTATTTCTTATTTCATCTCTGGAACATAAAAAGGGTATACATTCAAGCTTCAGTATCATTGACCCGGCTGATTTAGCAGTTTAGTGACATATGTGCATTAGAACTCTAACCATATCGATTCATAAGGGTTGCACGTCAAATAATTAATTTTTCAAAGTAAAGCTAATTGCAACAGGTTCTTAGGCTGTCAAAATCTATTGTATTAGTTAAAAGTGAAAGTTTGGCTATGCACTAATTGATTACATTTTTTTTATTTATTGGAAAAGAGGGCTTGTTTTTTATTTCTTTCAATCACTTGTTCAGCTATCTGTTAATATTCCATCTATCCGTCCTCTCTAGGCAATAACACAGTGGGAGATCATTCCCTAGTTAACAAATGCCAAATCAATTAAGGAAATTTAAGTAATCTCGGGGCCTTGAGTGGTCTAATTCGCTGACCGTTATGGATCAGTGCCATCTCAACTCTTATCTGTGTGAGTTCAAGTCCAGACTTGGCTAACGTGGGTAAGTGAGAAAGCCTGCCAGGTCATTGTCTTTACTTTGCAAAATGAACACTGGGCAGTGGAGATCATTGTCTTTACTTTTGCAAAATGAACACTGGGCAATGGAGGTCATTGTCTTTACTTTGCAAAATGAATACTGGGCAGTGGAGATCAGACTGGGTATTGGAGATCATTGTCTTTACCATGTCAGAATAAACAGAGTTGTGATGACTGGTAGGTTAAAAATTGGATTCAAACTTTAGTTCTTTTGTGTGGAGATCAAAATGGTTGAAAATTTGATTTCATACTTGAGTTGTACTGTGTGGAGATCAACATGGTGGAGAATACTGCATAAAGTGATAGCAGTGAGGTGCATGATGATTTTGAAAAAGATAACGCCAACATTGTGATGGAAATTGACATTTTAGACTTCAACAATTTTAACTGATGTGCTACTTCTGCTTATAATGCATAAAGAAAACTTACTATTTCTCCTGCTTTTGTTGCATAAAAAAAACATTTCCCCTGCTTATAACATATAAAGAAAACATGTACTATTTTTCCTGCTTATAACACATAATGAAAACATGTACTATTTCTTCTTCAGACATCTATTACGACCCTGTAGTTAAAGTATGTGTGTGTTAAGGAATGAATTCTGTAAAAATCTTTTTTATTTTATTTTTATTTCATTAAATGTAATTATTAATATGATAATATTGATATGAGTCTAATATGTTGTTAAAACATCAAGTTTACTTGAATCGTAAATGTGACTCATGTGAGCACATGCTGTGTATGATAACAAATTCATTACAGGTAAACATTCAGGAATAGCTATGAAAACAATTGGCTAATACTTGGTCAGGCTTTCCTAATGTCCAGATGTATTGTGAAATTGCATTCGTCCTCCGTGCGCATGTAATTCAAGCAACATATTAGCTTCGTTTATATACTGAGGTATTTTGTAAAGTGTTTAGAGTTGAACACAGTCGCATTTGTACAGTCAGAATTAGAGTTTATTGTAGCATCTTAGAGTTACACAACTTTTATTACCTTAAAAAAGGTATTTTTGTGCTAGAAGAAGTTGTCTGTTCGTATGTCTATGTAGAACAACATGTTTTGTTGGAGGAGCTAATTTCACTTTGGTTTTTTTTGTTTTTTGAATAATTGGTTTCCTGGAGAACAACATTACGGATTTGGAAAAAGACATTTTCCAAAAATATTCTTAATTGGAATGGGACAATACAAACTGTGCTTTATTGTGTAAATTATGGAATTTTCTGTTAGCCTTCGTCTGACGTGGTCATCCGCCATTTTGGACCGGAACTGAACTTCAGACTGTGTTTAGAACTTTTACAGGACTTGTGTTTCTCATTTGAACAAACAATTTGGATTATTTCTGTAAACCGTAAGTCTTATTTAATATATTTACATTTTTTCATGTTTTCTAGGAAAGTAAATTATTTTTGTTAAAATTTACAAAGCTTGATGTCTTCACTCTTTCTTTTATGTTACATTGAACGAGCCGATACGTAACATATTTTTTTTAAAGCTGATATTTAAAGGTTCCTTATTGAAAACATCTTTACATCCATTCTTGAACAGCTTTTTTGTTGTTTCAGTAAAATTTAATCTGTTTATGCTTTAAAGACAAAGAAATGCTGTAGCTAGAGTGTATTCTCATTTACATATGACTTGGTCAGGCTGTAACATTACCATGTGACTTGTTCATGCTGTGGCTAGGGTACATTATCATTTCCATCTGACTTGAGCATGCTGTAACTAGAGTGTATTCTCATTGCCATATGACTTTGGTATGCTTCTGCTTGAGTGTATTCTCATTGCCATGTGACTTGGTTATGTTGTAGTTGTAGTGTATTCTCATTGCCATGTGACTTTGGATTGCTGTAATTAGAGTGTATTTGCATTGCCATGTGACTTAGGCATGCTGTAGCTGTAGTGTATTCTCATTGCCATTAGACTTTGGAATGCTATAATTAGAGTGTATTTGCATTGCTGTGTGATATAGGCATGGTTCCAGGTCAAAATTCTCCACATTAATCATATCAATTACTGGGACTAATTAATATCAAACATTAAATTCAAGCTTATATAACACAACAGGAAGCGATCACTTTTTAAAAACCATGCATGTTGGAAATAAATACATTTCATTTGATTTGGTGACTTGTTGTTGCTTAATAGAGTTCAAAGGAAGTTGCATCACATGAAAAATATAAATCATTGATAGATACTTATATAATAGTATAGTTAAATTATAATTTATTACATGGAAAATGCAATCATCAATAGTTAGTTATATAATAGAGTAGTAAATAATTTCTACATGGAAAGTAAACTCATCCTTAGGTTCTTTTATAAATGTGTAGTAAATAATCATTGATAACATGGAATATATAATCATCAATTTAATAGTGTGTTTAATAATAATTTATTACATGGGATATACATTCATCAGTATAATAGTATAGCTAGTAATAATCTGTTACATAGAATATACATTTATCAATATAATAGTGTAGTTAATAATAACTGATTGCTTGTGAAAATGCAATCATCCATAGGCACATGTATAGTAGTGTTAGAAGTACCCATGTGAATATGCAGTCAGTAAGACGGTATGTTTAAACACTGAACCATCACTTTTAGTTAGTATCACACCACAGTGAGTTGTACCATCCAAGATAGTGAAGAGCTGTACACATGTGACATTTTGGTGCTTTGTTCATCTGGAAGCAAGGTTAAATGATTATGTATGGCTCTGCATCAATTATGAATTATCTCATCTTGACTGTCCATTGACAATTATTTGTTGCCACAGTTTTCAATCAAACTTGTACTAGACATTTATATCATCAGAATCTGATGAGTTTGATCATGAGCTGAGTGCATGCATTCTAATGAGGTGGTCTTAGTTCTCATTTGCTAACCTACTTGCTCCTCTTGATGCTGATTTGATTAAACTTGGAATGTGGATATCAATAAGATCTTGGATGACCATACTGAGAAAGATTCATGTTTATTATTGAGGTGATGTATCTGTATGGCTGACTAGATTTTTCAATTCTGGAAGCCATATTTCTGATTTACGTTTGCTTAAACTTAAAATATGGGTTTATATCATCAAGATTTTCAATAGGTTTGGGGGAGGCCCCGAGTGGCCGAGTGGTCTAAAGCTCTGTCCATTACGGATCACTGCCATCTCACCTCTGTCTGCGTTAGTTCGAGTCTAGGATTCTGCGAATGTGGATATGTGAGAAAGCTTGCCAGTAGCTTCTAGCGGGTCGGTGGTTCTTTCCGGTGATTTCCCGGTTTCTTCCTCCACCATTAATACTGGCCGCCATGAATAGCCTATCGTGTGCTGAAAAATGGCGTTAAGCCCAACAACAACATCAATAGGTTTGATGTAGACCACAATACATGCATATTAATTAAGCAATCTTCTAGACCTGATTGTGAAAACTGAAAGACTAAAGAAACAGTCAGTCTTGCAAACATGGACTCTTTTTACTGAAAACTCAGTAAGTTCAACCCCTCTAAAATGTGTTTCTGATTGGCCAACCATACCTGTTTCTTACTGTCAGTCTCAACATTTTTTTTCTCCAGTGACTTAAAAAAAACCCTACAATAAATATTGAATAACAAGAAAACAACCTTCCTACTCTAATTTTAAAACCAGTGAAATAGAAAACAATAACATTTTTTCTTCGCCCTATATGAAGTCTTTGAAAATTTTGATTAAGTAGGCAGCCACCTTTTTTGACTTATTTCTAGAACCTGGTCAAACAGCTAATTCAATTTTAAATGATAGATGTTGTATTTTAACATCTTTGGAAATATTTACACCATAATGTACAGACAAAAATAATATTTTTACAATGATTATTTTACAGTCAATCAGGTTTTTGAAACAGTCATCTTGGCATTGGAATTACCTTGAGCATTTATATCACATGCTTAATCCATCAGAGCAAGTTGAATTTCTTGGCATCCAGAATGTGTAAGCTATTATAGCAAGCTGTTGAATTGCTTGGCATCCAGCTTGTGTAAGCTAGTATAGCAAGCTGTTGAATTGCTTGACATCCAGCTAGTGTAAGCTAGTATAGCAAGCTGTTGAATTGCTAACATTATTTTTTTCAACAGTCAAGCTATTGATTTTTAACAATAACAAGACATTCATTTATTTTTAGTTACTGGCATTTCATAAGAATACAAATCAGTAAGTTAAACAATGTATTTAAATTTGATGTCAGTTTCTGGTATTCAGTCTTTACCCTGTTTTTTTTGTTACAGATCCAAAGAACAATATTTTATTCAGATTTCCAGATGGCAGAAGGGAACAGCTAGTGCTTCCAGCTTCATCAAGGTTAATGGTGGGTTGATATAATATGAAATAGGAAAGCCTATATTAGGTTGATATAATAAGAAATAGGTCAAAACCTATGGTAAGTTGATATAATATGAAGTAGGTAAACTCTATGGGAGGTTGATTTAAAAAAAAGAAATAGCAAAGCCTATTTTTAATAGATTAGTGCACATTAATTTTTGTGTTTTGACTGAAACATTGTCATTTATTTTATCATCTATTTTTAATGGCATCAGTTTTCATGGTTTTCAGAAAAATAACAGTTTCTTCATTTCTTAAATTTGAATATTTTATTAGTAGTTTTATTATTTTCAAAGTTGATATGCTGTTTATTGGGTCCATAAATTTGTGGGTTGTATCATCTATACATGAAATACAGTGCCCATTAAAAACTTAGGAGTTCAAGGTATTACATTTTACATACAGTGGAAAAATACACTAAAGTTGTAACAATACTATTTAGTGAAATGATAGAAATGTTTTTCATATTACATGTGATCAATTTTGCAAGTGTGAATGTTGCATTGTATGTTAATATCTTGATAATTCTTTTCAAATCATAAATTTCTGTTGGGAAATATCTCTTATCACTACTGTTTTGATTTTGTTGTTCTGAAATTGGTATTTTCTGCTTAAGTACCAACATAGAGTAAATCATCAGAAGTCCAAACTAAAAATCAGAAATCAGTTGGGTTTTTTTTCAGTAGAAATACTGTGCAGGACATAGAAATTTATGATAAGAACTCACTTCATGAACAGCAAAAAGCACCACTCATGCTTTGATCATTGTAATTACCTTGTCCCAAGCATACAAGTCCATATATGCATATGTTGTAAAATGTGATGTCTTTGACTAATGAAACTTACCATATTGTCTGTTTTAAATTACAAAATCTTTTTCCCTCAACAAAAATTTTTTATTCGTCTAATATTTTGGAATAGTCTTTAAAGTATTTTATTTTATTTATATACTTATCTTTTTGGACAAAATTTTTGTTTTCCAATGACAAGACAATAGAGACCAACTGAAACCAGTTTTGGAAAGTAGCAACAGGGTTTACATTTGAGAAAGAGCCAAATGTTATAGATGAAATTGTGAGAACCTTGCATTGCTATTCATTAGCATACACCAGTATACACCACATACACCAATATCACAAGTACCACAAAATTTTTGTAATGTGTAAATACCTGGAGGGGTGGAATCTCAAGAACATTTTTCTAAATCTATAAAATATTTTTTTTCTAGAACCATGGAACAAATATTGCATACACCATTGCTGCTGATTAATTTGGTTGATGTTACTGCTTCTATATTATTTTCTTAATCCATAAATGCCTCTTGATTTCAAATATTACCACAGGATTGTTTTACTTAGAACATATTTTCATTGGATAATTATATTTAGAACATTTTCATTGGATCATTATATTAGAACATTTTCATTGGATAATTTTTAAAACATATTTCTACTGAATAATTTTATTTAGAACATATTTTCATTGGATAATTTTATTTAGAACATATTTTCATTGGATAATTTTATTTAGAACATTTTCATTGGATAATTTTTAGAACATATATTTCTACTGAATAATTTTGTTTAGAACATATTTTCATTGGATACATGTAATTATATTTAAACATATTTCATGTGATAATTATATTTAGAACATATATTTTCCTCTTTATATGATCTTCCACTTGAAACTAGTATTTTTGGATAATTTTTCGCATGGGAAAAATGTATAGTTCTTACAAGTGATGAACAAGTAAATTGTAATAAAATAAATGATTGGAATATGCTGTTTGTATAGATGAATAGAAGATGAGGGTACAAACATCTGAATGACAAACATGCTTCATTTGTGACATATCAATCAAGAAGGTGTATAGCCATCAACAAGTCACATTCACTGCTTTATCATACATTGTTCAGAAGATTTTTTGTTATGCAATATTGAAAGAAATGAGGAATTAAAAAAAATTATATGCCACATGTGCACAAAGCTCTAGAACTTTCAAAAGACATTTATCATCATTACTTAAGCATTTTTGGCAGTAAAATTTTAAATGCTAACATTGGCAACTCTTCCTTTGCTGTCTTGTTACATCCTTCTTGATAAAGTTATTAATTGATTGAATTGTAAAGGATTAAATTGCAAAGGATTAAAGAATGTATCATTTTCACACAGAATATGAATGTCACTGAAGGTGACAATTACTGGTGTGTTGTGATTTGAGAGATTGTTGGAAACAATTGAATGAAAATTAAAGACAATGACCATGGGAACTTTCATTTGGGTTCATATACCAGAATGAAGAATGATAGTTCAACTGACAAATAATAAAGAATGCTTAAAAAATGGGATAATGGCTAATTACAGTGCTCACATCTCAGATAAAGAGGGTGGCTTAAGAATGACCAAATGAAAGATAAGATTTTCTGTTGTGAACAACTGTGCATCATTTTAAAAGAAAACACCCATGATAGAACTATTTAAAGTGTAGACAGTTATATTTCAATTTTAAAATATCTGTGCAGTAGAAATTATCATTCTGAATAAAAAAACCGATAATAATGGAGCAATATATAGTATAAAGATAACAATTGTATGAATTTACTGTAGTAATTTAGTATTAAGATAACAATAGTATGCATTTACTGCATTAATGTAGTATCAGAGAGAACAATAGTATGAATTTACTGAAGTAATTTATTATTTAGAGAACAGTAGTACGAATTTACTAAGTAATTTAATATCAGATAGAACAATAGTATGATTTTACAGAAGTAATGTAGTATCAAGAGTACAATAGTATAAATTTACTGCATTAATTTAGTATCAGTTGACCAGTAGTATGAATTTACTGCAATAATTTAGTATCAAGAGAACAATAGTATGACTTCACTGCAGTAATTTAATATCAGTTGACAAGTAGTATGAATTTACTGCAATAATTTAGTATCAGAAGATCGATAGCATGAATTACTGCAGTAATTTAGTATCAATTGACCAGTAGTATAAATTTACTGAAGTAATTTAGTATCAAGAAAACAATAGTATGACTTGACTGCAGTAATTTAGTATCAGCTGACCAGTAGTATGAATAACTGCAGTAATTTAGTATAATTCCAACCTAAATGAATTTATTGCATTTAGTATTAAAATGAACAATAGAATGAATTTATTGCATTAATTTAGTATTAAAAAGAAAAATAGTATGAATTTACTGCAGTAATTTTAAAGAACTTCATGTCAATGTTTTTTATTGGTGGTCACATAATAAGCAAGTTAATAATGAAATAATAGGCAGGGCTGACTGAAAGTGCAAAAGATGGCTCAATAGCCTCAACTATACAAGTATGGAGCAAATACTTGAATGAAAATTTACAATGATCATCAAGCTGACTGTCAGATATTCATCTAGCACTAAATGTCATCATTTGAATAAAGATTCTCTTTAAAACCAATATCACCAAAAGATGATGTATACAATAAACACGTTTTTGAGATTCATACAAAATATTTTATGGTAATTGATTTGGACTGTTGATGAGAATATTTATTAGATTAAAATATGCTGATGCAATGGCCATCTTGAATATCTTTTTAATTGCTAAATATTATGAATGGATGGCCATATCAGCATGGTTTTTTTCAATACTTAATGACTTCTTATGATGTCTATTGGGTTCTAAATGAAAATGATGCTCGTCAGAAATCCAATATTGGTGCCACAATGGCCATCTTGAAATTTTGCTATTACTACTACTGAATGAATTATAACTTTGTATAATGTCGAATTGGTCATTAATTAAAATAGTGGTCATTAATTAAATTGTTGGTCATTAATAAAAACGGTGGTCATTAATTTAAATAGTGGTCATTAATTAAAATGGTGGACATTAATTAAAATGGTCATTAATTAAATTGGTGGACATTAATTAAAATGGCGCTAATCAGACTGAAAATATGGCCACCATAGTGGCAGTCAGGACAATCTTGTTATGGCCTCTTCAAAATGGCTGGTCATATCGATATTGTGCTTTCAAAAAAAAGATTCCTTATGTTGTCTGGTTGGTCCTTAATGAAAATGGTGCCAATCTTGAAAATTTTAATCATTGTATCACCAAACTGGAATGTCATATCAGACAACTACTTACGATATTTTATTGGTCATAAATGGAAATGGTGCCAATGTGATATTTTAATGGTAATAGATGGAAATGGTGTCAAACTGACATCTGCAGCAGTTAATTTGAAAATCTCAGGGTTTAGAAAGGGTTTTTGCAGATGATTATCAGAGATAGATTCAACACTCAGCAGTTAGAAAGTACTGAATGAAATCTGTGATCTCCATTTTGGAGAGTGGAGAATACAACCTAGTTACTTTAAATAACATTTCAACCAGATCTTAAACAGTGACCACATGATCTAAAGTAATTGGTCATTCGCACCAACTAATCAAGACACGCTTCCATGTGAATCGGGTAAAGGCATCCAAAGGTGTTTCCATGAGAATGGAGTAGAGGCATCTAAAGGTACTTAAATGAGCTAAAGGTTTAATCCCAAAGCAATGTTTTAGTTGTAAAAGTCAACAAGCACTTGTAATTCTAATGAATAATTTAAATAAATGATTTCTCCCAAATTAAATCTGAATGCAGCAGTAAACAATTACAGACTGATATCAAGTGGATATAAGTTTGATATAAAGAAGATTAAGCATTCCTGCTTTTAATATGTCACAATAACCTTTTCTGGAATAAACTTTATCATCTTTAAAGGAAATGTACCCCAAACTGAAAACAAATTTACTTCTAGAATCACCATAGGTCATTAAAAAGGCTCAGTCTTGAACTTAAACCCAAGTAAACAACCTATTTATAGCTTACTAACAATGCTAACATGAGAATAGTGAGATAGACCTCTACCCTCAATTACAGACAAAGGTAAATCATACAATACAAATTAAATATACATGACAGTGAAAAAATAATTCATTTTACATTTCCAGATGTACTGACATTGATTGGGTTTTAAAAATGTTTTATTGATTTTGATTGGGTTTTGAAAGTGATTTACTGATTTTAATTAGCTTGCGCAGCAGTCAGTTATATATGGTTACCGCCCATTGATAAAAAAATGGAAAGAAGAAAAGATGAAATATTCATTGAAAACACTATTCCAATTATATTCAAAGTCATGTCGAGGGAGGAGAAAATGTACATGTAGTCTTCGCTGTCCAAAATAAATTCTTGAGAAGAGTGATTACTTGAGGAGGAGGCTTCAAATCCCAGTACAGAATACTTGTGACTGTAGAGGCATTTTAATCTCACAGGCACTCGGGCCATGTTTTATTAATTTCTGCAATAAATTTTAATATGTCCAGAATTATATACATTGAGTCAATTATTGCCGAGTCTGATTATAGTTTAATTTGGTATATCTTTGTCAATTAAAATAATTGTGTCCTGAACCATAGACACGTTTTGTTTAGTAGGCAGAGACATTGAAGAAAACCATGCTGTAGACTGATACAAGGCATATAATAGTGGAAAGTGAATATTTATTGCATAAATTAATAAATCCCTGTGGAAGTAATATTTAATATGTTTTTGAATTTCTTAGATAAACATTTTAATTAAGGTTATTTTGTGACCCCATTTATTTCAAAATTACTCTCTTTTTTGACCTGGCAGAGGCCATTGGAGCCCACTCTCTCCATTTGTGAAATGAACACTGCACTTGGACAAAGAAAGCTAACAGTTTTTTTTCTATTGCTTTTTCTGACAAGACATATTTTGACTTTTGGAAGAGAGATGACAAGTTTATCCTTATTCACACTTTCATTGTTGTCTACTTTTTAGGCTTTGGTATTATTTGTTGAAAGTCTGGGCGGCTACCCTAGTGAAAGTTTTGAGATGGTGACACAGTTCCCTCAGAGAAACTTGTCAAAGCTTGACTTAGATGCAACTTTACAGGAAGTTGGCCTTCATCAGCAGGAGAGCATCTTCATACAGTCCAGATAATTTTATCCTACATCTTCATACAGTCCAGATAATGTTATGCTACATCTTCATACAGTCCAGATAATTTTATCCTACATCTTCATACAGTCCAGATAATGTTATCCTACATCTTCATACAGTCCAGATAATGTTATCCTACATCATCATACAGTCCAGATAATGTTATCCTACATCTTCATACAGTCCAGATAATGCTAGTAGTGAACTCATTTATCCTGTCACTTTCAGATCTGTAATGTTCCATCATGTTTAGCACCTATTAAATCTCATTAGCACTTGCCATTAGGAGAACTGCAAGTTAGTGCATAGTGTTTCAATTGCCATTATAATACTTGACTTAAAATTTGCAGCAATAAAATGTGATTCAGGATGTGAGAAATGTTGCCAAAAATTTTAAGATGCAGCCTTTTGATTGGTCAGAATATTTTGAAGTAATGTTTAGAGTAAAAGCAAAGGTTTATGAAGGAGGGACTAGGGAACATTTGACCACTTAATGCTTTCTGTGTATATCAAAATTTCCACAATGACCATATATGCAAATTATTTTAAGGAATGAAAGTGCTGAAAATATTTTCCAGACTGCTTAGTCTATAATAAACATGATACAGATCATGTATGCACATTTACTCATCATAAATATAAATTGTTGTTAAAAAATGTAATACTTATTTTGTTTAACTAACATTTTGTTCAATCCAGACTATGGAATGTTATCCACCTAAACTGTCAACTAGAAACTTCAAGACCAAAATTATCAATCACTATAGTCTTTTCTAATGGTTACCAGGTAGTAAACTGGGTCAAAAAAAGAACATGTTGATTCAAACTGTCAGGGAAGTACAGTTTTGTTTATCAACATGGGCAGCTTTCATTGTGACATCACAGCATGTGACATTCAATTTGGATAGTACTAGATGACA
Source organism: Potamilus streckersoni (assembly GCA_016746295.1). NCBI lineage: Eukaryota > Metazoa > Mollusca > Bivalvia > Unionida > Unionidae > Potamilus > Potamilus streckersoni. The sequence goes on along the minus strand of JAEAOA010000205.1, from coordinate 2,183,991 downwards.
TCTTTAGGTTGATTTCATCCAAAAATGTTGATGTACTTTAACATTGGTTTTTTGTATGTATTTTTGGTGGGGGTTGTGTAAATTTTGATCAAAGGTATATTGTTGTTTATGAATCCAAATAAAGTGAATCATTGCTATTTACAGGTATGTAAAATCAATCTCTACAAATGACTCCCATTACTGAAATAATTGGTGTTGAATGCCTGCATGACCTGTATAACTATTATTATAGTTCCAACATTGCAAGATTTATGTTGTATTGTTACAAAATGAATGTAGACTTATTAAGTCACGTGCATGTTGCTAATTCAGGACAATGTGTGGTTCATTAAAAAAAAGTTTGAACTTATTACTGTAAGCAATTTACCTTTAACAAAGATTCCATTCGTTGTTACTGATTTAGGAATAAAAACGTGAATGAGCATGGACAGATTTTAAAACAAACAGTGAAATTGCTCTTTTATTATAGGGTACCAGTTTTCATGGACTACAAGGATCACTGTCAATCCAGTTAACAATGATCCTTGTGTGAAGACATTGGGACCCCCTCCCCCATCCACTACAAACCATGAACATATAGAACCAACTGATATTAAAGAGAGTAGTATCTTTTTCCGTCATTACAGACCATGAATTTACAGATCCAACCAATCAACAATGATCTTTCAGTAAATTTTTATGACCATTTCCACTTCCCTGCAAACCAGGAACTTATAGATCCAACTGACAATGATTTTAGAGTAACATTGTTAAGACCCCTTTCACATCTCTGCAAAGTATGAGCTTATAGATTCAACCGACACTGATCCTTCAGTAAAGTCATATGAACCTTTGCTCTGTCCATGAATTTTAGTATCAATGAATATTTAATCTTAAGCAAAGCAGTGAAAATTGCTATCTGTACAAATGAATGAGTTCATCATATTATTATAGCATTATTTCATATTGTTATAAAATTCATCATATCATGATAATATTAGATGAGTTCCTTGTATTTTCATAACATTATATTAGTTTTATATGATAATCATGTCACATCTTCACATATTATTTAGCAGTGATGCAAACTAACAGTTTTGAGTAACAAACTCGGCTGAAGTATTGAAAGTTGTATTTGCCTTTCTAATACCTTTATAAAGGTGTTTCTTGGAATTAAATGATGTGATGAAAGAATTTGATGCTTTTATAATTAAATCAGCTAAAGAATAGTTCATTAATTTTGTCATGCCAGCAAATCATAGGCAAGACATTGGTATCACTTTTCTGATGGCATCATTGTTGATTTCGAGGTCTGTTAGTTTCTGTGACACTGATATATATACAGTTTTGACATTTTGTGGGTGATTCATTGCAAGGGTACTGCTCATCCAGTGACAGTGACTTTGGGATTTTTGCTAAGTAATATGGAATGTGGTCTTGGCAGTTCAGACATAGCATTCTGTAGAAGACCTTTCTTATTTTTATCCCTCCTTATCACAGATGAAAAGAAGAGTTTACAGGATGATCTGTTGGTAGTTCATCTGTTAGCACAAGTTTGTTATCACTGCTCCACTTGGAGTATTGCCATGAAACTTTGCACTTGGATGTCCATTTTGCTGCTAAAGTGGTTGCCTTGAAACTATTGATTAATTTTTTGAATCAATATTTATATTAACACAAGTTTTCAATGAAAAAAATACTAAAATGTCTTCTTGGTCCTATATGCCCTACCAAGTCAGCCATCTTGAGAATCTTGTTATCTCTACTCCTGGAATAATGGTCATATCAACTTGTCAACAAATGAAATCTGGTGTCAAGTTTAAATGAAATGGGACCTGTTTGAAATCTCATATGGTGACCATTATGGGTGTTATCTTGAAGTCATTATAGATCAATTGAAAAGTACTTATATTGTGTCTAATTGGTCCTTAATAAAAATGATGCTTCTTGGAAATCTGTCATAACCACAATGGCAGTCATCTTGAGAATTTTAGAATTGCCATGGTCACATAAACAAGGGTGTTTTACCTAAACTCTATTCAACTGGTAGAATGTCAGTCATTTAGAAGGACTTTTATTGCAAGGTGAATCAATTTCAATAAAACAAGTTTAAAAAGAACTTAACTATAATAATGAATGTTCAGTAATTTAAACTAAAGAAAAAATAAAGTTATATAAGTAACACTAAATGTCTATATAATTTAATAATTTTATTTGTATGACTAGTTTGTAAAATAATTAATACATTTTAGTGAATTATTACAATCTAGTGAAAAAAGAGATTTTTATTAAGGAAAGAATTGGTAAATTTACTGATACAGTATAGTCTGAAGAACTAAATGCATTCCTATGTATAGAAATAAATTTATCTAAATATCAGAATTTCTTTACTGATTTAGATAAGTTTAAAAAAGACTTCAAGAAGAGCATAATTCTTGTAAAAATCATCCCCATTTATAATTTATTTGCAGAGAATATTTATTAAAACATGACATTTTAAATTCTTAAATATTTTTGAAAAAAGTATATTTTTGTTTAAATAGATCATAAATATTGCCATAATAAATTGCCTTAAATCTGTGATTTATGTTATCACATGGATGAAACATTCTTTTTATGGCATTTCATATATTTAGTGTTAACACCCAAAAATTCTTTTAAAAGTATATTTTGTAATTTTTGCCTTTAATCAAAAATAAATAATAACCAGATGTGCTTTTCTGCTGAAACACTTCAAAATTGAATTACAAAGAGCAACACAACCCAAGACCTACATCAAAACCCAGGATATACAACAAAACAAAAGACCCACAACAAAATCCTGACAAGTTTGGTAGTTAATCCAGGCTAATCAGCTGTGGGTATCAAACCAAGACACTTCTCTTTGAGTCCTAAGCCTTTAACACTGAATCTCTGATTCCACAGCTCACCCTGGGAGATGATTTTACTTGTCTCCAGGGGTCAGTTAATGGCAAACTTGGATTCCATACAGTACAGATTAATTCCCCAGTGTATATACTTTATTTTTCATATTTTACCTATAGTGCCTAAGTCATGAATCAGGAACTAGTCCCTAAAGGGTGTGGAGAAATCCCAGTGACAATTTTGGTTGTGTAAATGACTTATTGATTGTATCTGAGAAAGTTATCCTGCACATGTAGACCAGGAAAGAAGATAAATGACACCAAAATAAACCAACATTATTATATATAGTCCAGATTATATATATATATATATATATATATATATATATATATATATATATATATATATATATATATATATATATATATATATATATATATATATATACCAGATTAAACAGCTTTAATAACAAGTGTAGCAACTTTGTGCTCCAAGTTTTCTTTCACCTCTGCATTTTCAGCATGTGGGTGAATTTGCATTTACAAACTGTCATGTTAACTAACATAGATGAAATAGGCCAAGCCCACATAGACCTCTTGTTTAAAAACTGTATTACATTTCATATGTTGTGAGGTATTCTATAAGCATTCTTTTACTGACTAGACTCTAGTTTATAATCTATTTCTAATTTTATAGGCATTCTTTTACCACTAGACTCTAGTTTATAATCTATTTCTAATTCTATAAGCATTCTTTAACTGACTAGGCTCTAAATTATAATCTATTTCTAATTCTATAAGCATTCTTTTACTGACTAGACTCTAGTTTATATTTCTAATTTTGTAAGCATTCAGTTATTGATTAGACTATAGTTGATGTGTCTAATTGTATAACTACCATTTACTGACTAGTTTTTAGTTTATAATATGTCTAATTCTGTAAGCATTCTTTTACTGGCTAGACTCTAGTTTATAATATATGTCTAATTCTGTAAGCATTCAATTACTGACTTGACTCTAGTTTATAATGTATGTCTAATTCTGTAAGAATTCAATTACTGATTAGACTCTAGTTTATAATGTATAATTCTGTAAGAATTCAATTACTGATTAGACTCTAGTTTATAATGTATAATTCTGTAAGAATTCAATTACTGATTAGACTCTAGTTTATAATGCATGTCCAACTGTCAGCAGTAGGAGCTTGGTCTGTTGGTCTGATGATGATTTTAAGTAAACAGCACAGTGTTCAACCATAGGTCTGGATCAATGCTATTCACATTCACCTTTGTTAATTGTGTAACAGGTTGTTGCATTTTATATTTATCAGATGAAAACCCTCCATCCTCAGGCACTTTGAAAAGAATGTTAATTATTTGCTAAGGATATCTTTGCCTGGTAATAAGTTCATCATTTATAACCACAGTCTCTACTATATTTTGTTGAGTCCACTTTGGTGGAAGCTTGATATAGCTATCATCTTGGCATTTCTCTCCACACCCTGGAACAACTTCAGTGTTTAAGTTAGCTAAATGTACTTAGTTTAAAAAAAGGTAGCCTTGGCAGGAAAGGGTTCCTTTTTTAAACATATTCATTATGCTCATCTCTATATAACAGATTTATTAGGTTGGTCTTGTAACATTTATTATATTGGTCTCCTTGCAACAGATTTATTACACTGGTCTACACTGGTCTCTTTGTAACAGATTGATTAGGTTGGTCTCCTTGTAACAGATTTATTACAGTGGTTTCTTTGTAAGAGATTTATTAGGTTGGTTTTATTGTAATGGATTTATTAGGTTGATCTCTTTCTAACCGATTTATTTTGTTGATCTCTTTGTAACAGATTTATTAGGTTGGTCCCATAAGTATTATTTTAAGAGGAAAAACATAGGTGTCTACAGTTGCTCAGTTGTGGTGTTGGAGGTGAAGGAAACCAGAGAATGTTTAGAAAACAATTAACCTTGGGTAGTTTGTCTGTGTATATTTGAAGATGTTTCAAATGTACGAAGAGAAAATGTTGTCAGAGAGCTATTCATATTTTCAAAAACTACTGGGGGCCCCGAGTGGCCGAGTGGTCTAAAGCGCTGTCCGTTACGGATCACTGCCATCTCACCTCTGTCTTCGTGTGTTCGAGTCTAGGATTCGGCTAATGTAGATATGTGAGAAAGCTTGCCAGTAGCTTCTCGTGGGTCGGTGGTTCTTTCCGGTGATTTCCCGGTTTCTTCCTCCACCATTAATACTGGCCGCCATGAATAGCCTATCTTGTGATGAAAAATGGCGTTACGCCCAACAACAACAACAACAAAAACTACTGTATATTTTGTGGTTTAGCAACTGTGTCTTTGATAAAAATGTCTTTTTTAAATATCATCATTATATTTAATGAGAAATTCAAAACTCCGTAGCTAGTTGTATACATTGGTTTGTGTTCTGGAGATGTTCAATAAATGCATTTAGCAGTATGCATCATCATTGGAATGAATATCTACCTCAGTTCAAGTCTTTTCTAAGGGTATGTACATTTATAAAGAATGGTACAGTGAATCAATGATTGTATTACTAAATCCATCAGGGACATTGCTCAAATCATATTACTTATATGCATGGATAATGTTATATAATGCAAATAAGACAAACTAGATTTGTAAAATGTACGTTTTTATTACAGCGATAAGTGTCAAGGTTCACAAAGTTAAAAAAGATTGAACCTGCAAGGATAATTTTTATGGCAAATTAAATCTTGGGTGTTTACAACTGTGCCTACACAGATCCATACTACTATGCATACACAGATGTATGCAACTATGCATACACATATGTATACAACTATGCATACACATATGTATACAACTATGCATACACATATGTATGCAACTGCATACACAGATGTATCCATTTTGCACACATGCATACATCTATGCATACATAGATGCATATACAGATGTAAACATAGATGTATGCAACTATGCATACACATATGTATACAATTATGCAGACACATGCATACAACTGCATACACAGATGTATCCACTTTGCACACATGTATACATCTATGCATACATAGATGCATACACAGATGTATACATAGATGTATGCAACTATGCACATACAGATCCATATAACTGCATGCACAGATGTGTGTAACTATGCATATATAGATGTTTACAGCTGTATTCACAGATGAGTACAAATGAGCATACATAGATTCATATCTATGTATACACAGATGAATGCAGCTATGCATACATAGATTCATACAACTATGCATACAGAGAGCCACACAACTGCATACACAAATATATACAACTATCATACATAGATGCATAAAGCTCTGCATACAACCATGCATGCAAAATTCATTAGACCAAGGTTGTTTCTGAGTAATTATACTAACAGTTTTACAGAGAGGTCAACTCGAAAGGTTACTCCAAGATAAAAATTTCAAGACTAAACAAATGCAGAGTTCATTAAGCATGCATGAGAAACTAATTAGGTCATCTACACAGGAAAGATATATCACACTAAATTTTTGCTTGTCTGCATGAAGCACTTTTTTATGTTGGTACTAAAGTTGCTAGTCTTGGTTAGTTGTGCCTACAGGAATTAGATCCCCATTTTACTATTGGTTAGTTGTGTCTACAGGAATTATATTCCCATTTTACTATTGGTTCGTTATGCCTACAGGAATTATATCCCCCATTTTACTATTGGTTCGTTATGCCTACAGGATTTATATCCCCATTTTACTATTGGTTCGTTATGCCTACAGGAATTATATCCCCCATTTTACTATTGGTTCGTTATGCCTACAGGAATCATCCCCATTTTACTTTTGGTTCGTTATGCCTACAGGAATTAGATCCCCATTTTACTATTGGTTAGTTGTGTCTACAGGAATTATATTCCCATTTTACTATTGGTTCGTTATGCCTACAGGAATCATCCCCATTTTACTATTGGTTAGTTGTGCCTACAGGAATCATATCCCCATTTTACTATTGGTTAGTTATGCCTACAGGAATTATATCCCCATTTTACTATTGGTTCGTTATGCCTACAGGATTTATATCCCCATTTTACTATTGGTTCGTTATGCCTACAGGAATCATATCCCTATTTTACTATTGGTTAGGTGTGTCTACAGGAATTATATCCCCATTATGCTATTGGTAGTTATGCCTACATGTAAGAGCTTTATCACAAAAGAGGGTTTTGTTCCAAGATGTCATGTACAGATTCTGTCATGCCCCTAAAGCAATTCTATGACTCTTTCTGAGTTCTTGCAATAATCATACACCATATAAAATTGGAATTTCAATACTGAGAAACTGGAAATCAGTTGTTACCATGTGACTTCAGTGTCAGGTAAAATAACAGCAGATCTACAATTCTCCTGTGACAGCTACAATAACAGCAAATCTGCAATTCTACAGTGACAAGTACAATGTCAGCAAATCTACAATTCTCCAGTCTCAAGTTCAGCAAATCATACAATTCTCCAGCAACAAGTTCAATAAAAATTGATTTCTCAGTTATCTCTCTGCAATGGCTGCATGCTGATCTTAAAATAGATGTTACATTATGTTATCTTGCATGATTACAATTCATATTTGGATAGGTAGTATGTCAACAAACAACTCCATCTGGTGTTCATTAGAGACATTTACAAATGTGCATGAAAGATACCAACTCATTATTAATCTTTCAGAATTATTAAATTTAGTTATTTTAATGAAATATGTGTCATTCTGACTTGTACTGAATAAATTCCTGAAAATAAAAATTGCTGGGTGAGGGAGTAAGATTTTTTTGCACATGATTTGCCAGTGTAGACAGATCTAGTATGAATGATAGGTCTATACCAGTATGATTGATACATAGAATACAGTGTTTCAAAAGTGAAAAACTGAATGTAGATGACAGAAAACCAGTCAGGTAGATTGTAAATCTGCCAAAAGGCATTAGCAAAATAAAGAAAAAAGAAGGTGCAAATGGGAATCTCTTGTTTGTAGGTATTGTTTTGGCCAAAAATGTTGAAGAAATTCAGTGTCCTGGAATTGAATAGAAATGCCATTTATTCCCAGTGTTTATAGATTAATTTTAAAATGCAGTGAGATTTTATAGAAGTTTGTTAATTTTAACACACATTTAATTTATCAATTCCAGATGCTTTGTTTAAATCTGACAAATTTTTATTTGGATTCTTGATAATTTTGCTTATGTTTTGGAATCGTGGATTGTCTGCATACATGCTTATGGGTTGACATCTATGTGTGCATACATGCTTATGGATTGATGTCTATGTGTGCATACATGCTTATGGATTGACATCTATGTGTGCATACATGCTTATGGGTTGACATCTATGTGTGCATGCATGCTTATGGGTTGACATCTATGTGTGCATACATGCTTATGAATTGATATCTATGTGTGCATACATGCTTATGGGTTGACATCTATGTGTGCATACATGCTTATGGGTTGACATCTATGTGTGCATGCATGCTTATGGGTTGACATCTATGTGTGCATGCATGCTTATGGGTTGACATCTATGTGTGCATACATGCTTATGGATTGATATCTATGTGTGCATACATGCTTATGGGTTGACATCTATGTGTGCATACATGCTTATGGATTGACATATTTGTGTGCATACATGCTTATGGGTTGACATCTTTGTGTGCATACATGCTTATGGGTTGACATCTGTGTGTGCATACATGCTTATGGATTGATATCTATGTGTGCATACATGCTTATGGGTTGACATCTGTGTGTGCATACATGCTTATGGATTGATGCCTATGTGTGCATTCATGCTTATGGGTTGACATTTTTGTGTGCATACATGCTTATGGGTTGACATCTTTTTGTGCATACATGTTTATGGGTTGACATCTGTGTGTGCATACATGCTTATGGATTGATATCTATGTGTGCATACATGCTTATGGGTTGACATCTATGTGTGCATACATGCCTATGGGTTGACATCTGTGGGTGCATACATGCTTATGGGTTGACATCTTTGTGTGCATACATGCTTATGGATTGATATCTATGTGTGCATACATGCTTATGGGTTGACATCTATGTGTGCATACATGCTTATGGGTTGACATCTATGTGTGCATACATGCTTATGGGTTGACATCTATGTGTGCATACATGCTTATGGGTTGACATCTATGTGTGCATACATGCTTATGGATTGATATCTATGTGTGCATACATGCTTATGGATTGACATCTATGTGTGCATACATGCTTATGGGTTGACATCTATGTGTGCATACATGCTTATGGGTTGACATCTTTGTGTGCATACATGCTTATGGGTTGACATCTGTGTGTGCATACATGCTTATGGATTGATATCTATGTGTGCATACATGCTTATGGGTTGACATCTATGTGTGCATACATGCTTATGGATTGATGTCTATGTGTGCATACATGCTTATGGATTGATATCTGTGTGCATACATGCTTATGGGTTGACATCTCTGTGTGCATACATGCTTATGGGTTGACATCTATATGTGCATACATTCTTATGGATTGATATCTATGTGTGCATACATGCTTATGGGTTGACATCTATGTGTGCATACATACTTGTGGATTGATATCTATGTGTGCATACATGCTTATGGGTTGACATCTATGTGTGCATACATGCTTATGGGTTGACATCTATGTGTGCATACATGCTTATGGGTTGACATCTGTGTGCATACATGCTTATGGATTGACATCTATGTGTGCATACATGCTTATGGGTTGACATCTTTATGTGCATGCATGCTTATGGGTTGACATATTTGTGTGCATACATGCTTATGGGTTGACATCTGTGTGTGCATACATGCTTATGGGTTGACATCTATGTGTGCACACATGCTTATGGATTGATGTCTATGTGTGCATACATGCTTATGGATTGACACCTATGTGTGCATACATGCTTATGGGTTGACATCTATGTGTGCATACATGCTTATGGGTTGACATCTTTGTGTGTATGCATGCTTATGGGTTGACATCTTTGTGTGCATACATTCTTATGGGTTGACATCTTTGTGTGCATACATGCTTATGGGTTGACATCTGTGTGTGCATACATTCTTATGGATTGATATCTATGTGTGCATACATGCTTATGGATTGATATCTATGTGTGCATACATTCTTATGGATTGATATCTATGTGTACATACATTCTTATGGGTTTACATCTATGTGTGCATGCATGCTTATGGGTTGACATCTTTGTGTGCATATATGCTTATGGGTTGACATATTTGTGTGCATACATGCTTATGGGTTGACATTTGTGTGCATACATGCTTATGGGTTGACATTTGTGTGTGCATACATGCTTATGGATTGATGTCTATGTGTGCATACATGCTTATGGGTTGACATCTATGTGTGCATGCATGCTTATGGGTTGACATCTTTGTGTGCATACATGCTTATGGGTTGACATCTATTTGTGCATACATGCTTATGGGTTGACATATTTGTGTGCATGCATGCTTATGGATTGATATCTATGTGTGCATAGATTCTTAAGGATTGATATCTATGTGTACATACATGCTTATGGATTGACATCTATGTGTGCATACATGCTTATGGATTGACATATTTGTGTGCATGCATGCTTATGGATTGATATCTATGTGTGCATACATTCTTATGGATTGATATCTATGTGTACATTCATTCTTATGGGTTAACATCTATGTGTGAATGCATGCTTATGGGTTGACATCTTTGTGTGCATACATGCTTATGGATTGATGTCTATGTGTGCATACATGCTTATGGGTTGACATCTATGTGTGCATACATGCTTATGGGTTGACATCTTTGTGTGTATGCATGCTTATGGATTGACATCTTTGTGTGCATACATTCTTATGGGTTGACATATTTGTGTGCATACATGCTTATGGGTTGACATCTGTGTGTGCATACATTCTTATGGATTGATATCTATGTGTGCATACATGCTTATGGATTGATATCTATGTGTGCATACATTCTTATGGATTGATATCTATGTGTACATACATTCTTATGGGTTTACATCTATGTGTGCATGCATGCTTATGGGTTGACATCTTTGTGTGCATACATGCTTATGGATTGATATCTATGTGTGCATACATGCTTATGGGTTGACATCTTTGTGTGCATGCATGAATATTTTCCAAACATTTCCATCCCAATGTCACAACACATTTACTCTTCTAAACAGCTGTAAATATGATATGACATAAATATTTGCATTGTGAATTTATTCTGAATCTTATCAGCTCTTGTAAATATAAAGTTTTACATTTTTATATGTAATTTAACTGGAAATTAAAGATCTGTAATAATTGTAAGTATAGAAATTTCTAAAATAAAATGAATTTTGGTAAATTTTACCTGTTTTCTTATTATTGCTACAATAAAGTATATTATTCTCTTTTTTTAATATTGTGAGTTAATTCTGAGGAATGTAAATTCATAGTTTATAAAAAGGTAGTCCTTTTATATTCAAATTATTCCTTGGATCTTTAAAGTTGTTTGTAGCAACCATGAAATGCATGACATTTTGTACAAATAAACAAAGCTTGCCAGTAGCTTCTCGTGGGATGGTGGTTCTTCCTGGGGGGTTTTCCTGGTTCTTTCTCTATACTGGCTGTCATGTGTGGCCTATCTTGTGCTGAAAAATGGCATTAAACTCTATAACAACAACAAATAAACAAAAGTAGATGCATTATGTGGAGCTATTCATCTTATCTTTCAGTTAATTTGGTTTGTTTTTTTTCTCTTCAGCTCTGTAGAGACAAGACAACCATCTGAAAAAGTTACACTGCTTTATTAAAACATTTAAGTATGAGATAGTATCTCTGTCTGTCTGTCTGTCTATATACCTATCTATCTATCTATCTATTTATCTATCTATCTATCTCTCTATCTATCTATCTATCTATCTTATCTATCTATCTATCTTTCTGTCTATCTATTTAGCTAGCTAGCAAGCTGTCTCTCTGTCAATCAATCCATCCATCTACAGATATGCCTACCTTACTTACCTACATACATACTGGTACACCTAATACAAATCATATGCATAATATTGTCTGTATTCCCTCCATAATTGTTCAAACATAATTTTCACTCCCAAAACTGACATGTTAAAAAGGGAATTTATGGTGGAAGTGTAGGCAATGCTAATGGAGCTATTAACAACTGTTGATCAATTATGTGTTAAAAGTGATAACTGGACAGTCAGGTCACCAACCCCAAGTCCAGCCTTCCAATTCAGGGTCAAGAACTGTAAGAGAGAACTCGGACACTTTGATTGATTTTACTGTACAACATTTACATATTCATATTGTAATAACTTCTCTTGTTTTCAACAAATATTAACCAAATGTTTCAATATATATTCCAAACATGTAGATGCATTGGTAAATTTTACAAAGAAAACATTTAAGTTTTATATAGTGTTAATCAGCTATCAAATAAACAAAGAATGTATGACACATCAGACCTTTGCCCAACTAATCAGATGATTAGAGCATTACCAACTAACCAATTTAATAGAAATTTGTCTTTTCTTCCTGCACATAGAATGAATATTAAAGTATATCATAAAGAATTAGGTTATAGCCATATACTTTTTTTTAAAGAATGTCACTTTGCCACACTTTTTTTGAACGTGTTCACAAGAACCTTGAAAATAAAAAAATAAGTTGATTTGGGTTTTAGAACTGGAGATGTTTAATGCTTCTGCAAATCTACTTAAGTTTTTACCAGTAAGATGTTTGGAATTTGTTAGAGAGATGCATAAACCTACTATAGTGGTAACTTGATATAATAAGAACCTGTATTTACAAGTATGAGAGATCAAAATTATAATTAAATCTCTTTTAGTTACCCTTGAAGATAGTTTCTTTATATTGATTGTAGATGAGCTAATTATCTGGTTTATTTTGTTTAGTGGGTTCAACACCATTTTAGTCAGGACATGATATGCTATACATGGCAGCCAGTATATATTTCATGGAAGAAGTCTGGAAGAATCTACCAACTCAATGGAAGCTATATGAAAGCTTTCTCACATACCCACTTTACCTGAGCTGAGACAAAAACCAACATTTACAGAGGTGAGATGTGCATGATCTGTAAACGTGAGTGCCTAGACCACTCAGCAACCAGGGCCCCCCATATGTAGTCTTTTCACAGTACAGATGACTATGCCCCTAGAATTGTACATATTTACAATATACATGTATATGTGGCTGAAACTGTTTTGTAGATCAATATGATGTATTAGAAAGAATAACAGGAGTAAAAAAACCAAACACAATCTAATATCTAATATTATGAATAAATAAACTGTATTCAACTTGAAATCAAGGTAATTAGGAGAGTGGGTAAATGATAAAGAGATAGAGGGAGAGTGCTGCAATGACCATATGTAATTTATCATAATAAAGTGACAAAGTAATTAAGCATTATTAAAGACAACAATCAAGTCAAATCAAGGCTATAGTCTAAATATAGATAGCAATCAATCATAAATTGATGGTGATTTAACAGGTGAAAAAGTTAATCACCTACAGGTATATGTGTCAGTAAAATCCATATTGGTCAAGTTTACCTTGATTAAAAACCTCAGGGTTCATGTGTTCATGAGACAACCTATAAAATGACTGGCCTACACACCTGTGTTACAATGCCTATCATGGATATTTTCAGTGGATCTCCAACCAATTATAACATGACCATCCTTCACACCTATAATGCCTGAGTGGATCTCTGATTAAAATATCATAATTATATTTTTGTTTCTACCTTTCTGCTCATTTACATGTCATATGTCAACAAGATGTAAATATGTATTTACATGTCAAATGTCTGCAAGATGTAAATATATGCTACATTGCTAATACATATGTGCAGAGGATTTGAGAGGGGTTGGGGTTGGGAGAGGGCAAATTGTAGGGGTGCGGTTGGGAGATGGCAATTAGGAGGGGTTGGGGTTGGGAGGAAGTGATTGCCTCTGGATGCTGGTGAAGAGATGCCATCATATAGTTTTTGTTTTTGCAGCTGATATTTTTATAGTATTTATAATATTTATAGTATTTATAATATTATATTATTTATAATATTTAAAGTTTTCATAATATTTATTGTATTTATGATATTATAGTATTTATAATATTTTTTTATTTCTATATTTATTATTCTAAAATCACTGAATCATGGAGAGCGATATCCCTTCCTCCAGGGATACTCAAACGCAAAAAACGACCCAAACAACTGTGGACGCCATTATCTCCTGTGGTTGTCACGATCACTTCCATGATTTCTGTCAATTTAATTTCTGATGTTGTGGAAGGAAGTTATTACGCAGTCCTTAAAAAATCCAAACATGCAGCCCAATGCTACATATTATTTTCTTTTATGCCCAAAGCCTTATCAGGCTTTCTGATTAGTTTAGGTTCTGCCAATCCAGAGTATTTGCGAACGCATAACCCTTCGTTGTCTCACATACACTTTCACCTCACAGACTAAAATAAATATCTTTTGGACACACGAAATGAGATCCTATAGATCAGTCATTATGTACGAGATAGGGGTGTGAACGATAAATACTCATCGCACTAACAAACAAAAAAGGGGCAAAAAATTATTATTGCTATACCCCTCCCAGCCAATAGGTGTTGACAACTAGGACTATTTGAATACTACAGTGCCGCTCAGGCAGTATGCCACGCAACATTCCAGTAGTTTGGGAGTCAGACAAATTAATTAAAACGGCAACTACCACTAGCGACATTCCAATCTCAGATATCCGGTGTTACAACACTCCCCATGCTAAGCTAGCTTAACAATTTTCAATAGCCCCCCACCCACTGCACTGTGTGAATTTGCGATGCTTGTTTCAAGCACAGGTACTCAACGCGAGCTTGATGTTAAAAAGAAAAGCAATAATCTTAAGGCAAAAGTCGTACAGAGTGAAACAAATATCTCAGGTTACCCCCATGACCTGTTCTGACAGTGGACCCTCTCTGTCATACTATATAAGAGACAAGGTTTGTAACTTCCAAACACTTCGTTCCACCCATGACCCTAGATTTCCTTTAGACCAACAAGTAGGTCTCTGCCTTTTTTTTTTTTTTTTTTTTTTATCTGACAGCAGCAAACTGAAGTTACGGTCTCCAAAACGTGCGAATTTCGCGAATTTTGTCAGAGTGGACACATCTACCCTCAGGTGACAACCGGTGCAAACAGCTACATATACCATGTTTGCGACTCTACGATACATCACTTCTTCAATTACAGAACTCGTTTTTAGCCTCTGATGTTACATTTTCATCTCCCGGGCAATTTGTGCTAGTTGAAATATTGCTCCCGTTGAATGTAACGTTTCTCTTTGCGACTGATTGCTTAAACCAATAATATATGTACTGTTTACTTGTAGAGAGGTACATTTCTTCTGCACCCTTATACAAAAGAACAATTGTTACAATTGATAGGTATCGATGCCATTTTTTAATAACTACCTCCTTTAGGTATCAGCCTGTCAGCAATAATAATCTTCCGACTCATCCTTGAAACGCAAAATGTTTCTACAATTCTAATTCACATTACATGCATGATTCCCCGTTTGCATTAATCCTTCTGCGGACATTTTTAGACCGTATGAATACGCGTCTTCATTGTAAGTCCAAGTTTGTCCGTATCTTTAGTTCTGTGACAATCAGCAACAGGCATCTAGGTTTTTCTACTAAAAATAATTTTCTCGACACTTTCACTGCCAGAAGATCCTGCTCGGTATAGCTGCATGGCCTTTCTTTTTTTTCAATTAATCATAGTTTAAAGCAATGTTCTTTTCAATGACTTCATGTTTTAACTTTCCCAACTTTTTGTGGTAAGTATTTTCTTCCGTTTGAATATGGCGTGTACAAAAAAAAATCATTCATTGTGTTGACATCAACTTCCTCTCACAACTTCCTTTTGTTATATACTTAAGTGTGATATATAAAAAATTATTTTGGAAATTATTTTCACATCTTAATTATTCCTACATTTTCCCTATGTAAAAGTATATCCTTATATTTTCACATATGCAAATACAAAATTTCCTATTATGTCATGCGATAGATTTGTCTGTGTGGATACAGAAGTTACAAATACATTAAGATAAACGCGCACTTTGTGAGCAACCGGCAGCAAGAAAACGAGTATCTTCTGAACTAGAACAGATAAATATAAACTTCATCATCTTTCACTTACGAGAATGATTTTTACTGAATAAATTTGACTCGACGCCGATCGTGTATCTTTAAAGTTATTTCCATTTACTGTCTTGACGACAATGATAAATCTGCTGTCAAATTTCGTTGAGTATGAATGTAGGCCAAAACATATTTAGAGGTAAAATCGGTGGGAGAGGGGCAAGGGCAAGTGCCCTCCTACCATTTTCCCTATGTGCAAATGACAATATTAATTCTGTATGTTTGTCTATTTGTCTGCATGTATGTATGTCTGTACGTAGGTAGGTATGTATGCAGAAACAAACTGTTTTATCCTGAATAACATCGTCGTTGCAAACTGATATTTGCGTCACCAGTAGGTTACTAGAACATGTTCATCTGAACTAAACTGACACGTATCCTTCATATTTTTGTTTAAACCTAGACTCGTACTGGATCTCAGTACTGTGCTTATGTGATTGAGAAAAAGATCAGACAAATAATAGGATTTGTGTGTGTGTGTGTGAGAGAGAGAGAGAGAGAGAGAGAGAGAGAGAGCACTTTGTATGATAGATGTGACCCAGTGTCAGGTTCATTGCAATCTATACGACCATTGATCAGTGTCTCAGTTTAATTCACCTGTTGTTTCCCAACAACAGTAAATTCTCCTTACACGTTAGCAGACAACATTGCTAAAAAAATTCACAAAATCAACATGCATGTAGAAATACTTATTGCTGCAACCATATCATTTGCTGTTATGGTAAGTACACTAAATTAGTGAACTCAGATATTTAGGGGTGAATATTTTTTTCTATTACTTGGCGATATTCGTACAATCGTACTATATATATATATATATATATATATATATATATATATATATATATATATATATATATATATATATATATATATATATATATATATATATATATAATCCATTGTATTCATAAGCAACTGCATTTGTGGAAACATTTATTTGGATGACTCTCTTGTTAGTTATTGTTGTTACTTAAATATATACCATACATTTAAGTTTCATCACTATTATTCACAAAATAATATCCAGTCCGAATATCCTGTGCTAATTTTCGAAAGGTTTATTGCAATGGGTGATCAGAGAATACCCCCTCCCAAGAGCTATGGAAATAATTAAAGTTGTCTAGCCACTATTTAGCTTTATAGTCCAACAGCTTTAAAGGGGAAGCAAAATTAAGCTATATAATTTACAAATCTACCTGGTTGAAATATATATATATATATATATATATATATATATATATATATATATATATATATATATATATATATGTTCCAAGGCATCAAATTTAAATCATAATTTGTAAATTAGATAATCCCAGGGTCCTCGTGTAGCCGACTAGTCAGATGCGCTGGCCTTTGCCGATCACTCCATCTCACATTGTCAGTTTAGGTTCGAGTCTCGGTCTCGGCCAATGTGGGTATGTGAAAAGCTTTCCAATAGTTTTCCTTGTGCCCACAGGTCTTTCCGGGGATTTTTTTGCAGTTTTTTCTTTACCAGTTTTACTGGCAACCACGTATAGCTCACCTCTCGTAACAACCTTAGATAATGCAATACTTATTACAAGATTCTACTTTTGCTGGGTATGTACTCTTGGGCAATGATCAAGTTCGAGGTACATTTTATATGATTCTTGAGTCTTCTCGTTAAAGAGACTAAATCTGTTATATTTGCTATGAATGAGAAATTAAACTACCGAAATATCGGTTTCCAGCAAGCACGGTTCGATATCAGGACCTTTTATTATGATAGTCAGGTGTAAAGTGACTAAAATATTACGATATCACGCTACGTCGTCTAATTCCACGTTTTTGTTAATGAAGGCACTCAGACAGCTGTCAAAAATATCTAACAAGTTGTGGAAAATGTCAAAGGAAACATTAACCCGAGTCTCGCTATCTCTGGGTCTCTATGATTAGGTCTTTGTATATGGAGTCATATCCTGTTGAATCTGTCTAAGGATTGGCGCTCCTGAGTGTGACGGATTTATACCCTAGCTGGATGCCGCCTTATTTATGGCTTCTTGTCGCTGACTGAGTAGCTCGGCTGCTGAGTCGTCGACTGGGTGTCCTGTGGTCGCCTATTATGTCGTCGACTGAGTCGTTGGATCTTCGACTGGATGGTAATATTGGTCGCCCAGTTGCTAACAGGGTCGCTTACTTGGTCGCTGAGTCACCAACTGGGTGACAGACTTGGTTGCAGAGTCGCCGATTGGGTCTTCTTCTAGTCACCGACTTGGTCGCAAAGTCGTCGACTGTGTCTCCCTCTGGTCGCCGACTTGATTGCAGATTGCAGGGTCGAGAGAGAGAGAGAGAGAGAGAGAGAGAGAGAGAGAGAGAGAGAGAGAGAGAGAGAGAGAGAGAGAGAGAGAGAGAGAGAGAGAGAGAGAGAGAATCAATAAAAATTTATTGTTGTAAGATTCCTGCGTTTCTTGGACAGGCCTTGTTGCGACTGTATCCTGATCGACAAATGACCTTGTCCCTACACTTTTCAGATTCCCTGGCCTGACCCATTCATGTTGGGCAAAATATGATGACGTGTGCTTGCTCTGACGGGGTGGTTATACTGCTTCACTTTCAAGGGGACGTCTTCACACAACACCGCTTCAAAACATAGCATCCATTACAACTATATTTGGCGGGTATATGTACCCGAGAGGAATCACATGACCCAAAACTAAGAAGCTTGATGAAACGACAAAGCCAACTAGCATTTAAAATCAGAACATAAACTTTAACAAAACG
Organism: Potamilus streckersoni; assembly: GCA_016746295.1. Lineage (NCBI taxonomy): Eukaryota > Metazoa > Mollusca > Bivalvia > Unionida > Unionidae > Potamilus > Potamilus streckersoni. Next base: position 2,165,078 of record JAEAOA010000205.1, on the reverse strand, counting down.
AAAATGAGCTTAAACGAAACGAAAATTACTGTCCATGGGCATTCTTATTACAATGGCGAAATGTTTCTAATTTTTGACATTTCTGATAACGTCAATTTGGAGGAATTTTTGTGTCTGAAATGTTTACACTTTTGATTATGAAATTGTAGTGTTTTCTGGGAAAATGTAAGATAGGATCAATCTTTAGTCGACAAACTTTTTAAGGTCCACTATATTCCAATTGGCGATTCTATATAAAGCACTATTCTACAAGAGTGTCGTCAGCCTTCATTAGCATAATGGAATCAAAAGACCAAAAAGGTTGGAGTCGGTTAATATCGGTATCCAAGTTGATAAATATACAGACGTTTTAAATCTTTATCTTTTAGGAGGTGTGTTTGGGACAGGAAGAGCTTGCCAGCTGTAAATCGTCAGTTGATTGCGGAGACACCGAATGTTGTGTGGCAATGGACAAGCGTATGCGTAGATTCCTTTTCTCTCTTTCTGGTAATTGTAGACCCAGGCGATATCAAGGGCAGGCATGCCATGTATTCATTACCAAGGATCCGTTTAATCCAAACTTTTATCTGAATTACTGTCCTTGTGAGGAAGGGCTTGAATGCAGGGGAACAATAATAGATGGTGCGAATGGGCCACATGCTGTTCACCACGATCCAAAGTGCCTACCAATTCAGGCAACCAACACAACAGTTAATCCATGAAGAAAACTTTCTTCTCTGTCACTGGATTTTTAACTAATTTGTTGCTTTTTTCATGATTAATAAATATTATTGTGGAAAAAGGTTTAGAATTAATGTATGGAGAGAGAGAGAGAGAGAGAGAGAGAGAGAGAGAGAGAGAGAGAGAGAGAGAGAGAGAGAGAGAGAGAGAGAGAGAGAGAGAGAGAGAGAGGTGTGGTACTTAATGTTATGTATATATCTCGTGCGTTTAACCCTGATTATAGAAAGTAAAGGTCAAATGCAAACAACCTGTTTCTTAGCGAGCTACATGCGTTATTCCTCTTTACGTTACACTGCACCCGTTATATAGGCTACCTTGCGCTGAAAACGGCATTAAATCCAACAATAATGTTAAAGATAATAACATAACTAACTTGTGTTCATGATCATAGATTATACGTTATGATAATGATCATTTGTAAACAAGATGATTACTTTAATTTGAGTTCAGGACATTGGGTTTTCCCTTGAAAAAACTATAGTGTACTTAGTTTTTGGTAGGTGTTTTGCTAAAATTTAAATATACAGACAGGAACGTGTTTACGAATTTGATGGAAATTTCCATTGGAAATGCCATAAGTCCAGGGCGTTTTGTCCTATCGTTAGCCTCACAGTCTGTATATAAGGGAGAACAATTTCTCAATCCTACTTTAATATAATTTTTTTGTGGAATCACTTTTCGCTGTGTTTGGATATAATTTGACAGGAATTATTTTAATGTTTCATTGGAATTATAAAGTGCGCATTGACATTTTGGACTAAAATACTAATTTAGGATTATTGTGAGTTGATAAAAAAAATTCTTGATTATATCATTACTATACATTAATATCTTTGGTAAATCAGCACATTGAAGATATGGAATTCATTTGGAACACCATACTTTTGGACTTATGTCAGAACTTGTAGAATTATTTGAGATTTAATTACCAATACTGTAAGTTTCTCTTAAAATTTCAATTGGTAACTTAGAGAATTACATTCTTTGTTGAATTTTACTAAACTTGTTGGTATTGCTTTGTCTGTTACTTAGTGTAAGCCTATAGAGTCATAACATTAAACCAACAAGATTTTATTCTCCCCTTTTTATTTTTTATACTAATATCCGTGGTAGAGAACAAATGTGCAAAGATAAACTCAGTGACAGTTGGGCCATCCTTTAAAACGTATGGATTAGGGCCGCTTGCAATTAATGACATGCCATTTTGTCACGACAGCGGCTTTTATTTAAGGATACGACTTATTATCTTGACATTGGCTTTTAAATTCCTGTGCAAACTATACGAATAAAAAATGAAAATTGCACGGGTAATTATAATTTTCATGATCGCCAGTTATGTCAGAAAACTTTTTGAAAAATACCCGAGAACAAACTTGTTGGATTAGTTACTGCGTAGACATATCTGGATTATAATATGCTTTCCACGGATACAAGGGTGAATGTTCATGGATTGAAAAATGTGATGATTAAGACTATTTGCTCGAAAGATTGTTGTTCACAAATCCAGACTCGTCTATGTTCAATTAAAAGTTCATATTTTGGTCAAATAAAAGTCGATGTGCGGTACGATCTCGTAACATTTAAATGATCGTCGTCAAAAAGCTTCACTTTAGTGTTTCTTGAATCTTGGGTTGCTTTGTTTCTTTTTTATAATTTGGCAGTGTGAAATTGATACATTGCATAGAAAGTTTGATTTTCATCAGTGCACATGGTTTAAGAATTAACTTGTTCATTTGTGTGTGTGTGTGTGTGTGTGTGTGTGTATTGACCGGACGCCGTGAGTTTCTTCTTGAACTGTACACACATCTGTCAAGAAAAGCCAACATGTCGATTTATGTTTAACGAAAAATCTCTGAGACATAATACGCTGAAGGGAAGAAAGTGGCTACTGACGCAGATCAAATGTTTTTCTTTTCTTCTTTAAAACGTTGTATCCGGTCCGGTGATATAAAAATACATATAGGTTTCACATCTCAATTTTAAATTTTTAGCGTTTTGCTTGAATCTTAGTCTCTGAGTTCAATTTGTAACATCACCAGACATGCTAGACAGCCACTTCCATTTAAACGCATAAATGCTGCAAGTCTATTTTGTAAATAGCAGTGGCAAACCTTTAGAAATTTCTTTTCATCCGAAAGCAAAAAGAAAATAAACTGCTCGACATTCGTGAAAATATTTACTTTTGCTAGATATTACAAGAATCTTTTGAGGAAAAATCCATGTCGATATGATTATTCATCTGATAGCAATGTTAGTATAGCACTAAAAGGATGGTGGCCATATTGGAGGTCACATCAATATAATTTTTAGTCAGGATCATTTAAACGTCATAAGATGTCTCTTGCTGAAACACCCATATCGAAATGACTTTCCGTTCAGTTGGAGTAGTGACAACAAGATTTTTAGGATGGTTGCTATGGAGACTATATTAGATGTGCGAGCAGCACCATTGCTTATTAGGACCATCTATACATCATGAGAGTTCTTCTAGTGAAAACTCATATCAGTATGACGATGCGTTTTTGAATAGTGGCAATAACAAGATTTATTTGATGGTTGCCACAAATGCTATATTGGATGTAATTCGGCACCATATTCACTTAGAACCAATTAGAGATTATAATAAGGTTTTTCGTGACAACACCATGTTGATATGAATATCCATTATGGAAAAATAGTGATAACAATATTTTCAAATAGACCTCTATGGAACAATAGTGGATTTTTGAGTTATGTCATATCATTTAGGATCAACATTAAATTTTGGGAAAATGCGTGTGTAAAGCTTAATCACCATCCTCAAAATAGTCTGAGAATGGCAATACAAAGTAGTCAGTGAATGGCCATACAAAGTAGTCTGTGCATGGTGAGATACAAAATAGTCTGTGAATGGTAAGATTCAAAGTAGTCTGAATGGCCATACAAAGTAGTCTGTGAATGGCGATACAAAGTAGAATGTGAATGGTGAGATACAAGGTAGTCCGAATGGCCATACAAAGTAGTCTGTGAATGGCCATACAACGTAGTCTAAATGGCGATACAAAGTAGTCTGAATAGCCATACAAAGTAGTCTTTGAATGGTGAGATACAAAGTAGTCTTAATGGCCATACAAAGTAGTCTGTGAATGGTGAGATACAAAGTAGTCTTAATGGCCATACAAAGTAGTCTGTGAATGGTGAGATACAAAGTAGTCTGAATGGCCATACAAAGTAGTCTGTGAATGGTGAGATACAAAGTAGTCTTAATGGCCATACAAAGTAGTCTGTGAATGGTGAGATTCAAAGTAGTCTGAATGGCCATACATAATAGTCTGTGAATGGCCATACAAAGTAGTCTGTGAATGGTGAGATACAAAGTAGTCTGAATGGCCATACAAAGTAGTCTGTGAGCAGCGATGCAAAGTAATTTGTGAATGACGATTCATATTAATCTGTGAATGGCGATACAAAGTAATATGTGAATGGCGATACAAAGTAGTGATCAAGTAAAGATATAAAGTTATCTTTGAGCAGCGATACAAAGTAGTCTTTGAGTAGCGATAAAAAGTAGCCTTTAGTGACGATGCAATGTCTGTGAATGGCGATATAAAGTAGTCTATGAGTGGCAATACAAAGTAATCTGTAAATGGCGATACAAAGTTATCTGTGGCTAGCGATACAATGAAATCTGTGTATGGCGATATAAAGTAATCCAAGTAGCGATATAAAAATCATGCTAACGGATGAAGGAAAGGCCATCATATAAGTATGTCAGGTGTATGACAAGTAGAAAATATTTTTATAATCAAACTACACACATTCTGTTTCATGTAATGACCTTTCAGAAAAGACCTGAATATATTACAGTGATTTTTAATTACAGTGCCCATATTTGCTTCATTTCCTTTCTCGTTCCAGCGTTCTTAACACCCTTTTTCTATATCAACTCATTTATTACGAACAAAAAAAAATCTGCTTGTACTCTATGTACTCAAGTGTAAAGGTAGACTTTCGAAACAAATTTTATTCTCAAAATTATCCGTGAAAAGTAGTAACGGACAAACGTATATAACTTATTGCAGATAGACAAACATTACTGTATAATTCAGTTGACTGAAATAATGACGCGTCATTTGCTGAACAAACGTGTGACTTTTTGATATTGTTATTCAGCGGGTGGAACACACTGTCAATAATTCTGCAACACACTTTTCTGTTAATGAAATTGCTTCATGCGACGTTGTCTGTACGTACTGGACCGTTCGTTTGTAAGAAGAGCAGTGAATCCATACTTGTCTTTCAGGAAACACACGGTGTCGACGCTAAACAGCCATGACATCTCTCGCCAAAATGAATGTGTTGCTACCGACTGCTAAATCCATGGTCACATTTGTCTAAGTAATCGTTCTGTTACTTGTTGACCATAGAGTAGTAACAAAAGTACTGTATAAGAGGAACTCAAAATATACTTTCTTGATAATTTCAATTAAGAGACTTCATTTTTTCCACAGATAATTCCAAACAATCATTGACAAAAAAGAAACAAGGTGCAGTTGATCCAAGTGCTCAATCACATGTACATCGTACGGAATTGTCTATATAAATGCAGTCCATCATAAGCAGCAAAGCAGAAATGTGTTGGATCAACCATAAAACAAAATCTATCGATTTCAGACAAAATGGAAAGTAATTTCATCGAGCATTCATTCATTGCGACTATAAAGTTTAATTTGAAGTGGACCATGGAGAGGAATTTAAACAAAAATAATGTCGAGGGCACGGCAAAGTTCAAAAGGTTGCGGGGCAATGATCTGTGCGCATTAATATCCTTACTGTGTATTGACGAATAGGTTTGTGTATTTATTTGGGATAGAGCATAAATTTTCATTTACTTTGTTTCTTGACATGTATTATTTATTGTTAAGCCTTATCTAGAAAAATAAAATGGGCTAACTGCATTTATGCGGGAAAATATGAACTGTTGTTTTTTTAATATCAATACTGCACTCTCATGGTCGTTCATATTTTCCAATACAAATGCAGTAAACACACACACACACACACACACACACACACACACACACACACACGATGCGTCGGAGAAGGCATCAACCGAGACGTTGAATTTGGACTGTAGGTAAAACTTCAAGACCAAGGCATATCTTAGTTCAGGACGTATTACAGAACTAGGTACACTAATGCACATTGCAGCTCGCGAAGTACGAGCGACATGGGCCTAGCTTTGAAGCTTTGAAAATAATATCTCAGGATATAGTGGATGGAAATAACTGACTGGCACACGCATTTTGCCTTCTCTTACGTTCATATACATTACATGGCATTGCAAAGGAGAGAATTGAATCTCACTAAATTAGTGTTAGCTGCACTAACAATGACCACACCCATTCATGAAAGCACATCTGACCCAGACATGACATTGACACATTCACTGGATTCGTTTGTGAAACAATTAGCAGCTGCAGAAGCTGACACAATCTCCCTCAAAAGCAAAAAATAAATCGTTTCTTTTTGTGCTCAACTAACATTAGGAGAAGTGTACTCTTTTAGTAAGAGCAATCATGCTCCTACTTGATAACACGTGTAGAGGTAGGATGATTTACAATGATGCTCCTACTTGATAACACGGGTAGAGGTAAGATGATTTACAATGATGCTCCTACTTGATAACACGGGTAGAGGTAAGATGATTTACAATGATGCTCCTACTTGATAACACGGGTAGAGTTAGGATGATTTACAATGATGCTCCTACTTGATAACACGGGTAGAGGTAAGATGATTTACAATGATGCTCCTACTTTATAAGACGGGTAGAGGTAGGATGATTTACAATGATGCTCCTACTTGATAACACGGGTAGAGGTAAGATGATTTACAATGATGCTCCTACTTGATAACACGGATAGAGGTAGGATGATTTACAATGACGCTCCTACTTTATAAGACGGGTAGAGGTAGGATGATTTACAATGATGTTTCTACTTGATAACACGGGTAGAGTTTGGATTATTTACAATGATGCTCCTACTTGATAACACGGGTAGAGGTAGGATTTACAATGATGTTTCTACTTGATAACACGGGTAGAGTTTGGATTATTTACAATGACGCTCCTACTTGATAACACGGATAGAGGTAGGATGATTTACAATGACGCTCCTACTTTATAAGACGGGTAGAGGTAGGATTATTTACAATGATGTTTCTACTTGATAACACGGGTAGAGTTTGGATTATTTACAATGATGCTCCTACTTGATAACACGGGTAGAGATAGGATTTACAATGATGTTTCTACTTGATAACACGGGTAGAGTTTGGATTATTTACAATGACGCTCCTACTTGATAACACGGGTAGAGATAGGATGATTTACAATGATGCTCCTACATGATAACACGGATAGAGCTAGAACAATTTGCATTTCCTGTCCCTTCTCCATTTTTCCTAAGGTAATTCGATCAGTAAATGGTTTAGTAAATTATGTTTCACCGTTAATCATTTCTTGGATCACAATACAGATAATCTCTCGCAGCCTTCTACGTAATGCAAACATTTTTAACGCGTCGCTGAAGTAAAACCAATCCTGGTATAACGGTAGCTACTTAGAAAGGGTAGTTAATGTGTTACGCGTTCCTTCCTTTTGTCTAGGCCTATATAATTATCGATAGGCTGTATTCAGAGGAAGCAAATAAACTTAATGTAATGTGATCAGATAACTATTTTTAGAGGAACGTTTAAAAAGATGTGCTCTCCATCATTAATTTACGATACGTCCTTAAGGTATAAACAATATAATACGTTATAAATAATGTTTATTGAAATCAATATATCACATCACAACGTGCATTGTCATCAAAAAATGATCTTATGAACGGTTTCTTTAATAACATAAAACCAGCTTCTATTCTTCTGTCTGCTGGCATTTGGGATTCTCGTGTATTATAGTTCCGTTACTCTCATGAATGCGTTGCCCACGACATTCAAGTCCTTTCTCGCAGCTACAGTAGAACTCGTGCAGTTCTGGGTTGAGGAAATCATGGCCGAGGACGTTGCATGTTTGGTTCAAGGTCCGGTAATGCCGACAGTAGCCGCGGTCATGCTGAAAGAAATCTCCCAAGAGAAACCTCGCACCTCTGGTTCTGGTGAAGGGACTGTGCACACAACATTGATCAGTAGGGCAGTCAGTGTCGTGGCGACAAATCTGGTCTTGTGCCTAAAGTTAGAGAGATTTTTCATTACAAAGGAACTTTCACTTCCAAAGAAACTTCAAGTCAGGACTTATTTAAAGTATTGACAACAAAATGATAGGTATGCACTGTTTTCTGCACTGTGAAACTGCCATTAGTTTGAAAATGTGCCTTTTATGAACATGCATATTACAGCACTTGCCTTCTACTCAGAATAGAAAATACAAGTCCAGCATTTGTTATAAGATGTGATTATGATTTTTAACGTAGCTTCAACAATTTTTCAATCATATCGCTACGATGTCTGCAGTGTGGCAGTTTATAATGATGTCTTGCACTGGGGCATCATGCCGAAAACATGTAGCATGATGTCCCACCCAGTCATATTATCCTGACACCAAGCTGTTAGTACCATTTTTTGTAAGTCTTTGGTATGTCTCAAGTCCAGTATTTGTTATAAGAAATTGGGTTCATTGTGTACGAGGCTAGTAAATGGAGATAAATACATTTCTCCTGCTTTCTTACACCCTGCAAATACAATAAAATATATTTACTACAACTATAAATAACATGACATCCATCAGTACATTATTGTTCTGCATGTATACATTGATTCAGTTTACAGTATATTCAATACGAATGAGTTTCTACACCACATATTTATTAATTATCCATCTAGAGTAATAGGGGACCAAATAAACCAAACACAAAACTATCAGTTTGGCTAAATGTGTATAAAATGAGAATAACACAATAGCTGCAACTGATGACTTTTTTCACTCATCAATGAACACTAATTACATAAAAAATAAAATACAAGTTTCTGCCTAAAAACATGAATATATAATTTTTTTAAAATATATGATCTTGATACATATGCATTTTTTCAACCACTATTGTCATGTGGTCCAAGGGATTAACAACAAATCATACACTAACATTTTGAGTTTTTGTCCCTTGAACAGAATTTTGTTCTATAGCTCTCGTTTTGATTGCAACTGTACACCTATTAACCAAGCAATACCAGAATATGCTGTCTGTAGGAGAATGTCACATTTCAATAAAAGTGTAACCAGTCAAAATAAACATAGATTAAATAAGTAAATTTACCCGGCAAGGTTATAAAAAAATTCGTAAACCCACCCACCCACAGACTCATTCTTCTATCATACATATGTTACGTTGTATAAAAATGGCAACAGTTAAGAAGCGGCATGAAGAGTCTATTATTATGATGAACCCATCAACACACACACACACACACACACACACACACACACACACACCAGTTTAATACTTATAACTCTATCATATTGTATATTTTATCTACATTATATATTGATCATTAAGGGCTTTTAAGCTTGCAGATCGATATAGACATTGAACTTCATTTTCAACGATCGGGTTACAAATTTATGTCGTTTACCTTAATTCTATAGATTTTCAAACGTTTTGTTACTCTGACTGATTGCTCAACATAAATTACAATATAATTTTTTTGACGTTTTTGCATATCAATCAGACATCATTCTAATAAAACATTATGCCGTAGACATGAAGCATGATGTCCCACCTAGTCACATTGTCATGACACCAAGCTGACCAGTCCTAACATCAGTCTCTTAATGCTGAGCGCCAAGCGAGGCAGCTGTTAGTACAAAACATTATAGCCATGACATTTTCGAGTACTCATGACATTGGATAAAAATTCCTTGCTGTATTAAATGTGTGCATACGCTTTTTTTTCCCCAAACAAAGATTGCAAAGTATCACTCTTGTTTCTAGAGGTTATCTCGAAAATTATATACAGTACACGATTTCATTGTTTCATGACATAGAGAAATAAAACAAAGCAGTTTCAGAATGCTTACCATCACGTATGCAATACAACACAGTATGATCAATGTTGTCTTCATTGTGACTGTGCTGGGAGTATATTATGAAATATCACCAATGAGCCTTAAATGAACGTTCTAGGTAATGAGAGAAAGCCATATGAAGTGACGTATTTGTACCTACCTTATCAAACAATTCCGATAGTGAACCAACAGACGATCTTTATGACCCCCCCTCCATTTTTCCGTTTGTGTCAAAGCATGTTATTGAGGCCAGTTCAGTTTAGGACGTATCACAATTTACAATGTTCCTCTAAGAAAAGCCTTTTGGTCTTTTGATGTGTAATGTATCTGTCTAAAACTATCAAAAGCTCTTATGAATGCTATTATATCTGCCGATATGTAGTATGTAGTTATGTATATTAACATCACAACATTTTCTCTATTATTTACAAGATGTTAACGTAGTTTTGATTACCAATATGAAATCAAAGTAAGATAGTGTTATGAATTGTGGTCTATCAGGAATTAACATTGTGCCATATGTAACTGCTATGGCATCATTTAAAAAAAGCGTCGTTATCATTGCCATTTGACCTCATATAAATATGTCATATTGGTGGTTATGTGGCATAATAAGAATTTAACATTAGTCCGTAGATTTTGCATAATGTGACTATATGTAGGAAAATGGAAAATGCTATAACTACACCTACTAACCAGCATAACTTTTGGAACGACATGCAACTAGTTATCTACTAACCTTAACCTTCCAACATCACACTCTTATAATCCAAAAAGCCAAATCGAGTGACCAACACTTAGTCTTACATTTTTCAACAATCCGTCATCTCCTAGTCAGCACCCCCTCCACTAACTATTCAGAAGCCAGTTATCTATTATCCAACGTATTATAGGAGTAACCACCACCCTACACTTGCTAGTAAACTAAAAGGGTAAGAATATATATACAAACATTATACATTAGGAAACTGCTAGAGTGACCAACACTCACTCAGACGCTAACCATTGAAGGGTAGGATGTAAAAGATGGGATGAATCCGGACACTATCACATACAAGAGAATAGAAATTCACACATACACAAACGTCATCCAAAAGGGAAGGAGTGCTTACATAGACTTTGTCCGCTTTATCCGCGGACAAATTAAATACTCTTATAATGGGATAGAGGTTTAAAATTTAGTGAATATGAAAAAGAGACAGAGACACATAAATATACAAACTATAGATTGTCATTGATTGCGCTGGTTCTATCTTTCTAAGATAAATGAGTGCTCATGAAAAGGGCGATTAGAGTTATTAATAACATTAGTTAACGCATCCACAATGCTTTTCTGTTCTTCTCTTCGCACTGCTGGCCCATAAACCAATACGATCTTTAAGCACTCTTGCCTTTCAATGCACACTCTTCTCTTCCAAATAGTTGCACCTGTCATCTTAGAAATTAAATAGGTCTGGATTACACGACATACTTGAAATGATGGTCGATGTTTATACTTTCGTCAACATCGTGACCAGATCGAGAATATCTTGATCGGGGGCAGATGACACAATTGATCATAATATATAGTCTCAGACCGGATCCAAACTGGTCATGAGGCTGCGTCAATTAGAACTCATGAAGCGTAATTGAGTTATGGCGTGTTAACTATGATCCAAGTATTTTCCCATGATATTTCCTAAGATTTGACAGTGTATTTACAATATAATACTATCATCAAGCTACTGTATTTGAGAGGTCCATCAGTAAATTTATTTTTTTCTTATATGATCGTTCAATTACAGGTGCTGCAATGAGTATTCTTCCAGAGAATAGTGACTTCAGTTTACTCTTTGCAATGTTTTGTCGTTGCAATAAGTTTTACCTGTCTCCATCATTACCAGCCTATAATGATGTAAAAAGAAACAAACAAAAAGAGATAAAAACTCTTTATAACGTCAGAAAGAGAAGCAAACAGTTCCTGAACAGCAAGAAGAGCAAAGAATGATGTATCAAAAAGAGATGCAAACTTCAAATAGTGAGAAGGATTGAATATAAAAGTTCAAACATTACATTTGGATGTAGTAAAAACACCCAAGATAAATATATCAAACTTCTTTCGCCTGAACTAAGAGAAAGAGGCCTTCAGAATTCAATGATTTGAAACCTTCTAGGATTACAGTGACGTCAACCTCTGGTAGGCCAGAACGGCAGTAGTCAATTAAATTACTACAGCAACAGGATCAGGACATGGAAAAAATTAAAATAGTTACAGAGCTTACCAAAATTCTTAGAAAGATAGATTACTCAAATTATTTTCAGAATAAACAAAATCTAAATTCGTTGATCCCAATGTTATGCACATGTTTGTCTCTGCATCTTATCGTATTCAAACTCAACTAAAATAAATAAGGAGATTGTTAACTCATGTTGTGTGGTATATTCTTGTGAATAAGAATTATAATAGAATTTAACATGGCATCACACAAGTAAGTTTTAATTCTTTTTACAGGTCAACGTTTTGAATTTATTTTCTGTAATTCGTTCTTCTCATTTTTTTGCATACACCATGTTTTCTTAATATAATTCAGATGTTTTCTTTTTTTGTTTTTGTTGTTCTTCTCCTTAATGATCCTAATATTTGTTGTTCTTTTGTAACATTCTAATGGCAGTTGTCGTTTTACTTGGAACATTCCTATGTCAGTTCTCGTTTTACTTGGAACATTCTGATGGCAGTTGTCGCTTTACTTGGAACATTCCTATGTCAGTTTTCGTTTTACTTGGAACATTCTGATAGCAGTTTTCGTTTTACTTGGAACATTCTGATGGCAGTTGTCGTTTTATTTGGAACATTCCTATGTCAGTTTTCGTTTTACTTGGAATATTCTGATAGCAGTTGTCGTTTTACTTGGAACATTCTGACAGCAGTTGTCGTTTGTCTTGTCAATGACAGTACGAGTCTTTATTTTGTTTCCATTTTCTCTTCTCGTGAATGCTCTATCTGATTGCCATTTTGGACATTCTGTAATCGAGTGTCTTTTTTGACAGATATAACAAGTATAACTGATACTATCTCCTGAGGAATAGTATGAAAGAGTATTTGAGGTGTGTTTTGAAAGGACTGTAAGTCTCATGAGAAATGCGACCTGAGTAATATAGTTTCTTAGAGGAGTGGTTGTGGTTGTTAGCAATTGCGATAAGTGTTATATCACTGAAAGTGTGGCCAGGTGAGGAGAAGTGTTCTGCGATCGGGCTTCTGTACAACTTCTTTGTCATCCAATCAGAATAATTTTTAAGTGTGGTCGTTCCATCGTTGATTGTAGTTAACGAAGTTTTGACCAGAATTTCCTTATTATGAACATATTTCTTCGTTGCAGAGTCGAGATCATCTGTTGGTTCTCCTAATTAATAATTTTATTGTTAGTCATATCGATGCCACGGTTCATGTTATCACCTGTTTTTAACAACTTATCACTGATCAACGATGGAGTAACAACACTAGGAACAAGTTTGCCCTCTTTGTCATATACAGCAATAAGAACTCGCGATAATCAATTACAATAATAATGACGTTGATTGAAATATTACTCGTCCTTAATTTTCATTCAAGGTTTTGAAATGCAGCAAGTTCGTTGGGATCACCGTTGGCAAGATTCAGCAGGTCTGATAATTCATTTATCCTCCGTTTTATCTTCACCTAATGCTTGTTGGGTTTTAGTTGTTTTAGCTGATCTTCTGTAAATATCTACCATAGTATTATTAGCGATTATTTAAAACAGAACTTGTATATTCGTGTACAGTTTTATTGGGTGTTTTTTTTTAACTTGATATAGCATCAAGTAATACCAGTGTTTCACGACCACATATCGGCGGGTCTGTTATTTTTTTTGTGTTTGTAGCATTGAATAGCAGATTAGAATATTTTGAAGTATGTTGACATATTTTTAAATTCTAAATTTAAAATTTTAAAATATGTGTGGTGCCAACTCATAAGAATCTAAATAAATAATACCACGTGGATTAATTGCGATATGGAACGCAATGAGTACCCGGACCAAAGATTTTATCGAGATTAATGATACCGGTTTCAATCGAGTTTGGTTGTGTGGTAAATGATCACGTATAAAACACCTCTGAAATATTTTTTTTATATTAGTTGTTTAGCTTTACCGAGCAAATTAAAATTGGACATAGACAGAATCAACTAACTGAACTGTCCCGGGAAGTCTTAGATCCTTTCCGTACTGGGATCCAGGTAGTTCGAGACCTTTTCCTTTTTTAATTCCTTGACCCATTGCTTTGTTTAATGCAATTCCAAAAGCAGTTCCAACAGCACATAGGTGCTAGCGGTTTTGCAGCTGCTGGGGCTGCAGCGGCTATTATCGCTGGTAACACAGCAAAAAGTGGAAACATACCACCCGTATGTCGGTCTTTGATTGTTTGGCTTCACTGACGTTCTGATAATGTTTATTTGGACCATCTGTGATCTGTTCTCCCTTTAGTTATATATTTATTACACAGTTATTTTTTATGCCGATTGTAACTATTTAATCTGACCAGGAATCAGATTAACACTAACGTGTTATATGACATTTGTAATTATCATCCTGACTTATTTATAAATCTTCTACTGGAGCTTTAACAACTCGCATTCGTCAACCAACACCTTCAAGTAGCATTGTTTTATCGCTGAGTATATCAGCGCTTGTTCTATAATTAGAAATAACTCCTCTTGTCATACAAGTTCAGAAGTGTATATCAACAACAGATTGTCTAAATAAATCCAAGATTTCCAGCGAAAAATGATAGATCGATACAACGATCATTATGAAAAATTTCAATCTCTCGTCCATCCATCACATGTGCGGCACTTTTGAATAACGCCATAACACTATTATTGACAAAACCAAACTCTATCACCAATTCCGTAATCTGTATGTTAAAAGTCTACCTTCGACTTTAATAAATGCCTCAACAGGTAAGAAATATCTGCTTATATCCTAAACTTGTTATTCGATTCTTCCACATTCGTCAGGTATACGTGCGTCATAAGAATAATACTGATAATAACGCAGAGACTCATCTTTGAGTACTGGTGCGTCCATGTCGAATATGGGAACAGATATACGTTTGAACCTCTTTATTATATTTACTATCGTTTAACACGAAGACCACTTCCAGCTATTAGACTAGCAGTTATATTTGTTTACTTTTTCACCATCGCTGCTAAATGCGCTTGATTTATTGTTTTACTAACATTTGCAGACATCAATTCACTGCTGGGTAATTTTAATAGCTGAGGCTTTCGCCGTATTAATTGTGCTAATTGCAGAAAAAACTTTACCAGCAACATCACCAAAAGCACTTTCATGAACAACGTCAATAGCTTTCATTGATACTTGATTTGCAATCGGTATTACTTTTGGGGATATTCTCGAAAATAAACCCTGAACAACATCGTTGTGTTCATCCCAGTATAATGCTTTATATATAAGTAACCTTGAATTTATCACCCTGACCATGGTCGGTTCACATTGAGCATTATGTATGTATGATCATCTTATTTTAATCATTACATCTAATTGCATGCCATCAATCACTGCGGTAATCATCGGCGATTTCATTAAGGGACCGATACACATTAATATCTATGATAGAATGGCGTCACTAGGGTTAGTGTCACCCAGGGCGTAAACGAATCGTTTAAGAATCAGCTGCTTCATTAATGATTTCTGGGGAATTATTACCAGCTCGTTTTCTTCCAATGTTTATCTCTAGTCTTTCCACGTCGGTGAGGATGTTATTGGGACAAGTAAAAAGACCACTTCCATGAGCGACAATACCATATTCAGTGGCACTGGGCTAGACAATATTTTTCTTCTTCTTTCTTTTAAAACTCTTGTCGCATCTTCCATTTTTTCAAATGTATCTTCTTCTTGTTTTCTGGGTTGTTTGACCTCTTCACGTTCTGACTTTCCTTTCCGTAAATTCATTGATTGTTAATATCCGTCAGTTTCTCTTGTTTGTTTTAATTGCTCAACATTCTCATTTAAAACAATGTACTCATTTATTACCTGGTTAAAAATATCAAACTGAATAGTATCTCTCTCAGTTCTGATTATACGTAGCTATGAGATATACATCCCTAAATCAATCGGCAGATTTTAGAGGTTTAATATATTCGGGTTTTGCATATTTTTCTCTTTCATAATTTTTACAGGCGGCCATATCCATTACTTGGTTCTTGTCCCTGATAGCGGCAAGACCTTCAGGTGTAAATTTATATGTGATGTTAGCTATGATTTTTGGAAGAGGTCGTGGCCATTCTTCAGGTTGTGGAGTTTGAACGGGGGATCGTTGAGCTGCTTGAATACGGCCATCAATATCTGCATGTAATTTTGCAAGAACTTTTTGTAATACCTCAGTTGCTTTAACAATTTTCTGTTGGTTTGACAATTGGTTTAAATAATTGTTCTGCACCTTCTGCAAATTTCACCTGAGACTTATGACGCGCTTGTAGTTGATAATTGACAGAATACGGATGGGTAGATATTTTTTAATTGCCTTTAGTCACTCCAGTGTTAGTTTAGCTGTATGAGATTCCATTATTGATATAAAAATGATTTGATCACAGAAGAAGGGAGGATGAATGACCAGCGTTGAGTGACCGGCACGTAAACAAAACACGCCATAAAATAAAATCGTAAGCAAAGATTTAACAAAATGAACTAATCCAATTAGAGAAATCTTATGGTCAATTAGAGGTTTAGGTTTAACGTTATTGACCTTGCGATTTCATTTTCGTAGGAAGCTTTATTTTTTGTAAATAGGGTATACCACATAATGGTCTGTTTACCGTCCCTTCTGCTGTTTTGAATAAAATGTATGGAGTGTTGGATGCTATATCAAAAACTGGGATTATTATAGTATTTGTGTAATTTGTCCCCATTTTTTTTACATCATCCCCTTTTGTTGTGTGGGTGTGTTTTTTTTTTTAAAGATGTTTTGGATATTATGTACGGGGTGTAGGAAAGTACTTAAAAGGTAAGCGTTGGATATATTTATTAAAAATGTACCATATTTATTTACCCTCTGCACTTGTTTGTGTGATATTTTGTTTGCATGTATTTGCATGTACTTTCTTTATAAACACTCCTATCTTTTCGTTGGATGGCTTGTTTGTATGATTCAGCCTACTTCCTTTACATCATATCCTTTTTGTTGGATAGCAGGTTGTGGTATTTTATTTGCCTACCTATTATGTTTTGGATAGTATTAATCGGGAGTTGGATAGCAGGTTGTGGTTTTTTGTTGGACTACAGTAGTCGTTTTGGATAGTATTGATAGGAAATGGATAGTCCTCAAAACGTAAGTGTTGCATTGTAATCAAAAAGTGGGTGATGATAGGAAGACGTGTTGCATTGTAACATAAATGTGATTGGTGACTGTAAAGTGGTGTTTGTGTGTGTGTTGAATTATAGATACAAAAGTTTAACATTGCATTTTCCCATGCAGAATTTCTACCCTTTTCAAAAAAGTATATATATATATATATATATATATATATATATATATATATATATATATATATATATATATATATATATATATATATATAATCTCCATAATACTGTTCCCACTTTAAATCTATGGACAATTTCAGAATGGGATTACTTATAGTCTTCAATCGACACCACATGTTAACTTATAGGCTGATGTTTACTATCTTACGTCTCTCAATAGCCCTATATAACTACTCATGCGGAACTAGTCATCACGGCTTTCATTTACTGCAGTCACTTTGTTAGCATGTTCTTCATCAGCTCTGTAGAGACAAGACAGCCATCTGAAAAAAAGTGTTAAGTAGCATAGTTTGTTACAAATATTTCAAATATAACTGTCATCTATTTATTTACCTAACTACCTAGGTGTCCACCTAATACAAATCACATGCAGATGTTGTTTTCTCTCTGTATCAGTCCGCACAAGATTTTGACTTCCAATATTAACATGTTAAAGAGAGGGGAGATACCGCTAGAGTTTTAGGGAATGATAATGTAGTTATGAACAAGTGTCAACAACAATTGTAGTTTACCAGCAGTAACTGGACCATAAATTTACCAGTGAACTGGTCAGCCTACTGGACAATAAATTCACCAGTCAAGTGGTTAGCCTAGTTGACAATAAATTCATCAGTCATGTGGTCAGCATAACATTGCCAATTTATTCAAGCACAAAACAAAATTCAGTGAGCACTCTGACACCTCTATTGATTTTATTGTGAGTCCTTTGACCAGCTGATCAATTGATTACAACAATTTATCTTTTATTCTTTCATGTGTCAATGAATATTAATGTCAATTATCAAGGATTAGGATATATCCATATACTTTATTTCAAAGAACTTGACTTTGTCACATCGATGGCACAGATCATTGCAACACAAGGACCTAGAATAATAAAAATATTTATTTTTTAGTTTAGACTTAATGGTAGAATGATCATTAGATGCAAATTTGGAGTGACAGAAAAAACAGATGGATACAGGAGTGACAGATAAAACAGAGGAATACTGGAAAATGCCATTTATACAGACGTCATTTTTATCAGGATTCTTCGCTATTCAGGCATTAGTGCCAAAATTGTAATTTATAAAATCGTACAATTAACTTAAAATGTTGTTGTTCTTAACGCCATTTTTCAGCACACGATAGGCTATTCATGGCGGCCAGTATTAATGGTGGAGGAAGAAACCGGGAAATCACCGGAAAGAACCACCGACCTGCGAGAAGCTACTAACAAGCTTTACCACATATCCACATTTGCCGAATCCTAGACTCGAACAGACGCAGAGGTGAGATGGCAGTGATCCGTAACGGACGGCTCTTTAAACCACTCGGCCACTAGGGGCCCCAACTTTAAATGTAATTAATCTGCAGATCATGATGAGAACTTAGGAAAGAGTAACAGAAATTGAAAACAAGGACCATCCAATACAGTCTGATATTATCCAAAACTAAATTATGCTTTTAAAGTAGAAAAATATATTTATGAGAGAGAGAGAGAGAGAGAGAGAGAGAGAGAGAGAGAGAGAGAGAGAGAGAGAGAGAGAGAGAGAGAGAGAGAGAGAGAGAGAGAGAGTATTCTTAAACACAAATGTCATTGAGTGCTGATATGACAATATGCTAGTTTTTCTATAAATAACAAGCTAATGAATCATGGGTAAAGACTCATGGACGTCCAATCACATAGAGTCTGTAGTTCCATCTGCCGGTCAACAATGAACGGTAATTACCCAATAATAAATTAAATCACCTATCGGCACATGTGCGAGCAGAATCCATGTCAGGTTAATTTATCTTTATCAAAGTCACTTGACATTAGTGTTGATATGACTAGACATACCATGACCGTCCATCACATGTATATTATCCTTGTTATCACGGTTAGTCTGAGTGGATCTCTCGACACACATACAATGACCGTCCATTACATGTATGTTTGCTTTGTTATCATGGTTAGTCTGAGTGGATCTCCAATCATATATACCTTGACCGTCCATCACATGTATATTGTCCTTGTTATCACGGTTAGTCTGAGTAATTCTCTCGTCCCACATACAATGACTGTCCATCACATGTATGTTAGTTTTGTTATCATGGTTAGTCTGAGTGGATCTCCAATCACACATACCTTGACAGTCCATCACATGTATGCTAGCGTTGTTATCATATATAGTTTGAGTGGATCTCTAACCACACATAAAATGACCATCCATCATATTCATGTTAGCATCGTTTTCATATTTTTTTTAGTGGATCTCCAATCACTTACTACATAAAAGTACATCAAATTTTGGTTATCATTATTATCATGGATAGTCTGAGTGAATCTCCAATCACACATAAAATGGCCATCTATTGAATCTAAGTTATCGTTCTTATTATTGATTGACTGAATATATCTGTAATAGGTAATACATATTTAAATTTAACATCTTAAAATATTTCATTGTTTTCCTTTCTTCTATTAAACATGTCAAATGAATACGAGCTAATAATTGTTACTGATTTACTGATCTATATACATTCAAATGTATAATTATTGAACACATGCTCCGATTCAGTTCTACTATATGACCGAAAGTTAACCATCAGGACCACGTGTAACCTGATTAAATATACGTCTCCTAATGGGCCTGGATGATTGATGTTTATCTGTACATATGTAGGCATATAACAAAACGTACATCATAAAAACCAAAGCTAAGACGTTAGTGGCAGCCATGATGATAAAGGCGAATCCCCGCATCCAACTGACTGACTGTGAGTAGATGGCATTGAAGATTGGTGTGCTGACAAGGTTACACATCACTTCAGCTTCTACGAGACCAGCAAATAATGCACCTGTGGGTGTAGAAGATATTGAAGATAGATGCGTGAATAGGTTACAGTAGTATATTAATAGTGGTTTGAGATATTTGTTACTGAGCTAGGTCAAAACCTTTTACCATCATGTGATTGTCATCACAATACACGCAAGTGCTCATTTACAGTCCACTATCCATTGACTACAATCAACGCCCGCGTGGATGCACTGTTTGGGTTTTGTAATGAGAGAAAAAAAAATCTTTCTACAGTCACATGTTTATTTCATTGTATACACACTATAACTGACTCCCTGGTCAATTATACATCTAGCACCCTTATATCGGCCTTATCTCTGGACTATAGGTTGCTGATTCAGCAGTTGGAAAGTCTATATTACCGTATATGACTACATCCCTTGTTTTCTTTCAGGCTTAACATTTATACTGTTAAATTCAAAATCAATTCAGTATTTGCTGAACTAATCATAATGATAATACATCTTTTAAAACAAAATAAATCCCTATAATAGAAATTCCTGAATGCAATCACTTCGCATCATGATTCTCTGATAATGTACAAGATGGTCAAGCGATAAAGTTGGTCTATAATTCTCACAGTATAGTCCTAATATATCTTTCGGGTTTTGAATGAATGTCGAGTTTAAATTCACCATGCTAACTGAGTTGCTATTTGATGACATGCACATGCTTTTGCAATTACCTATTGTGAGGACTGTTATGGTTGGGGTTGAGAGCTCCCAATTTTTTTTTAAAATTTAAAACTATTATAGAAGTCCCACATAGCTCTATTTTGTTGGAAGTTAAATTTAATGAAAGATAGATATAAAGCTCCAAGCCCCCAGCCAGGAATGCCGAAGGATAGATGGTTAAATATACGAAAAAGGTTGAAATTCAATGAATAAAATTTTAATAACAATTCAACAATCAAATTACTCAATTTCCAATTACATTACTTTCGCGCGACCATTTACAAAGCCTATAGAATCACTTTGTTAGCATAATGAGATTGACTGCGTACCTCTTTTCGGAGTAGACCCTATGGAATTACATTCCAATCATGCAAATCCTAAATTTCTCTTACGAGTTCTGAAAATTATCATTGGGATCGGAATTGTAATTTTGGCAATGTAATTTTGTACAAGGTCTTAAATTGTTTATTTCCAAAAATTTCCTAATAAACCTTTCTGTTTCGCCGTTGGTTTGAGATAAACGTCTGATTTTCCTATGCTAAATTCCCATGTCCATTCCGATTGGATATCGCTCTGAATCGATCCAATCGAACTTCAAGGACAATTTCCCTCTCGCCGTCTTTCAACATTGGGATGGATGAGAACACGCCCCGCCTACCCAGAGCGCTTCCCTTTCATCTCTGGACTAAGCTTTAACATATAGGTGTGATAACTATAAGCCTTTGTTTAGATAGTGCGATCAATCGCCTTTGCTGATTCAAGATCCTTGTCTCTGGCCTTTCATGTAACCTTGCGTAAGATTTTAACATTAGCCTGTAGAAATCTTTAGATATAAAACACATGGCCGCGGTAAAATTCGCAAGAGAGGTAGATTATAGAATATACATGACTTTATAGCTAGGGCTTTGCAAACGTAACAACGGTCAAGGTTTACACAACAGTTTGCAGTTACAACATATTACATTTTGTATGTGTGTGTATGTGTGTGTTTGATTTTTAATGTAGCTTTAAAATGTTTCAGTGAAATTGCTACACCGTCTGCAGTGTTGCAATTTATAGTAATGTATAAAACTAGAACATCATGCCACATACATGTAGTTTGATGTCCCACCCAGTCACTCTACTCAGACCTCCTAACAGTAATCTCCTAATGCTGAGCACCGAGCGAGGCAGCTAAGTAAAACATAACAACAACACAATAAATATGGTAAGGCTTATAAACGTTTTGCATTATTTTAGTAGTCTGGTAGTTTTCTCTCACGCTTTGAGCTTCTTAATGATAAGTCTCCTGTTGTATACGAGTCCCGTGTATCTCCACTCTTCTTTATATTTATCATATTATATGTTATATGGATGGTGGAATATTGGGTAAATTCTTACCGTCTTAAAGAATAACAAATTTCTTTTGATCTTATGGATTTCCTTGGTATCATTGATAGTTTAGTTTTTGTTGTTGACAATTTCATAACGTTTATGGTCGAAATTTTTTGGTTAACTAGTACGCTGTCGCGAACTTTGAAATTTGACTTCTTAGCTCTTGCAATTTGATCTGCTTAGCCCTTCGTCTTTTCCTTTTCATCAATATTTAATTTTTTAGTTTTGTTGTATTTTGATTTAATTTGTATACGTGGGAGTTTAGTTCTCAGTTTTTGTTCAAGCATAATTTTTGCGGGAGATTTGTTGGTTGTTGAATGAGGTTTGGCATTGTAATTTTGTACAAGGTCTTAAATTGTTTGTTTCCAAAAATTTCCTAATAAACCTTTCTGTTTCGCCGTTGGCTTGAGATAAACGTCTGATTTTCCTATGCTAAATTCCCATGTATTCTACAAACCTTGTAAACTCATGTCCATTGAATGGATGTCCATTATCTATTTTTATACTCTATGATATTCCGAAGATTGGACATATCTTATCAAGTTGAGCATGTCAATGTTTGCAGATGGGGAGTTAATAATTTCAACTACTATATACATTGAGTAGTTATAACAAATATAATTAACTAGACTCCTCATGAAAATGGGCCACTGAAATCTATACTAATTTGACACTAAGGGATGTCTGGTAGAACTGTAATTTTTTTGTGGTTGACGCAATCTACAATTATTTAACTGAACTGTTCGCAAATATCTCAACAGGAATAGGAGCGACATGATAATTGGGTGTCTTCGGATAGGGTTGTTCTACCATTTGATAAGATATATGTTTTTTTTTTACTCCTAAAGGTTCAGACAACAGCGTTTTATTGGCTAGACTTAGAATATCCTGACGATACGATTTAGGAACAACAATTTGATGGCTTGCTAACCACTTGTAACCAACAGGAACCTCAGGTGACCTACAATGCTTCATAAGGTCACTATTTTTCAAGAAGTAACAAGTTCCTTCTGGTGCTGCATAACGTTCACAAATAGCCCTCTCAAGGAAACACGAAGTCTCTGGAATTTCTTTCTCCTGCAAGACAACTAGCAATTAAGAGAATGTGTAGTCAAAAGTGTATCAATGTGATCAATAATTCCTGGCATCGATCAGGAACAAAAGTGACAGCATTAAAAGCCTGAAACAAAAAGGTATCCACTAAAGGAATAACATCTTGTTCAACAACATCATTCACAAGAGTATGCTTTGTCATAACTCTAGTTATTGCGCAAACTAGATATAACCCATGGATTTCTACTTCAATAGGATATGCTCTTCGATCGAAACGAAACATGTCAGTTTCAAGTGAATTAACCAGTATCAGTACCTTATTTCCAGCTAGGTAATTACCTATTAACAAACGAACGCCCTGAACAGGCAAAAAACACAGCTCCTATTGTCACGGGTCTTGAAATTAATTATGATGAACAATTAATACAGCCGGTAGGGATATTAACATATATACATTATATATTAGAACACTTTCACTAAAAAGAAGAATTCTCAGAAAAGGGTCAATTACTTCCTAACAAATAACTCTAAGAATCTTCCGAGTCTTTTAATATTTTTATGGCAGTAGCCTTATTTAAATCAACAACAGTTTGTTGGGAATCCCGTAGCGTAGGAGATAATAGCGTCGCAAATGTAATAAGATATGCGTGAGTATTGTAAATACCCATAAAGCAAATTCTTTATATATTACACTTATATATATATATATATATATATATATATATATATATATATATATATATATATATATATATATATATATATATATATATATATATATATATATATATATATACAATGATGAAATTTAATCGGGAAATGAAAACGTGTCAAACATCTCCAATGATAGTGACATTGCTTACATTTTGTGAAGTTGTTACTTCTACAATCATTATATATTGCTAAGCTTCTACCTTTATTTGTTCATCTTATCATCGAATTCTAGCGGAGTCCCTCATTTAGTTTGTTCATCATACCATCGATTTCTAGCTAAGTCTTTTCTTTTGTTTATTCATCATACCATCATGTTTTATTAGATCACGCAGAAATTTGCAAAAACAGTCCCAAACAATAGCAACTGCACAACTGTCCCTCTTCTAAACCACGGATGCTGATATGACCTCTAACATGTTGACCGTAGTGACCATCTTAAAAAGTTTGTTTTACGCATTTAAAGATAATGTATGGCATATCATTATTATGTGTCATGCTCAAATATTTGGGAAAATGTAGATATGTTTGAAGATATGCAGCTTCAAGGCAAAAAAGACGCCTCCATTGGAATTTTAACAGTACCTTGCTTTTCAGGACCCGCCTTGTGAGATGCTATCCCTCTTACTATTGAAAGTGGCAGCATCATGGGTATCCCTACTGCGACAGCTGAAAGAGTTAATATTTAAGCCATGTAATTTTTCTTGTGTGTTTGTATGCAGCATGGGTATACAAACTACGGCAGCTGAAAGAGTTGATTGGTATGCCATGTTATTTTATTGTAACTGTCTAACATGGGTATCCCCACTGTGACAGCTGAAAGAGTTGATTGGTAGGCCATGTTATTTTATTGTAACTAACATGCGTATCCCCAATGTGTCAGCTGAAAGAATTGATTGGTAGGCCATATTATTTTATTGTTGCTGTCTAACATGGGTGTCCTGACTGTTACAGCTGAAAGAGTTAATTAGAAAGCCGTTACTTTGCTGTGTATATATGTGTCCCAATTTCAACAATCTGAAACAGTTAATTGGTAGGCCATGCTCTCTTGCTGTAACTGTGTGATATGGGCATTCCACTGCCACAGCTGAAAGAGATAATTGGTAGGTAATGCTATTTTGTTGTGTATCTATTTGGGTATTTGATAGCATGCGTCTTTCCAAACCACAAGTCCAATTTTCTCGAGAAGGGATTTGGCCAGTGATACGTCGTGGTGCCACATCTTTTGTATTCATTTTTTGCATCAGTTAGAGCCAATGCCCTTAAGGAGATAATGAAAATTTCTCTGGGAATTCATCTTCAGCTATCGTTGTCTATGGAGAAAATGCAAAAGCTACATACAGCCTTCTGACTTGAGGCCTATTTCCAGCACACTTGAATGATACGATGAGGATTTTCAATAATGTAATAGGCACACGAAAATATGGTTATATATTGTATACTTCTTTTTTGTTGCACTATACCTAAAATGTAAAATGTTTTGGACAATATAGTTTTTACGTAGCAACAACATAGTCTCCCGTCAGGCGAAATTATCAATCTGTCCCTACTCACCGGCTTCATACAGCACAACGAATGGCTGAATAAGACTATTGCGACTGAACTTTCAAGCAAAGTGCCATACGTTATGGATTTTTAAAAGAAAAATCAGTTGCCAGTACCAAACATAATGTTCGTATAGGACACACTATCGTCAGTGACATGGCCTTGGTGAGTAACCATATAGCTTGGAGCAAGGAAAGCCATGCTTACAGCTGATGATTCTGCATGCAAGCTAAACACACACATTCGCTTGTATTCAAATGTTGGGTAATCTGGGAAAAGGAACGCACATACAACCAAAAGAAAATATTACACTGAAAACAAAACTAATGTTAGCACCAGTTAGCAACTCCGATACAAAAAACAAAGAGATGACTAGCAATGAGCACTGACATCATTTTAACACAGTTTGTACCTGTTGAAACTCATCATTTTCTTTCGTGTTTCCAAGGCCTGCGTTGAACCTTGTTGAGCGGAGGAGATAATAGCGTCGCACATGTAATAACGTTGTTGAGGCTATGGGACTTTGTAAAACGAAAAACATGTTAGAATGTGGCGACATGACTTAAATTGGTCCCATGCCATGTTCAGCAACATTGAACTGGTTGACTAGGTACAAAAGTATGTATGTCCGATTTAGGTTAGGTTTCCACAAAACATCAAACACAAAAGATAAGGTAAAAATAAAAAGACGGTTTCATGAACTCCCTTACACTTTGTCAAAAGACAGGAGAGTGAAAGTTTGGGACAGGCGATAGTCACTCAGAAGACGAAGACAAACAATTTCAAATACACAAATTGCAGTTTTTGAAATATAACACTAATAATGCACATATAAATATTCCCACTAATACTACATCTCATGATGATAATACAATATTATGTGAAACAAGATTAATAGAAATCGATTAAAATCCTGTTATTCAGATCTCTTTTAATTGTCCAATTCTATCATTACACTACATTAGTTTGGCTCCTTCAAGTTAGTTTTTAATCCACAAGAGTCTCTCTCTCTCTCTCTCTCTCTCTCTCTCTCTCTCACACACACACACACACACACACACACACACACACAAACACACACACAAGCTAAAAGTGTCAACAATTCATTCAACATTATACACTGTTCCAAATTTCAAAGTGTGTTATCTTTGATTTCTTACTGATATTTTCGAATCAACTCTTCACCAGCCAGGACGCTAATTCGTGAGAGACTTATTTTAGATAATTATTTTGCCTCTATTGTACAGATAACACATACGTAGCTACTGTGAACTTCGGTTTCAATTTTGAGAACCAGAATATTCAAAAAGTTGATATGGATAGTTTTCCCAGCCTGTACAGTTCTATACCTCAAAGACAGCACCATCCCTCTGTCCGAAACGTGAGTTAAACAAAATTGAGGCAGATAAAGAAATAAAATACTATTACAAAATAAACGTTTTCTTAGAAATTTATTAGTTTTATAGTAGGTTAAAACAGCAACCTAAGCAGTTCGTTTAAGAACATAGCCTTCAACCAGTCACGTTGAATGGCATTCACTGGGTAAGTTTGTATAACGTTGGTAATATTCGAAGTATACAGTGCTAACACAAATAACGAAACTCTTACGACACAAAAATACAAAAACAAAATGTAACTCCTAGCAATTCATTCGCATTGGGATGTACCCCAAAATTCGTGCACAATACACAGGCAGCATATGACAGGTACTCAGTAAAAAGAGGTCAAACCTTAAAAAATATCGCGAACGAAAAAAGATGTTTTGCATAGCTTTTGAACTGTAATTATAAAACATTATTCGAAATGTGAAAATACTATCAGGATTATTAGTGGAACAACCCCTAAAACAAAAAGCACAAGCTATTTTTCGATTAAAGTGACACTTACCTACAAATATCATGACGCTGTCCTTCGCCAGCGCTGTCAATATGTAGAAACCAATGGAACTAATTATGGCTAGGATCCCTGTTGTTCCATGATTTATGCAGTTAAGCAATGGCTTGATAATACATAGACCGATGACAAAGTTCGCGAATGTCACCGCTGTACCATACCATCCAATGATCACAGAGGGCCAGCAGAAGGGGTATCCCAGTTGCAGGAGGGTCACAAGTCCACTTCTAGGTGACAGGGGCAGTGTGATCAAGACAAACACAATAATGCAAAGCCAAAAGGTGGATCTATCTTGGTCTTTCTTACTGGTGTAAAAATTAGTGACGTTTTTGTATAAAGAGAGTGCAGATATATTACATTCTTTTTGCGTTTGTCGAGTCTCAGAGAACCACAATATGCCAACAATAGAAGCAAAAAGACATACTGCTGCGGAAGTTAGACTTGGATAGAAATATCCGTAGCGCTTTATGAAATAACCCGTTCCGGCTGAACTTGATAATTTTCCAATTCCTTTCAAACATTCCATAAGGGCCAAACCCACAGTTCTTGATTTTCGCACCTGTGTAATATCCGCAATGAAAGAGTACGTGGCCACGCTTTGTGTCAAACTAGTCCCCAAAAGTCCATCCGAGGCATGTGCAATTAGAAGATACGAGATATCACATTCAAAGTAAATAATTACAGCGGCTATGGATGACTGTAAGAAAGATCCAAATATCGGCAGAATGATTATAAACTTTCGTCCCAAATAATCGGATAGAGAGCCATAAATGGGTAATGTAAATAGAGTTATTGAATATTTCATAATATCCAAGTAAAGTTCCCAGTATGATGCATTGGTCTGAGCCTCGTTTTCAGCATCTGTATTTATATTTACATCTTCAGGGCAATTGGTGCTAGTCGAAATATTAACCCCGTTGAATGTAACGTTTCTTCTTGCGACCGATTGCTTAAACCAATAATATATGTACTGTTTACTTGTAGAGAGATACATTTCTTCTGCACCCTTATACAAAAGAACAATTGCTACAACAGGTACGTATTGGAGCCATGTTTTAATTTTTGTAGCTCCTTTAGGTATCAGCCTGTCAGCAGCATTAATCTGCTGATTCATCCTTGAAACGCAAAATGTTTCTGCAATCTTAGTTCACATTACATGTATGATTCACCGTTTGCATTTATCTTTATGTGTACATTTTTTGAGACAGTATGAATACACGTCTTCTCCAAGTTAGTCTTCGTATCTTCAGTTCTTTGAAAATCAGCAATACCTCTCCACGTTTATTTAGTGAAAATAATTTTCTTCGTCACGTTCGCCTCTTAGTGTAGCCATGTGACTTTTCTTCGTGCATTTAATCATTTCTTTAAACAATGTTCTGTTCAATGACTGAATCGTTTGACTCCCCTCGTTTTGTATGATAAGCTGTTGATTCCGTTTGAATGTATAATAAAAATAAGTCACTTTATGCATATAAACTTCCTGTGAGAATTTCTCTACGTTAATTTTGAACCCGGTTAAAAAAAACACAACTAAAACATATTCACAGATGCATATCAGCTTCCTTCTAAACTTCCGTATTTATTATTTCAGAATCATATCCTTTTACTTACATATCTGACACTCATTTCTTTTTCATTTCAAACACTATCTTGGAGTTTTCTCCATCTACAACCACATCACATTATTTCAAACGCAAAAAACGTCTGAGCATTTTGGATAACGTTGATATTGTCTGGATTAGAGTGGTAATCTGATACGTCAACATCAATCTGTTAGCAAAATTAGAATAACTACCCCTATAGAACCTACACTGGTCTCGACAATGGTAAAGGCATAGTTCAATGTGGAAGAAGATTACCTCACAGGCTAATACAATACAGTTTCTATCCGGTCTATGTTTTTCATATAATTATCCGCAATTCCTAGAGTACTCATCAAGAATACCATCTCAATTAACACCTCTCGTTAGTTACATTCCATCAACACATGGACTTTGTTTCAGGTCAAAAGCTATGTATATAACCCCTATCTAGTGTGCAGGTAGAACAGTTGGATAGTGTCTAACGAATCTTAACCAGGTCAGGTGTATGTATGTATGTATGTATGTATGTATGTATGTATGTATGTATGTATGTATGTATGTATGTATGTATGTATGTATGTATGAATGTATGTATGTATGTATGTATGTATGTATGTATGTATGTATGTATGTATGTCTATGTATGTATGTATGTATGTATGTATGTATGTATGTATGTATGTATGTATGTATGTATGGAGACCAGGAATATACGAGAGGAATTTTTATCGACAATAGAAGGCCTCATTCGATTACACCTCTAAAAGTAACTACCTTGATCCTTTGCACTCTCCGCCATCAAAAACAACAACGAAGAGCAACGATGCGTGACCCAGAATCACAGGGTTGCTGACACTCACCTGATTGGTATAAGTTTGACAATGGAAGTACGCAGAGTACAGAAACATCCAACTACATAAAAATAAGATTAGGTAATGTTTAACTCAGAAATTAGGTCAATTGCACATGTGGCTTACACAGTAATGTGGATAGGGAACGGCAACTAGAACAAAGGGACATAATTTGACATCGTCCTGACAGGCAATTAAAAAGTACATCGTACATTAACGCGGTGTTTTTGTGCCATTATTCCAAAACACCGACCAATTAAAAAAGCTCAGTCATTGGGCATAAAGTAGTCACTTTAGAGATTGTCAATCAGTCAGTCTGGCTACCCAGTGTTGACTGGTGAACACAAGATGGATTTGTTTAATCAGTTGAAAGACAGTTGGTACTGGATAGGGGATGCAGTGTGTTCGGCGGTAAGAATTGAACAAGAATGGAAGCATCCAGTTACCAAAGACTTTGCGACAAATCAAGTCGTTAGACTGAAAGTAGCCAGGGATGTGGTGAAAGGCATGATAGAAGAGAAAGTGGAAAATTACGAACCTTTATCCATCCTAAATATGTGAGAGTGGGCCCATTGAAGAAGGCACTTGACAATTTCATCAAAGTGAGGTACTTTTTGCAAGACATAACAAATTTATCTGTGGTATTTTGCCCAGTGAGGGTTAGACCAATTAAAGAAAGCGGAAGAAATAATGACAAAGGTGATGGAAGAAGAAGTAAAGAAGATCAAAGATACCTGAGCAAAATAAAGAAATGACGAAGAAAACAGAAAGAATAAAAAACTGGATGAAATTGAAAGATAATTTAGATCCATGGGACATCTTAACTGGATGTCAGAGAAGGAAAAGAATGAGAAAAAAGAAATGATAGAGAAAGTGAGAAGCTGGTGGAAGAAGTGGAAAAAATAGAAGAAGAACCAAAAAGGCCCTTTTCAGGGCCACTCTATTGCCTCGACAATATCTTTATTATGTTGCCATATTTGTGTCTTTGTTTAACGTTTGTGTGTTAGTGTTATATCTATTCAGTGATTTGTCCCGCCCCACAATGCGTTCTAGCTGTTTGACCCGATTGAGGTCGCCATTTGTAACATTGTTACCAATGACGTGACGTCATCTCACCTGTTCCATTCCTATTGTCTCTATACATTCCCGATATTAAATTCCCATTGACCCTCGACTGTCCCACCCATGTTAAAGTCCCATAGACCCCATAGTGCAAGCTACTCATATTCTTTGCATACCACTTACTCATAGTTTCTTCATAGTGCTGAAGTGGTAATGCTCTAAATCAAACCGTAATGTCATACAAACACACTGTATTCCATGCAAACCTATATTATAAGGAGTGTTTTATGGGGAAAAGCTAGAATATGCATCGAACCAAAACTACAAAAACACTATCACTCACAAGTGTAGAACGTGTTTATAGACACACTAATATAATATTAAATAAACAAACATTTAATAAGTGAAAGTTTATTGCTGGAAAAGCTAAGACATACACAAAAACCCACAGATGCAAATATTTGGTAAAAAAATTAATGTATCACTTTTCTAGTGATCTGGGTGGCCCTGAAAAGAGACATTTTGCTTGGTTAGGTTGCATTGCTTACCTTTAACTTTTAAGAGGTCTCCGCCGTCTCACCACTGGCTTCATCACATGCTACTTCCTGATTCTTCGAAAGGGAAGGAATTCCTCTGTATCCACTCTATAGTCTACTTCTAGTCGTTGTTGTTACTCTTGCCTCTGCTGCTATAATCTAGTCATGTTGCTGCTCTCGTTTGTTGCTGTCTTGTAATCTCTCATATTAATGAATCTACTTGATGCTGCATTTCGTTTCATAAAATTAAAAATGTCATCTTCCAGAAACCGTGATCCCTGTGAATCAAAATAGTTCACACCATGATTGTTGGAAAAGAAGACGTTGCAGAGGATATATTCAATAACTGTTTGACCAAAAACACCACACACACAGAGCGCTGCCAAGTGCCCGAGACTCCACATGTAAGAAGGCTGTATTCACCAACATCAGAAGAACAGTGCAGAGAGAGAGAGAGAGAGAGAGAGAGAGAGAGAGAGAGAGAGAGAGAGAGAGAGAGAGAGAGAGAGAGAGAGAGAGAGAGAGAGAGAGAGAGAGAGAGCTCCAACAGATGGAGCGCACAATGCTGAGCAAGAAGGATGACGAGATTCAGTCGTTTGCAGACCACAATGAGATGAAGAGGTTCTACGAGGCGCTCAAGACAATATACGGTCCCAGTAAATCAGGATCTTCCTCCCTTATCAGTGTAGATATGAACGCGCTCATCACTGATAAGAAAAAGTTTCTCAAGCGCTGGGCTGAATACTTCTAACTGTGCACCGATAGACTTCCAATGATTTTTATTCCCCTAGTACTAGCATGTTGGACTCATTTGTCTTTCATTTTGCACAATTCATTAAACCAAAGACAAGCATTGGCAGAGAATAGAAGGATTATGGATGAACTCATTAATTTCCTTCGGCAATGATGGTCTCTCTCTCCTCTCTCTCTCTCTCTCTCTCTCTCTCTCTCTCTCTCTCTCTCTCTCTCTCTCTCTCTCTCTCTCTCTCTGCAATAAATGAGTTGCTCACAATGGCAAAACCATTGTTTCATTTCTCATAATAAAAATTATATTAGAGAAATCCGGTTATACTGATAATCGCATGAAAATTCACTTGATGACGACACATGAAAATGTATTTTCCGTCTGGAAAATCGGGCCATGTAAACAATAGCACCGCAAACAACTTGAGGGTATCCTTTTAACGTTTAGCCTGGAGCCAAGACGTCTTGAAGGTTTTGCTGTCGAGGAAAACCAGAGGCAGTTTGCTTTGATATGTGTACATGCTTTAAGAGTAGTTCTACCTCTCTTAGTTGTTTAGCTCTGTCTATTTGTAGAATAATCTCCCTCAATCTCTTCCATTCAAAAGTTTCTGTATTGTTGGCATACGTTTGACCACGACGATGGCCTAAGCTAAGCACATCTGGTCTTGGGAGTTGTAAATTTTTAAGATACTGCATTTGCTACTGCGGAGCTCGTTCACTAATGACACTTTTACGTTCTGACGTGAAACTTTGTTTAACAGAGTTGGTACAAGTTTTGATTCGAAATTTTCTGGAAGTCAGTATTTGTGTCTCTCGTCTGTGGCAATACTAACTCAGGAGCTGATGAACCACTTTCTCTTGGAGTAGACTCTCTTGGTACTTATGATAGAAGTGGAGCGAGATGATTCAGGCTCGCTCATTTCCTCTTCAAAATACCCATTTCTGGATGCATGACAATGACCACCACTTATCGTATCCACAACAAGCGCGACTCAAGACATCGTATTCCTAGTTTAAGCCATAATTAAATATGTCGCAAAGATCAACTATGTAAGAACGTTTGTATGTACTGCATGTGACGTCACGCCGTCCCCTCTCTCTGTCTGTCTCTATCTCTACTGATTGGAAGAGACACTCCGCCCTCTGACTGAATTTTTTAGATTGTTGAAACATTTCATTTCGTTTCGATCCTGCCCTTGGTTAAAAATGCAAGCACTCTGTTTAATTGTTTCACTTGTTCTCTACAACGGTCGAAATGTATACCATGTTAACAAGTCTAACGTCTAAGATAAATACCATCATAGCATGCGTGGAGACACTCATACGCGTATCGCGAATGCTGTTCAACTCGAACTATGTATGGGAAATCATCACGACATGACGACATGGATTAACGACAAAGAAAATTGGAAGAGAAGGATTAATGTGGAGAGGCATGGCTGTCTGAAGAAGGTCTTGTACAGCTATAGGTATAAACACGAGTTTACCTAACAGCTTACTAATGTCACATGGGTAATCACCAATTGACCTTACATACAGTTTAATACAGCCATATGGTTAAGTATGAGATTCCTTTCCAGAAAGTTTAGACAACTTACAAATACCATATGTGTAAGCACGAGTTTGCTTACAGTTTACGACTTTCTTAGATGTAAGCAAGTGTTTACCTTATAACATTTTACTACAGCCTTGGGGTAAGCACTAGCTTATATTCGAAACAGTTTCTTAGAACCATAGGGACAATCACAAGTTTACTTAGCATACAATTTATCGCAGCCATGTGGGAAAGTACGATGTTTCTTTACAGATAGTTTACCACAGGCATATGGGTAAACAAGAGTGTAACTTACGGACAGCTACAGCCATATTTGGTAAACACGAGTTTACTTCACATGCAGCTTATTACAGCCGTAGGGTTATAAAGTGATAGAGGTAAAAAGTTTGCTATAAAGTGGTTCTAGATTCTAATTGCGTTTTATTTAGTGTGTTAAAAGTGTCACGAGAGAGAGAGAGAGAGAGAGAGAGAGAGAGAGAGAGAGAGAGAGAGAGAGAGAGAGAGAGAGAGAGAGAGAGAGAGAGAGAGAGAATTTGTACTAGATAGTTAGAAATTTAGTACAATACAATATAATAAACTGATACCTGACTATATAAAGATTTACCAGCATAACCCATGTGACATATCTTATTATTCAATTTATTCAGAATTTACTTGTTTATGTAACTTAGCCCAGCAAATTAGAAGTTACTAAATTCTTCTAAAACCTTCCAAACATCATCAGCCAGTGCGAAATTTGCCAAAGGTCGTCATTATGTTTCATTTTAGAATATTTTATTGTTGTAGTGGTCACCGCATTACAAATAAATGTGTATAGATCGTATGTAACATATTTATATTCCGAAAAATTTCCCTAGTCACGTAAGCAAAATCTAAAAAAAGATAATCTTATAACGTACAACCACGAATAAAAATTACAATGATTAGATAACCTCGTGTGTGTGTGTGTGTGTGTGTGTGTGTGTGTGTGTGTGTGTGTGTGTGTCTGGACGGAGATAAAACACCATCTCTGTGCCAAAGATCAATTATTCAATACGCATGGCTATATGAATATAAAAACACCCTCTATGCGCAAAATATACTATATTTACCATACAAGACTGAATTGTCGCTGGGTGGTGCGCTGGAAAAAACATTGTGTAAATAGCACTAGATAAAGGGCTTAAATTCCACTTCAGGAATCAGTACACAATTAATAAAATCCGGTTCAGTACCCACGAATGTAGTCCCAGTCTATTTTTAGATCACTTTTTCCGGTCTAAATTTGGTGGTGATACTAGAGTTAGATTTTGGCACTCTTGGTAAGGATTTAAAGGCAATTGATTATTCTTTAAAATGTGATCTTATGGTGTGGTTGTCTGTGTGTATTTCGGCGACAGTGCACATTGAGTAATAAGGCCATGGTGATGATCCGGAAGTGAAATCTGTGTTCCGTTGCCTGGTGTTTTGTTTACAATTCAGCCTCTCAAAAAATTGCAGGTCAACCCTTGACAAGAACTAAACCGTAAAGTCATCTTTGAAGGTTGTTTAGATTAACATATGATTTGTATTGATTGTCACACAGTGGAAAGTTCAGTACTGAGAAACAAATGTAGAGAATATATAGTGAAATTAATTGTGTACTATGGCCTTCAGCGGAAGAGGGATAAACACAATCATGGCGTTGCATTTCTTGTCAATAAGGGCATTGTGAACCACGTTATGGGTTGCTGACCAGTCTCAAGCAGGCTTATTACCATCCGCCTGTGGGCGACTTCTTTCAACATTACAATTATAGAGGCGTATGCACCTACATCTAACTTCAATGACAACGAATTGGGGATTTTTCGTAATCCACCGCAAGATGTCATTGACAATTCACCCAATAGAACAATCTGTTTGCACAGGAAGATTGGAATGTAAAGTTGGGAGCTGCAAAGCACTTATGGACCCTTCTGCAATCCAATAACTACTGAAATAGGACTTAGGGTCTTGGAGTTTACCAGCTACAACAATCTTGTGCTAGCCAACACGTTCGGTCCTCACAATGCATCTAGGAGATGGACTTGGCACAGACCAGATTGAAATCATCACAACTAGATTGACTACATCTTTATAAAGAAAAAAATTAGCACAGGACTGAATGTCGCAAGAACACGAAGTTTCACAGGAGCAGGTACTGATAATAACCATCATTGCTTCCAAAACAAAGCTGATACGCTTGATTGTCAATATCCATTTTTGTATACTTGTGAAACATGGACGCTCACATAAAATCAAATCAATATAAACGATTCAAGCCTTCGAAATGAGATGTAACTATAAGATCTCAGGCATCTCATATATTGAGCATATAACCAACAAAAGGTCTACTACAGATCTAAATAGCCATCGGACCCTGTGAAGACCTCTTGCTCACTGTGAAAACAACGCAAACTGAAGTTGTATGGTCATGTCTCAAGATCATCTGGACTGGCAAAACCAATCTTGCAAGAAATAGTGCGAGGGTGCTGAAGAAGAGGCACACATAAAAAGAGATTGGAAGACAACATTAAAAAGTGGACAGGCATGGAGTATGGAGATTCCCAAAGGGCAGTAGAAAATAGGGAAAGATGGAGAGAATTGGATGTGAAGTCATCTTTAGTGACCCAAATAGCTCTTGGGTTATGGGATAAATGATGACTAAGAATGAATGGGGATTAAAAACAAACTGGCTGTGACAAAGATCTCATATTTACCACATATGGCGAAATGGGGACTAAAAACCACCACTCTATACCAAAGATCCAATATTTTAGATACAAAGCTGAATGAGACTAATAAAGAAAATTCCCTTGTGGCGTCAACTTCATCTGGTCAACGTGGGAGGAGCATGTAAGCATTGTTACATACTATATTGGCCTACATATTATAAAGTAAAGGTATACATGATGCACAACAGAGTCTGATCAGTGTGAATGCAAATGCAGTGTTTTCAGTTCATTATGTATTCATTTTTGCTGCTTTAATTTTTATTCGTTTTTATTCGTTCGTAATAAATTTGGACGTTTCTTGAAGACATATTTAGAAAATATTGTCAACTCCTCGTTTGTGCAATGAAATTCAGACTGAGTGCAAAAATGAGACGAACGATCCGGAAACCAGATACTCTGAAGGAGATTAGCCAAAGAATTTGGAAGGTACAGACGCAGTCAAGTTTTCTTCT
Source organism: Potamilus streckersoni (assembly GCA_016746295.1). NCBI lineage: Eukaryota > Metazoa > Mollusca > Bivalvia > Unionida > Unionidae > Potamilus > Potamilus streckersoni. The sequence goes on along the minus strand of JAEAOA010000205.1, from coordinate 2,128,160 downwards.
TTTACTGAAACGATCATGGTGTGCATTATAATAGACTTAATCTTTATAGGATGACCCCCAAAACGTCCTGTATAAAGGTGAAATTTGAATGGGAAAGAAATGGATCCTCCATTAATGGGGAATTCATTTCCTTCCCATTTAAACTTTATACAGTATTGTTCTATGAATGCGAAATAAATGTACTAAACCTGATTCTTCGAAGAATAAACAAGCTACTCTGAGTGAGTAGATTATATGAGCCAACAAATTCGGGAATGATGATCTTACCTTTGCAAGCACTTGAAAATAAACCTAAGTATAAACACGTGTTTAATAAATAAAAATGATAGACTATTATTAAGTCCCATTATTTAACTATATCATCTTGATCTGTGGTTCCGAAGGAACTATGTCGGACGTGTTTCAGAGAATTTTGCATGTTTTTGAGTAAGGGCTACAAAGAGTCTCAAAATTTTTGGGAAAAAAATAAAAAAGAATTGATAAAATTTAAATGATATAGAATATAAATTTACTGTAGTTTGGATCTTAAGTGGCTTCTATCGTTATCTAAACCTGACAAAATAAAAGAATTTGAAAGCTTATCACTTCGATTGGAAATTAATACAATAGTTTTTGTATTTTAGTTTTAGAAAGTTTTTTTGAATATAATAAAATATTTTTGAGAGTTTTTCGTCCAATTAATTTTCAACAATACGGTGCTTGTATGTAACAAAATCTATAAAGGGGTGCAAGTTCAACTCCACCAGCTCGAGCTTGCTGACTCAGACTGGCAAGTCGTGACCAGAAAAGACAGTTCCACCTTCGAGGCTGACCGCCGTAAGCGTCTTGCTGCAGTTTCTGAGAGACGTCAAAGAGCTGCGTCCCAGCCACCCCCAACCACTGATGTCCCATGCCCAACGTGCAACCACCTGTGTGCATCGGAATTTGGACTCCGGCGCCATATATTGGTCCATCGTCGATAAAACCGTACAACATGTCTTCCCCGGGCCCCCGAGAGACTACCAAGAAGAAGAAGAAGAAGAAGAAGAAGAAGAAGAAGAAGAAGAAGATGAAGAAGAAGAAGAAGAAGAAGAAGAAGAAGAAGAAGAAGAAGAAGATGAAGAAGAAGAAGAAGATGAAAAAGAAGAAGAAGAAGAAGAAGAAGAAAATGATGATGATGAAGAAGAAGATGATGATGATGATGAAGAAGAAGAAGAAGAAGGAGAAGAAGAAGAAAGGTGTGCAAAACTATACTACAACTATAAAGTCGTAATAACGTCAATTTCAGTATTACAACTACAAAGTTGTAATAACGTCAAAATCTATGTTACAACTATAAAGTCGTAATAACGTCAATTTCTGTATTACAACTACAACGTTGTAATAACGTCAATATCTATGTTACAACTATAAAGTCGTAATAACGTCAATTTCTGTATTACAACTATAAAGTCGTAATAACGTCAATTTATGTATTACAACTACAAAGTTGTAATAACGTCAATATCTATGTTACAACTATGAAGTCGTAATAAGGTCATTTTCTATGCTACAGCTATAAAGTCTAATTAACGTTAATTACTTTTAGTCAATATTCAATATGTTAGTAACTTTTGCTGAATATTAGTCAATCCAAGACTATATTACTCCAATTCACTCTTTGGTGTACTAAGTGAAATTAGATTCTTCTCCCGATGACAGAATAGCATGGGCTATGTGTGGGCAAATAAACTAGTCGCTTCAATTTATAAAAGCTCATAAAATTCATCAATTTTGAAATGGATTCGAACGCCGTTAATGCATTCTGGTTTGACATTATTATAGCAAATATAACAAACTTTGCTCAGATTTCGAACTCGTCACTTTAATTAATATTTATCCTTTCACAGGTGTCGTATATTTTGCCATCCATTGGAATATAACTGTTACCTCATCTTTAGCGTTAATTAAAGCCATAACCAGGACCGTCGCAAGGGGCGAGCGATAGGACTGAAAGCCCAGTGTACCAAACCCGAGAGGGCAGGGGCAGCCATTTAGCGGAGATGCGATATCTTTTCGTGTGGGGTGGGGGCACAGTTTAGACCAGTGCAAACTTCCGACTACCATTGCTGTTATAACGTACACGCAAACACACATATATCATAAAACTTTCATGCTTTTTGTTTGTTTTAAAATTGGACAGTCTATTGGTACAATATACTCCATTACAATCAATTATCTGACATTAGTCCAGTTATCTGAGTTATAAATCCACAACACCACATAATAACTAAGATGGAAATAAACAAAGCGTCAATTCATGTTCAAGTACTGCCAGGAGCTTATTTCATTAGAGTACAGAAGCGTGGAAATCGATCTAACCTTGTGTAGAGCTAGTCTGTAATCAATTTAGTAGACATGCGCAGATTTAATCGGAAGCTGCTACCATAAACATACACAAACCAATCGATACAGACGGAACGCTTTAGAGCAGTATCCAGCAGTTTATCAGCATATCAGCGACTTGCCCGTGTTTTTAACTGTGCAGTTACCAACCATTATAATGATGGATGCCAAAATATTTCTCGTTTGCTTTGTGATTATAATTGGGATCTTTGTTTCCAGCATAAATGCAGAAGAAAAGGTAGGAGTTAGTTAAAGGTTACTTTGAGTTTTCCTGTTTTGTGTGTTTTCCTAGGAGCAAAGGGTTGGTAGGTTAAACTACAATTTGGTTTAAAAATGTATCTGATTTAGAGATGTGATGTAATGTGTTCTGCCCAGCACTACCCACATAATGCTGCGACCAGGCACATAGTGCATAATTAGGTGGGGCGGAGTTTTATTTTCTACTTTAGCTTAAATGTTTTAGCGCATATGAGTTCAGAGGGAGCGTTTTGTACAATTTCTGTTTCTCTTGCTTTCTAGATGTATCTGTGACATGTTGCAAAGCTGCACACTTCAGAAGTAAAAAAGAATTAAAGGGCTAGGCTTTGGCTGACATGTTTCTATTTCTTATCTATTTGTATGACAAACAGAAAATTGCGTTAAGAAAAAGAATATCGTGCTGTGTGACATGTTAGCTAAGAAAGATATAAACACCGTAATTCGTCAGGTAACGTATCATTGCAAGATTGGAAATCCTGAAACTAATCAAGTTTAATTTATAAAAGAAATTTTATTAAGAAGCTGCTACTTTAAAAAATGGTTGTGATGAGAAGTTTTTGGCGAATCGAATATATACAGTGTACATAAACGTGCTTCATGAATCTAGTAAGTTCACGTTGACTGTACATATTGAGAGAGAGAGAGAGAGAGAGAGAGAGAGAGAGAGAGAGAGAGAGAGAGAGAGAGAGAGAGAGAGAGAGAGAGAGAGAGATTTACGTCCCTCCCTAGGAAATGCCAACATAGCCTTTTATACTGACTTGTCAAGTCATATCGGGTATCAGAGAAAGCTTGCACATTGACCGCATCATCTGTATTTTTTAAAAAGAAAGCACATATATATTTTAGTTCAATTGCATTGAGTATTTACGTTTGGTATATGTTCAAGGAAAAATGGACATAATTTGATTATGTTTTCTAAGGTCAGGAAGAAACATCATCTATTACACTTTGAAATCGAGACATGTCACGATTTGATTACACTTTATTCTCTACGGCTGGTTAAGTTGCTGAACACGAGTTATGATGTTATGCATTACTATACATTATCATAATATATATAAAGTTTGCCCGTACTTCAATGAAAATCATCTATATTTAGCAAACCGATACACTCATTACAATGCTTGGATCACTCAGAAAACTATTGGATTATGGATCATTACAGCTAGCGTTTTGCAAAACAAAACATCCTTAGGGCTCAGTCATAAGAACTGCAAAAGCACACATGAATATTGTCACTCAATACTTATCAATAAGAAGCAAATTATAGAAATGCAAATGTAAAATTATGTTGTGAAATAATTGCTTATGTTTTCGCGGTTTAAACTCCAGTCTGGAGGAATAACCCGGAAATACCCCTGGAAGAACTATTGATCAACAGGCTTTCTCACATGCACACCTTGTAAGCGCCGAAACTCAAACCGACACGAATGGTGGTGAGATGTGATTAAATGCGAGTGCCTTTAGATCACTCGGCCACCCGGGTACCCGCGATGTCAGAATGTGAGTTGAACCCGATTATGTAGCTGGCGATATCGCATAGGGTTTTTCTCACTGGTTAAACTCGGTATTTAAAATAGACCTGTATATCTTAGGTATTGTTGTAGGAACTTCTACATCCCTTTATTTTTGGTGTGCGTTTGATGGCTGTAACTTTGAATACAGAGTATAAAACTTGACCTTATTTCAGATGTGTATTTTTCAAAAGACTGCTAGCTTAGCTTGTTCATTTTCACTTCATGTACTACAAAAAATAAATTGGAAAAATAGAACAGATATCTTTTTTAAAAAACGTTTTATTGTTTGTTCATTGCATGCACAGATATGATGTGATTATGATTTTTAACATTTTTTCAGTCATATGGCTACGATGTCTGCAGTGTGGCAGTTTATAGTGATGTCTAGCACTGGGACATCATGCCGCAGTCATGTAGCATGATGTCCCACCCAGTCACATTATCCTGACACCAGGCCGACCAGTCCTAACACTAACCTCTTAATGCTGAGCATCAAGCGATGCAACTGTCAGTACAATTTTTGTAAGTCTTTGGTTTGACTCGACCGGGTATCGAACCCACGACCTTCCGCATCCGTGGCGGTCGCTCTAACCACTAGGTCGCCGGAACGGTCGCATGTTCAGAAGTTGGGATTGTCTAATTTAGCAAAATTCATTTCCACCATTTTAATCAATGCTAATAGTAATTTAATTTGGAGTAGTTTACTCTCTTTTTTTGAGCACATATCAGCATTAATTTTATAATCTGTCTGATTGAGATAGTACATAGTTTGCATAATGACCACATGGAAAGAAATTTCAGTCACAGTACAGTAAGTTAGCACCAATGTATGCCATCATCTCTCCATGGTGCCAGCTGCTTTTGCAAACAACTTCACCTTTTACCAATGCCTCTTTCAGCAATACATACTAACGGTAGAGCGCTACCTTAATTATGCAAACGGGTTTGTGGTTGATAAACTGAACACTTTATCAGACCATTGCTGATTCTCTTTCCCATTTTTTCTGTCTTTAGAGTGAAAAACTAATGAAAAATACTCATATAAATAAATTGAAATTATTCTTTTTTTCGAATTCCCGCTATCGAGATGGCTACAACTGTTATAGGATCCTCTACTACATAAAAACTGTTAGGACATGCTAATGCATGTTTAATTCTTAATTAGGACATGGTGATAACTATTTAATTCCTAATTAAGACATATTATTACTTATTAATTCCTAATTAGAATATTTAATAGCTTTTTAATTGCTAATCAGAACATGCTTTAATATCTTAATTCATAATTGGAAATATGAGAATATTAATAATTTTGTAAATCACTTTTCAGAAGTTTGACATTATTTAGGAGATTGTTTATTTCAAAGTATTGGAATAAGGCAAACAAAAGACCAAACGATTATTTGAAGCAAAACTTATAAATTTTAGAAAAAACCCTGCATGGTCTAAGAAAGGAAGAAAAGAAAAATGAAGAGACCTCCCCAACCAAAATCAAACCAAACAAAAACAAAATAAAAACGAATACGAAACCTCATTAAAAATCACTCCTCCCACTTTAATATATAATTGTCATCATTTGATAAATATTCTCATTCGAATAATAACCATTTTGTACTCTTGTTACAGATATTATCAATTGTAACATTTTATTAGTACCCCTTTTGTACTCCTGAAAATGGGGCCTTGAGAGGCCAAGTGGGTGGTCTAAAGCGCTCACCGTTACTGATCGTTGCCATCTCACCTCTGTCTGCGTGGGTTGGAGTCTCACGTTCGGACAATTTGGGTATGTGAGAAAGCTTGCAAGTAGCCTTTCGTTGGTTAGTGGTTCTTTTCAAGGTGTTCAAAGGTTCTTCCATTATCATTTATACTGGCCGCCATGTATAGTCTAAAAATGGCGTTAAACTCTAAAACAACAACTACTCCTGAAATTAATATTATTAATTTTAAATATTAATTAATAACATTTTAAAACTCCAGATACTGATAATATTAATTGAAAATATTAATTATCACCTATTTTAAACGTTAGATCTGTCATTATCATTTTAATCTATTGATATGTGAAGAGTGTTCCAGATTATGATGAAATTAATGCTAAAGTTTTTCATGTTGAAGTTATTAAAGCAGCGTACATTGTAAAGAGTGGAAAAACCAGAGGCCCAGATTTAAATTCAGTTTTGATTCATGGTGATGACATGTGTTTTCTTTTTTTACAGTTTTTTAAAATACTGTTCAGGTCATTTTCTAAAACATTTTAGGATGGATGTATGCTTTTTTAAAGCAAGACAAAGCATGTTAATGATGTCGACCTTACTGAAATTACTGACATTGTATTGTGGGTTTATTGTTTTCACAAAATCTTTTTAATTATGTTGTTGTAGATAGAATGTGGTGTAATCTGAGTCAATTAGGCGTTCGGGGCATAATGGTAAGTGCTATTGAAGATAATTATGCTAATAGAAAATCAAAGTAAAGTTCTTCATTTAGGGTGTACATCAACATGAACGTCTTTCATCATTTTAACTCAGTGTGTATGTCAACGTTAACGTCTTTTATCATTTCAGTTCAGTGTGTACGTCAGTGTGAACGTCTTTCATCATTTATTGATCAGGGTGTACATCAACGTGAATGTCGTTCATCATTTGTAGCTCAATCTGTACGTCAGTGTGAACGTCTTTCATATTTTTTATTTCAAGGCGTACATTAAAAACGAATGTACAGTTTTACTCTGAAAATTGTCGGGCCTCCATGGTCAGACTTTATCTAGTCTTGGATTTTATGCAGTTTGACTTTTCGAAAGTGTTGATAAATAAAGTCCTTTCTGACTTTTCGAAAGTGTTGGTAATTTAAATTCCTTCATGACGTTTCCAAGGTGTTAGTATTATAAATTCCCTTCTGAATTTTTCTGATTTTCCAAGGTGATAGTAATATAAATTCCTTTCTGACTTTTCCAATGTGTTAGAAATAAAAATTGTTTTTGGTTTTTCCAAGGTGTTTGTAATATAAAATACCTTTTGAAATTTCTGAGGCGTTAGTAATTGCTGCGTATTTTTAATCTGCATTGCTGTTAGATATTTTGGAGGATTCATTTTATGCTATGGATTAGAGAATTTAATACTTGACCCTGTCCAAAAAAAGTTCCTTATCTACCTGACCGAAATAATTGATTTTTTACTTGGTTTTACCACATTATATATTTTATTTTCAGACACAGACCTTCTAGTTGTAATTATGACCTTATCTTTAAACATTTGGAATCTTTCATAATGAAATTTTCCACTAGTTAATAATATTTTTGTTATAAACTGCTAATTGTGACAGGAAGACATGTAGAGGACAATACAATCTTTATTATCTAGAAATTACGTATACGTTCTGTAAGAGCTGAGCAGAATAAGTTGTGTTATTGTTGTGTGCAATATTTCATTTGAACTGGAATTTATAAATTCAAATTATTTAATTCAAGCTGCTCTTGTCTTGATGCAAAAAGGATTCAGAATAACATTCTTTGAAACAGAGATTTGGATTTATAGTGAAATTCCAAATAAGGGTATATACTTGGATTGTATTATTATAACTCAAGCAAGGACTGTTGGCAGATGACTACGATACATACCACCACAGGATAACCTTCCAGAGTTGGATTATTTTAGAATACCACTCAAGTTTGTTCAGAACATTAATCATTTGTACATATGTTCGAAATCGTAGGATCTGTTTTGGACTGATTGCACAATACCATACGTTCTGCTAAGTACTGCTGCATATTTTTCACTTTGCATTCTAGGAAAATACATTTGTTGAATTTTAGAAACATTGTCGGTTCTCACTTTGTTCTATAACTTATTGTAAGAATATTGAGTCGTAATAGTAAAACAACTTGATTTTCGGCTATTCCAAGATGATGTTGATATATAAAAAGCGGATGTCAGATAATTTATTTAAAACTAAAATGCTATTTAGCTTTGCAAACATTTGCTAATTCTAAATATATTTCAGATTTAGAAAATATTGACATCTAAATATTTGCATTATCTAAATCGTAATTATCATCCCATTGATTTGCATTATTTAAATTGTAAGTATTATCCCAAAGATTTAAATTCTAACTGCTTGTATGGCTATATTCCAAGACACAAATATGTTAATTCGTAGTTTTCTCCATCTATAGGATTTTCGTGACAGTGCTCATTTTATATATGAAATGTGTTTTTTTCTACGCATTGTTTATTTTATAAATAAATAACTTTATTTCAAATACTTATCCATAACTTAACAAATGTTTGCCAGCAATAGAGTTAAAAATAATGGGCAAGTATGCAAAAGGGAACATTGGCTTAAATATTTTATTTTCTGAACTATAATTATGTACGGCGTACTTAGAAACTATGATGAAGTTTATATCATATTTATTAATACCTGGTTTGTCTAATCCTATATGTGCTACTAATCAAGGCTGATATTAAAGTATATCGCAAAAGAAATTATTGTTCAAGAATCCATTTGAAAACAAAGATGGGAATGGTTATTAGGTTCGATGGAATATATATAGTACATTTAATTTAATTGTTTGTCTGTTTTTTAAAAAAATTTTTAGTTAGTTTTGTTACCAACTAATAATAGCTTCATTATTCTCTGTGCTCACAGGTTTATTGACAGAGTTATTATTCAGGTAAACAAGGAGTAAATTTGTTGATCAAGGTCAGGGTTTTAGAGATTCCTTAGTGAATTATATAGGTTATTGTGTTGTAAATAAACAAGGCTCATTAGATAATTCTAGAAGGTTATTTTCCATCAGGTAATGGTTGTTTTTAGAAAATACTAATTAAAGACCTGAGGTCAAGCAGAAAACGTTATTATTTTATGACTGGAATTATACCAGTCGTGCTTTAAGATCTAACACTTTAAGTTTTATTATGTTGTGACCATTTTGGGCTGACATTTTATTTTCTTCAAATTATTGAATTCAAGTGATTTTTTGTTTGGAAATGGAAATGTGTTATGACAAGGTTTTTGGTTAAAGACAGTCAGTGGAATTTTCTACTGAATTTAAATCTGGAATAACATTTCTGTGATTCAACAAGAGACTGTTGACACATCAGCACCATTCCGGATCTTTTTGATTTGAACTGAGTTTTATTCAGTACTTTTTATATATCGGGTAAGTGAAGGCTAAACATATAGGAGCCCTGGTTGACATATATTGTTACGAATATGTAATCAAATTGCTTGTGTGTTAATTTTTAAATCTTTTTTTTATTTTATTCTTATTTCATTATGTTTTATTGTAATGATAAGTTTCATTGGATTTGAATATATTTTTGGAACATTGGCTTGAACCAATCTGATTATATGTTACTTCAGCACTATTTTTATTTCATTTATTTTGTAAACATCGAATGAAGGCGATTTTTCTATTGCCAAGGTCATTTTCGGTTCATGTATTAGTTAAACTGGTACAGCTTTCCTTTTATTATTTTTCCCAGTGTGAAAATTCGATTCTTAGGGCTATTCTAGCTATTTGATAGCTGTCATATTTTTTATTGCGATGTTTAAGTTAGAAATCACGTAGCCTGTAAAGTGAACTACCATATGATAAAAATCGAGGCTTAAAACAGCTTATTAGTATTAAATTTATTCAATCGTATGTTAGACCACGAGGGCTCAAGATGTTTCTATTGTTAAAACCAGATTGATTTTGAAGTTCATGTTTTTTTTTAAATTTAAGTAATTTATTCTCTTGAAGACTAAACAAGTGTTCTTTTTATAAAACGTTATGGGACAAAGAAATTCAATTTATTTTGGAATTCTAAACAGAACATCACAAACTCTGTTTTAACGAGGAAATGTTGCCAACAGTACAACGATCTCATCTTACGTCATCACCTTCAATATTTGAACTATATAAAGATTCGAATCTGGATTCAATTAGAACTTTTTAGCTATAGGACTTCTATTTTTAAATTCTAGGATTAAGTTTGGACTATATTGGCTAACCGTAAGTCCTTTTTCATATTTTGACCTTGTTTTCTAGAGTAATAACTTATTTTGTTAAAATTTACAAAGCTTGTTGACTTCACACTTTTCTTTTGTTACATTTGTAGGAGCCTACTTGTATATATATATATATATATATATATATATATATATATATATATATATATATATATATATATATATATATATATAATTTAGTTAGGACTCTATGGTCCTATAAAGGGTAATAACAAAGGTTTTTGTTAAGAATAAAATCTAATTTATTTCCATAGAATATAAAGTGAACATTTAAGAAGAACATAAAGTATTGGGAATTAAATCTCAAATATTCATACAAGTACTATAAAAATTCAACTGTTTGAAGTTCCAATTGAATTTCAATGGTATTCTAAAAAGTTCCAATACTGGATGTGCTCGTGTTTATCTAGTCTTGACTGTGCTAATGTGCCACTGAATTGTAAGGATGTGTTAAGTCTTTTCCATGTATCATAACAATATAATCTCCAAATTACCTAGTTAGAAATGACTATAACTCCAAATTAATGAATGTTTCTAAAACATAATATTATCAATGAGCATCTTCTATTTCCAGTGAATACGCACGCACGAACATACATATATATATATATATATATATATATATATATATATATATATATATATATATATATATACATGTATATACATGTTTACCTATATATAACAAATTATTTGCTGACAGACACCACTCTCATATTGTCCAGTGTGTTGAAAAGTTTGTTATCAATTATACGACGAGAAAACTCGTTTAATGTTCCGTAAATTTTATTCTAAGATGCTGCTTCATACAATCATTTTACGGTAATCAATTTAAATTTGTGACTTGGGTGACGCATTTTATATAATTCTGATAGCAGATACAAAGACAAAGTGTGTAGTAAATATAATCATGCAGACAGGCTCTCGGAATTTCAAGTATATAAAATTGATCTGCGCAACATTGTTCCAAAGCATTACTTATCACAAACTCTAGCTCACGATTGATCGAAGAAATCCTGTTTTAATAGCTACTGGCAACAGAGCAATGGTAACCAAGACAATTATTCCGTTTTGTATGACTGCGGATTTATGAAGAAAAGTTAAACTTCAGTACATGGCTCAGCTACGCATTGAGAGAGAGAGAGAGAGAGAGAGAGAGAGAGAGAGAGAGAGAGAGAGAGAGAGAGAGAGAGAGAGAGAGAGAGAGAGAGAGAGAGAGAGAGAGAGAGAGAGATGAAATAATATAGAGCAGTCGAAAAGTCCAAACATTTGAAGAAACAAACACAACAAATAAGAAATTGAAAAATCAAACGTTTTTCGTTTCTTGTCTTTACATCCTAATTGGAGCTTGTCTGTCACACATTCAAATATATGGTTTTAAAATTTCAAATATGCACATATGTATCTTTTTGTCTATTTGGAGCATTGCTTTCTCGCATTGTGTAGGAGTCTATATTTCACAGCAATTTTCCTATTAACTTAAATGTCAGTCTAATTAAGAAACTATAGAGACCGTCGTTATGAAATGTCATATATAACAATCTCACATTCGAGTCTTGTCAGTAAATCACCTTACAGCTTCAGTGTATGGATTTCCCAATATCATAACCTGTGCGCATGTGCATTTTGTCTGGAACTACATACTCCAAACGATCGTCTGTTCGCCTGAATTGTTGTTTTTCTGAACATGTTTCTTATTTCCGTTCATTTTGTGTGACCTCTTGTCGTTATCTTTTGACTTCTCTGTTGGTTGTCAGAAAATCAATAGTAAATATCTACCCGAGTAATGATAATCCAGAAGCACGTGTGCCGATAGTGTCTAGTGCGTGAACAAAGGATGATGATAGTAATATTTCAATAATAGAATGAGATTTTGCTCGCATCTCGCTCAGTTAAGTATCGCTGTCATATGCTAATAATTTAGCAATGAAAAAAAAATGATTAAACTGGACGTTAATCAACCATTAATAGAAAATGATCAAGCCGGGCGTTAATTAACTTTTAGGAATCAACTGAATATTAATATTAATAAAAATATAGCAAAGATCCGAAGTTAGCTGTATTTTAAGGTCGATGATTTAGCCGTGATTATCACTCTTAATTAATTTTTGTATTTGGCAATTTTTGTTAGATTTGAAATATAACAACGATTTTTGTGCTCCGACTCAAAAGATAAGCCAATTTCTGAAGGCTGACATAATATGAATACATCATTTCCGTGAATATGGAATATAAATTATAAAATGGTTCAATGTGCCTGATCTCCCTCGGCGACTAAAAATGCTTTTCGTCAGAAACACAAAACGAAATGGAAATATCCTCTGGGTATACATCATTTTTAATCATGACATCTTTAATTTCTTTCTTTTTGAGGTGTGAGGGTTATGATTTTAGAACGAACCTGTAAGTTTAACATATCGGTATATTTTCCATAAAATATTGTTGTTTAGTGCCAGTTATGGCTTAGTAAGATTCAAATAATTTAAAGTTTGTCATCAGCATCCAATATCAAAATAATCCAAAGTTAACATTAACTGTCTTTTGTTGGGTTGGTTGTATTCTTACGAGTCTATCTCGTACAAAAGTAACAAGAAAAGAGTGAAGCCAACAAGCTTTGTAAAATTTAACAGACAATCGATTTCCTTAGAAAAAACAATGTAGAAATGAAAAAAAAGACTTACTGTTTATGAATCAAATCCAAATTTAACCCAAGAATTAAAAAATAGAAGTCCTATATATGAAACGTCCTAAATGAATCTGTCTTCTAGGCCCGATGAAGACAAAATGGAGTGCGATGACGTAAGTCGTGACCTTCAGAGTGTTGTCGTGTTAAAAGCTCCTTGTTGAATCATAACAAAATATTCCTGTTTAGAACTTCCGAATTAATTTTGATAAATTTCCTTGTTTAGGAATTTCTCTATGAACACTAGTATTTACAGGGAAAGAATTAAAAATTCCATTAAATGAAAATTCAACTCAAACTGGTCACAACAACACACCATTAAGAGTCAAAACTTTAAAGCCCAACTGGCTAGTTATTCTCTAAAGCATGGTTATACAGTAAGTTAAGACACTAAACAGATTTCCACATGAGGGATATGTGGTCACCTTCTAGAACAACGTAGAATATTTTTAGATGCTAATTATCACATACTCTAGATATGGCCTTGATTCCACTAAATGAATCTTACTCTCAGAATTAATAGTGTTTTATAGAAACGGTTTTTAATAGAACACTATCTGATTTCTGATTCCAGGTCAGAAACTAGATGCAATGTTTTAACAACTGGCTGTTTGTCAGGTCAAACAGAACTGAACTAAATTTCTAAGAAAATATCAAATCCAGGAGACAAAGTTATCATTACAATAACATGTAATGGAAAAATTCAATAAATTTAAAATTAACAAACATATAATTAAATTAAATTACATATACATAACGGTATAAATGGATCATAACGCATTTCATGAATTTACTTTTCAGTCGCAGTATCAGAAGATATAGTTCTTTCTTTTTTTTAGTCTTAAATATCCATTGGTAGTCGAAATTAAAGAACATGCGTGAATCGGATCACGATATTGGAGCTTAAACAAGTGTTCAGCCAATTGGGACTCATTTGTGTAAGGTTCTGTTTGTAATTTTGTGCTGTTTACCACCAGTTTTCAACACATGAGTATGGCTGTCAGTATAATTGGTGGAAAAAAAAAATACGGAAAACCCGGGAAAGAACCATTTACTCACGGGACTCAACCTATGAACGGGACGAACTTAGACTCAAACCAAAACAAGCAGGAAAAATATGTGTGACTGATCTTTAAGTTGAACATCTTGGAGCACTTGATCAACTGGGGTTCCGTTTGTAAAGATATTCAGACAATCAAATTTAAAGTTGTATGGACTTTATGTCAGGAAATCGGGACAAGTGGTTTGTAAGGCTGTTAAAAAAGAGGTTGTACTTAAACAAGATGTCTAACATGTGTTACCTTTTAAATAGGTGCAATGAGGAAAGATATCCAACATGTAATAAACTCAGAGATATATAGTAATTGTAATTATACAGTGGTTAACATTTATGGAAATTCTTCTCAGTTTATTTCATAGGGATTCTTTTCAGCTCAAAATAGGCCACTCCAGTTGAACTGAACTCGACTAGTATAGTGGAATAGTATAGCTCAATGGGAATTAACATTACAGAACCCCCCGGACTCATACATCTTCAAGTTTTTTTACCCTAAAAAAGTCATCCTGGGCTCATATAGCCTCAATGGGAATTTTGGAATGACACAGGTGGCATGACGTCACAATACTGGAAACTGGCAACAATGTAGCAATTTAGTATCGTGACATCATACCAACTGTGTTATTTCTATAGACAAACACGATTCGGGCCGCTTTCGTGTTTGATTAGAGTAGGTTATATATATATATTTATATATATATATATAAATATATATATATATATATATATATATATATATATATATATATATATATATATATATATATATATATCGCAAAGTCAAAATTATTATCTTTTCGAGGCATAGGAAGTGGTTCTGAAAAGGGCCTTTGAGTTCATCTTCTTTTATCTTCTGCAGTTCTTCCACCAGTTCCTGACTTTTTGGATGATTTCTTTCTTTTTTTTTCCTCTGGCATCCACTCAGGATGATCCATAGCTTCAAATTCGTCTTGTACTTTAATCCAATTGTTGTTTAATTTATCAGTCTTCCTTTTCTTTCTGTTTTCAGTTTTCTTTCTCTTTTGTCCAGTTCTCTTCATTTCTCCAGGTCTTTTTGATTTTCTTCCGCTCTTCCTCCAGTATCTTCCTCATCAGGTCTTCAGCTTTTTTAAAGAATCCAAGCCCAAGGTTTTTACAAAAGGCCGTTCGGTGAAATCGAATATGTCCTGTAGAAAGGAGCTCACTTCTATGACGTGATCAAGATCTTGCTTCAAGGAGCATAATCGCAAATATTTAGGTTGAATGAAACCTCTAATCTTCTCCACTTCCTCCACTACTATACCTGTTACTAAATGTTGGGCTAAGTTCAGGTGGGTGACTGGTCTGGTTACAATGTCTTTTTTAACTTGAGAGTTCCATTCTTTTTCAATCTTTTTAACCACGTAGACTCCACCCATCATCCAGTAATAAATATGTCAAAGTTTGTTTTTAAAATAGATCCATTTTGTATTCTGTGTAGAATGGCGTGAATGGCGAACGCTATGATTTATATACTTCAAGCACGGACGTGACGGAAAAAATATCCTACACTCACTTCACATATTATATACTATCCACACAAACGAATGAGAAGAAAAAACATACATATTATATACTATCCACACCAACGAACGAGCAATCAAGCATAAAACATATTATAAACTATTCTCACCAACGAAGAAAGAGAAGAAAAACACACACCCATATACTATTAACACGAAAAAAAAAATGAGCAAGCATATAACACATATTATATACTATCCTCACCAACGAAGGAAGAGAAGAAAAAAAACCCCCACCCAATCATATATTAACCACACCAACGAACGACACACCAATATTATCCTCACCAACGAACGCGTTTGCAAACACACACACTTACACACCAGTAAAGGAGTGAGTGTTTATAGTCACATTACACTACATTCATACGAATTGGCAAATTGAATAGTTTCTTCTTTTTTTAGAGATCAGGCTAGGCCTGAGAAGGGCTGTTTTTCTTTTTGATCTCCAAATGCAATTAGTTAATGGTGGCACCTTCCTGGCCTGGCATCACACACGTATTGCCGGTTCCAATCAATTTTCCAATCAATACGTATGGTCCCGGGCTCAGAGCGATCTTGAGTGGCCTCATCATCACAGTTTTCAGTCGGAGGGACATTGAAGACTTATTCTCTCTGTTTTCTCCTATGCCAATCCCGGGGATGGTGAGGTATCTGTGGCTCCAACTCTTGCCGCTGTTTCTCCAACTCCTCCAAGGCCACTTGTTCCCAATATTAAACTTGAGGGACGGCGTCTCTTGGTCGTTGTGGAGCTGGCAATAGTTGTGGTATTGGTAATGGCTGTGCTGTTGGAAATGACTGTGGAGGTTTCCTCACCTCAGGTTTGACCTTACACGCACCGGTCTTACCATGAGGTGAGGTGATATCCCTCGCTTCTTTTCATTCTCTTCTTTTATTCATCCTCTTTCTCAATTCTTGCGCTTTCTGTAACGTCCGTGTTGATGACATAAGCTTGATGGTATTGAGGTTTGAGATGAGGTGGTTTACGTTTAGCGCATATGACAGGATTCCAAGAAGCAGTATACGACCTGTTGTTCAACAGGAGATGAGGTGGTTTACGTTTAGCGCATATGACAGGATTCCAAGAAGCAGCAATACGACCTGTTGTTCAACAGGTAATAGTTCCTGGGTATCCATTTTTTCTTGTTGGCTTGTTTCTTGTTTCACTGCTAATGATAAGTCATCGATTCAATTCTGATATTTTGCTTAAAAATATCTGACAAGTAAACATTTCTTCACCTTTCCTCCCAACTCTGGGTTAAGAGATTTTACATGCCATAGATCTCCAGAGTAGACAATGGAGGACAGGAATGTTCACGCAAGCCTTTCTATCTCTCATGTAACACTGCTTCTTACGAAATGAGATTCCAAGCCTCGTCCAGATACTCGTCTAATTTTTATTCTTTGCTCATCACCAGACATTTATCGTGTTGCATTTGCCTGGGATGATCGTTTTGACATCCATAGCAATCTTTCTTGACCAATTCCGTACTTTTATTCGAGAGGTGTTGGGCAAAACAGGACACTAAATGTTGTTCTTCTTCTGACCATCTAGACGTGACCACTATGTTCTCTTTGTCTTGGTCTTTTGGTTCTGCTTTCACGGTATCCTCCCATTCCATACATTCTTCACTTTTTGAAGAAGGATAAGTTTCTTCCATAGTTTTAATAATCTAGAATGATTTCTCTCAAACTGTAAAATTTCTATGGTATTATCAAATTCGACATATATGATGACGTTCACTGTCTCGGTGACGGCTGACCAGATTCTATAGGGTGGAAATGTCCCTCGTCGCTGCCTTGGTCAGGAGTGAAATCAAAGGCCCACAGAGTATAACCTCTGCATAATCTTCGTACGAGATGCCGTGGCTGATGGTGGTTTCTAGTTGTCCTGTAGCTTCGTACAGAGGCAAGCACCGTATCAATAATTTCTTCAAGTTTAATTTAGGTCCAAATAGTCTGGTATACAAGGTCATACTATCATGACTGACGTCTATCTTGGACACTCTGTAGTGCTTAAACTCGAAAGGATTGGCAGTGAGGGTTGCAGTTATGACGATATCAACATTTAAACGTTTGGGTAACTGTCATTGGAACAGATAATGTTCGATCTTGGATTGGAGCTGAGCAGCTATGGACAATGTTTTCACTTCTACACGTTATATCGGATATTTGGTGGGGTGGTCGTTTTGCTCAAGGTGTGACCGATGTCGTTTCCCCTTTTTAGGTAACACTTCTACGCGACGCACGTAAAGACTGGCTTCTGGGTTAATGGTTTTGTAATTGTCAGCATCAATTATCAAACGGAAAACCGCACTGATACGATTTGGTCTCAGGCGAATATCCACTCCGTTCAGCAAATAATTGTATTGTAGCAAATAATTGTATTGTAGCCACATGTCCACATGAAAACGATCCATCAATTTTAAACTAAGTCTTTGCAGGATTTTCTTTCGACGGCCGTTAAAGCCCACGTTATGAGGATCGTCAGCTTCTGTAACTTCTGTATCATTAAACGTAACCTCACCTGAGGTGTAAGGTATCCAAGCCACGCAAGCATATAGATGAGTATTCATGGCCTCTTTTTCGTACCTAAATAGATTTTCCAGTTACGCTCTGTAACGGTAAGTATCCATGTTGACCAGTCTGTTATGCAAGTAAAAAGCGACTTCGAGGAACAAGGAATGCATGTCATTATTGACGGGAACTACTTGCGCATCTGCTTCCGGAGGGTTGTTGTCCATTTTCATCACTTTTATTTTCAGATACAAGTTACAATCATCGGGTTGTCCTTTGATTTGAATACGTCAAAGAGAAGACAATATGAAATATTACCCATTGGGACTCTTGCATTGTTATCTTGCATTATCATCATGTTGGGTGGCATGGCAAATAGATCCAGTTCCGACTTGGATCAAGCACTAGACTCTCGGTGGATCATTTTCTTTTTTGTTCGAAATTTAATAATTAAAAACGCCTAACTCTCAGACAGTTTTCATTTTCTTAGACTTTCTATCTTTGAGGGCGTGAAGTCCTCTCAAGGGGGAATTTTGTCATCTTTTTCTGCCTTGTCCTTGCTGTGGCTCTAGTGAGGTATAAATGTCTGACTAAGCAACGATCGTGGCATTTAGAGGAGTTTCTCGCCGGCCCAAAATGTCTTTGCCTGTTTGAAACAAAACATTTTTGCCTGCTCTTAGAAAAGTAAATTTGGGGTTAGTTTGTCAATGATACATGTTGGAGAAATTCTTTAGCGTGTGTCATGGCGTGCAATCATCATGTCATCATAGGTTTCAACAACGAAGCCACTGTACAAAAGGCCGATTTGAGCAGATCTCCTAAACTATGTCCTCGTTGTTGAGCGACCTCTTGGTACACAGTATACGTGACTGACTCCTTGGTACAGAGGATAAATGACTGAAAAGAAGTTATAGTCGTTTTGGAAAATGAAGTTTCACTATGACTTTCCCTTAGGTGAATTGAATATTTTGTTCCAAATCTGCTTTTATAGTAATGTTGACAGTGTCGAAATACGACTTACTGACGGGCAAATAGCTAGGATGTACAAATTCGCGATGAACCTGATAGGTGGTTCTACTTTTTTCGTCAGCAGCCGTGGCAGAATCTGTTTTGAAAGGAATGACACGCAATAATAGTACGGAGGTGTGTCTCACCACGTTGTACTCTACCACATCGGAGTAGACAAAAGATTAAATTTAGTCCTTGGTTAAATTCTACAGGGAATCGAAAATGTTTCGCAGAATCGAAGTTTTCTGTCACGGCTGGTATTTCGTTTTTTAATCTTGATCAAGTTTGAGTCTCCTCCCAGAACGTGATGCAATTCTGGACAAAAATGTAATGGCCAATACATTGTCCTCCATAAATTGGATCAGTAGGCGAAGACCTATTTTGTGACACACGATCGTGATACTTGTTTTGGCTCTCTCCAAGGGTTTACAAAAAATGAAATTGAACCTGTAAGCAAGGGTGTTCACCAAATGTTGACCAATAAAATAACAGACAGCAGGAATTTTCAATGGATAAGTGGTCGCTTAGTTTTTGGGTCTTGTGATTTTATAAAGTCAGCTACAGAACGAAATTCATCCATTACTTTCTCCACTTGTTCGTCATAAACGTCTATTGGTCAAAGTGTTTTGATTTTTAACAATGTTTTTAATTTGTGTAGGATGAATCATTTCCAACAAATCCACTTCCTAATAGGCTTCGTGATCCATTTGGATGACCTGACGTAATCTGGCCGTGTAACAGCACAAAGTAGTATTGGGAAACACGTCCATGGATCTGTCACTGCTAACGTTAAGTAGAACTGATTGTTCATAATTCCACAGTTTTAGTGTCCGAGAAGTCACTGGAAGTCAGAGGAGTGTCTAAAAGATGTTTAGGGTGACTGTTGGAACTAACGTTGTTTTTATTGTTTCCGTTAGAGGAATTTTTCAGAGATGAATTGCGAAGAACTGGGGGAGGATGGGTCACTGTAGCAACTGAGGCTGTATTGAAAAGCATGATACTCACTTCGTTTTATAGAGAAGCGTAGATACAAGAGTCGAAACTTGACGGATATCGTTTCCATGTACTTTGACTTCTTTGACACGGCGTTTTCTATTTTCGTGTTCTTCGATCGCAAATGCTTTCTATCTCGTACGCGTCTTCTGTTTTTGGTCACACGTTGTAACTCGGGTAAATAAAATGTTCCTTTTAACATTTCCCCGTTTACGTCTTCCAATTTATAGACGGGAGGATGACGGCCACGCACTCGTTCAGTGACACGAAACAAATCGATGGTCCAGTTAAGTTCGTTTAATTTTGCAAATGCGCGCCCAATCTTCTGCGACCAACACTCCACCTTTATAGCGGACAGTTACCGTCGGGGACGTACCAAACAGGCGGTCGAAGACTTCGTTGTCGGGAGTCACTTCATGGGCGACACGTCCACTGCTCCGATGGTAAGATTAGTTGTACGATAGGACGAGGTGCGGCAAGACGTCGATGTACTTGAGAGTGCGTTGAAGCATAAAATAGAATCTTGTCGACGGGATGCTTGTCCGTCCAGGCTCCTAAACTGTCTTCTTCGATGTTAAGATTTTGTTGACCAGAACGATCGATGTAGATGCAACTGTCCGTGCCAAAATACAGCACACATTCTCCGAACAGTTCCAAAGTTCGTAAGTTTTAAGCGAACATGGACTGTTGCGTATGTTGCAATGATAACCTTTTCAAATTCTTCGGCTTCTACAAAGTCCAGTTCTTCTTCGTAATTGACTAAGAGCAAGCCCTCACGAACGACGTCCACGTGTTTCATGTATTTGGTTTTGTCGTGAAGCATCTGGGAGTAACGGGAAGGTTCTGTGAAATACTGACGTTGTGCCATTTTTCCACACAAACAATTTAACATCACTTTTGCAAATAGTCGCCTTCCGTCTGTTTTTCTCGACGTGGTCTAAAATGATGTGTTTTCTTTAAATTTCTTTTGGTCTTTGGAGTTTAACAGCAGGAAGGATAGCTATTGGGTTCTTGTTTCAGTTTTAAAAAGGCATTCATGTAGTTTGCGAAAATGCCTTACTGAGTGTCGTCGTCCTTGTGGTATTTTTCTTTCTTGAGAAAGTGGTAAATTTCGTATAATTCAAATAGTTGGTATCTTAAATCCAGAGCTTTAAACAATTCTTCACTGACCAACTTGCCCGTCAAGGCGCGTTCTTCCCGAGTGTGCTGACAAGGATGTTTTCGGTTGCACGTTTCAGCACAAGTACGGCACAAGTGAAACATCAGTTTTTATTGGCAATGATTTGATGTTACAAGTAAGTGGGAGGGAAGACTTTGCACTTGATCAATCCTTCCTATCGTCAAAAAAACACAAAATGTCCACGTCGATGTGTTTCGTCAGTAATTGTGGGTGTCCTGTGGAAAAATGACAATATTTGCACAAATACGGATACAGAGAACACACGTCCAAGTATTTGATTTCTTCTCCTTTCTCCTCGTCAGCTTGGTATAGCAAACATGTTGGATTCGTCCGTCCTCCGTACAAACTGTCCCGTGGGTTCAATGGGTCCACCAGCTTGTAACTTTCTACGATGGACTTAAACTCTGGATCAGTTTTCAATCTCTGATCGTACTTGTGTTCACACATTTCTATTACGTGGTATCCTTGCTCTTCTAACTTCAATAGTCGCTGATAAGTGGCCTCGTAGAAGTCTTCCATGGTCCGTTGTAATATATGGTTTTTAGTGTGACGTTGAGGGTAGTATATAGTCGGAATGAAAATACTTTACAATCTCTTTCTGAAAGTCGAATGGGTCCATGGCGTGAGTCTGGTACCATGCGTTGAAAGCTTCTCGTTGCTTGGTTCGCATGTTGTCAGGGTCATAGTAGTTAGCCTCAGCCAAATGGCGTATGATGGCGTGTTGAGTGATTTCGGTATTTGAAAAGTGCGGAAATAGCCTTTGACCATTTCTGTCATTTTAAACGTTTAAGACATTCGAGTCAAAGTCATGGCCAAATAACTCCTCGAATCTTTAAATTGCACCTGTCTTACTTGCATGGAAATGATTTTACTCCTTTCAAAGTCATATTAGGACGTTCAGTACTTTGTTCCGTATAGTATCTCAAAAGAAATTGTCCATCGTATCATGAGATATTGTGAGTCATTACCGTGGCATAACGAAGACAATCTCCGTAACGTTCGATATCTTCTTGACTCCACGTCTCATCAATAAGGTCTAAGATCCATTGGGCGAAATCAGCCAATGTGTTGGAGACCTGAGAGATTTTTTTTCACTTACTCCAGAAATATTGCTGCAGTAAGGGCCAGGAGTCAAGATAGTCTCTTGGATGCACTTCTCGCACGCTCGGTAAGCCACGCAGAAATTAGGAATGTGAATGCCAGTCTCTTGCATGCATTCAAAATAGAAAAAGATGAAATGGTCTTTCATCTTTTGGTCATTATCTTCTTCTTCTTCATATTTGAAATGGTATTTTTGAAAGTATCTTTGGTGTCCCAAGTCTACGGTTTGGCGACAAATGTGACATCGCTTCTTTCCTGAACATACGATCGCCTTGACATTACTACTACATATAACTTGTCCACAAGTCGGGCACAATCTCAATAGTTAACAAACACACTTCTGCTCTGAATCTTACTTCTTTAGATATTGTTGGTAACAGGATGGACTGAGAAACCTGCGCTGATAAGCTGAGAAATGCACTAATTCTAGTCCTTTGTCTAGATATGGTTTAGAGGCTAAACATCCCTCATATTTTGATCCGGAATTATTGTGTTGATATTGATTGTATAATGCCATAGTCAAATTTCTTATGTAGTAACTGTGTCCCAGGAATGCAGTGATACTGCTGATGGTACTGGTGATGGCATCAGAATGTTCTTCGTGATTATATACGTGAATTATTTTCCGTCTTTGAAAATTTTTTACCTCATATCGACAGTGGTCTTCGCTAGCTGTTACATGAGTTCTGCCTCTCTTCGTTGCTTGGCTCGGTCCCCGGATGTTTTCTACTATGCCGTGTTGCTCTTGTGAGCATACGTTCGTCCCACCACAACAGCACGGGTTAAGCACATCTTATCTTAAAGGTTGTTAATTTGGACGAGGCTCTTGGTGGTGCTGGGAAGGTTGTCTACCAATACCGCTTTTTCGCCGTGTCCTGTCCCTTGGGAAAGAACCACATGGGTCAGTATCGCCTTTCCGTCGGTAATGTGAAATTTGTCGTTGGATTGTTGCACGTATTGAATCTTGTCCATGACTTTGGAAGGTGTCAGTTCTGATGGACTGCTAAACTCGATCCAAACGGGAGACTTCAAGTTGTTGTGATAAATGTGAAGTCTCAAGAAATTGTCTTCTTTGGCTTGAAACTGCCTTTTCTATCTGGTTAACAAAGAACCCCACACATCAGACTTGAAATATTTAAACTTCACCGCGTACGTGTAGGCCGTAGTTCTAAACTTTCTGGTGTAGCGTTTGTCCGTCTCTCGAATGTGGTATTACTTTTCAGGGTTGGCTCATGATAATGGACTTTGATTTGGTGTAGACTCTCTGGGATTAGATTCTGGCTCATTCATCTCATCTTCAAAATCTCTGGGTTGAATTTGAGCCAAGATGTCAGCTACTGTGCCGGCGAAAAGTCACATTTCTGTCTCTTGCTTTCTTCTTTTTTTGCGAAATGATGCGATCGTTTTATCTTAATTGCGAAATTGTCAAATGACTACATTTGGGACGCCATGGACCTTGATATATCCATGTCAGAGCAGTGCATATATAAACGGGCTAGTGATTTCAGTATTCATTCTGGTCTCAAGCCAATCAGTACGATGGAAGAGCCGACACAGATCGAACTTCAGATTAGAGCTTTGCGAGGTGTCATACGAAAGTAGCTGACGGACTATTTTTCCTCCTTTCGAGATAAGAGTCAAAATACTTGCTATATCGGTAAGAATAATGGGCATTGGGCTACATAATTTCCTGATCGTCATAAAAGCAATACAAGTGGCAGAAGAGAAAAAGGTCAAGATACCTGTTATCATTATAAAGAGAAACGACATTGGTTTTCTGAGTGCCCTAAGAAACAACAGAAACTACAGGAGGAAATAGAAAAAAAAAATAGGTGCCCTCGGCAAAGGAAGAACCCTGTCACTTTCAGAAAGAGAAAACAGAAAAGAAAAGAAGACGAGACAAATGTGACAAAGAAGAAGAAGAGGAAAAAATCGTAAAAGTAAAGAAATTAAAAACAACAGACTGAGAAAGAAAAAAAAAGACAAAG
Source organism: Potamilus streckersoni (assembly GCA_016746295.1). Classification (NCBI taxonomy): domain Eukaryota; kingdom Metazoa; phylum Mollusca; class Bivalvia; order Unionida; family Unionidae; genus Potamilus; species Potamilus streckersoni. Next base: position 2,103,938 of record JAEAOA010000205.1, on the reverse strand, counting down.
AAGTATATGAACTTTTTAAAAGTGCTGTGTTGTGTTATGTTGTGAAATTGCATTGGAAAAAATTGTACGAGAATAGACCAGACTGATAAAACGTGTCTGTTGGTTCTGATTTTTTAGAATAATAAGGATCTACTTTTAGACAGTTTTAATATCCTAAGATGACAATCTAAAAACTGTTTTACCATAGCTAGCAGGGATGTAAACGAAAATGTATAAATAAAACACGAAAATAAATAATACTTTTGTATACTATTTCAGACAAAAAATCTGCAGAAAAGAGAAGCTGAAGTTGCAGAAAGCATTGAGCTAGAACAGGAATTGAAAAGAGTTAAACGGATCCAGACTAGAGAAAGCAGTTTGGATCTGGTGAAGCGAGTAAATCCTGATTCAGATCCTACTTTATCACGTGTAAAGCGGATCAAACGAAGTCTTCAGCACGTAAAAGATGCATTGGAAGAGGTGAAGAAGAAACAGAAATTTGAAGAGAGACCTAACAAAGGGAAAGGAAGATCATTTCTCGAGAGACGTCTTCATCGAGCAAAACGGATTGAACGGAAAGATGGTGTACACAGTCATGATAAAGAGCATAAACCACTAAATGACGAAAAATTCCGAATGACCAGTAAGACCAAGCTCGATCTTGACCATCTTCTGTCGAGAAAAGAAGGGTTGAAAGAATTGATGAAGCACAGAAAGTTTCTGAACAATGAGACTGAAATAAAGGAAATGAAACACAGAAAGCTGCTGAAGCCCAAGAACAAGATTTGGAGTTTGGACACGAAGCATAAAAACAAAATGATTAAAATTGGAAAATTTGTAAAGCCATAAAAGTATATATACTGTGCATGAGATAAAAACGTCTATAGTAAAGTAACTTTTTATTATTAAAAAAGAAAATTGTGATGTATTTCTACTAGGCACAATACAATACTATAACAAAATACCAGCCACTCGACTGTAATTTTGATTATTTAAAAGGAAATATTTTGTATATTTGTAACAGATTTACAAATTCCTGGTTTCTTATTCAACTGAACAATATTCTTTGAGACTCAATATTTAAACTATGGACAATATTTGTTTAGTTTGTGAATTATGCAATTTTACGTATATATTTCAACAATATGCGAATCCTGAAAAATGGAATAATCACCGGGTTCAAGAAATATAACAGTCCAATGTCATATACATAACGAAATTTGTGAAAAAGGAAGACTACATAATGTTCATTGTACCTGGCGTGAAATATGTTGCAAAATCCCAGGAAAATACAGTTGGGAGGTACCAATGACATTTCTGTATATACTTTGTTTTCGTGCTATATATATATATATATATATATATATATATATATATATATATATATATATATATATATATATATATATATATATATTGGAAGCTATTTAATATTGTATTGTGTGTAAATGTATCTTTG